>JAPMOQ010023314.1:1406839-1449193 GCA_026543055.1 Argiope trifasciata
CAAAAAAAAGCTACTCGTATCAATGGATTATAATCCTGCTAACAGTATCTCGAAATAATTGTCATATACATTATTACCAAATATAAAAAGCTGTAGTAGAAAATCTTAGGAAGAATGTCTGTGTCTCACAAATTTAAAAGGAAATCGGTATTTTTAATTTACTTTAGAAGAAAATATTTCATTAAAATAAAGATTTTTTCCCCTTTGCAATGATGTTTTCGACAACTCAAAGAAAAACTAATTATTAAATTCAATTTGAGAAAAAAATAGAGATCCTCTATCCTCATCCCCCCCCCCCCTCCCCCGAAAAAAAAGTGCAGCTCCAAAGACGAAATACTCAATTTCCTAATATTTCTTTCGGTTGAAAATATCGAATGTACTAAGCGATTTTAAACACAATATCTGTAATTTCAGCAAGAGCAGCAGTGGCCTAGTGATAAGGTCTCGACTTCGGAACCGGAGGGTTTTATGTTCGAGACTTGTTTCAACCGAAGAACAGACGTGTAAGGGTGTCTGTTGCACGCGAAAGCTGTCAGGCTAAGCGTCTTCTCATTGGTGAAGTGTGGAGAGGGGAAGTGTCAGATCAGGTGCCGTTTTTGTCATCTGGCAGGGATTCAATTTACGAGGTCCGTCCCGAAATAGCCCTATTGTTACTTTAAAACGTGAATTTGATGTAACTAAAAAAATAACTCCAGCTTACTTTTTATGAGACTGATTATAATTTTCTTCAAAGAAAGTTAAAACTTATTTCTTTTTTTATTTTAATGTGCAAATAATAATTATCATAATTAACGGTAATAGGTAACTAAATTTCAGTGCATTTTATTTAAATATATTTAGCTGAAGCTATTGTAAACTCATTATAATATGCAAGCTAAAAAACAAAATAAAAAACATTTCAGCATGTTTTCAAAAATGTATATTTTATGACCCAAGCTGTTGTCTTACTTGTTCGTAAGTTTTATTCTGGTGAATTGAATTCTAAAAAGCGCTCTATATATATACAAAAAAGCTTTTTCAAAAGTTGAGTTTAACAGAAAAATAAAATATCTTTTGGTATATTATCGAAAATTATTAATATTTTGTTCTGATAATATAATTTTGATCACTTTTTAAAACATTTTTACCAGATGTAATTGATCTCTTATGTTGCCCTTGGTACTATGGATGACCTCTTGCAACAAAATCTTTTGTAAAATAAGCAATCAATTGTTTCCTAGAATTAAATTTTTTTTTGCTTTAAAAGGGGAATCTTGTTCTTCGCCTTGAGGCAGCGGAAATTCCATGGGTATGGGACTACGTTTGGATTATTTAAAAAAAAAAATAACTTTCGAAAGTAGTTATAATAATTTAATGTTTGCATGAAAATGATTTAAAAATACCTGTAAAACCCAAATACACATGTTAAATAGCATTGTAAAAAAATTAAAAGAAATGTCAATTTTCCTTTTTGGCTAAATGGAAGGATTAAGCAAAAATCTTCTAGTTTAGAGATTTATCAAATCATTTTTTTTTAAATTCTGCAGACAGCTTAACCCTTTACTGGAGAGGTGAGAATTAAAACTTAATTAGGGGAAGGGTGCTGTCTATGAGATCGCATTTCTTTACATTCAAATAAAAAATTTTAATGAAATTATAAGTGCAAAAGCCAATTAGTATTTTCTGCAGATATATTTCTTGAAATATAGATATGTTTTAGAATTTTCAAACTATATTATTATTGCAAAAGTAATTCAGTTTGATCATATATTTTCATGTCAAATCACATGTTACAGCAAATAGTATTCTTGAAAAAGGCACATTAAATTTCACTTTTTAAATCATATTTATTTTTTCAGTATGCAAAGGTACATAAAAAACAATATAATGTGAAATTCAACAACAATTTGAAAAAAGGAAAAAAATGACAGTGAGTAAAATTGACCCATTTTAATGAGCTTAAGTGATTTTCGTTATAGGGTTTTCGAGGACATTTCAAACATACAGGTTAAGTTCCAGTATAAAAATGTGCGCATAAATTCTTGAGTTATTTCTTTTGGTATGTTAATATATTTAGAAATTTTTCAAAATGAATCATTGCTATAAATAGTAATTATATTTGAACTTATATATCAAGATCATATGAACGCGAACTTTTGAATGGAATCTTTTGCATAATTATCTTCATTACTAATATAACTTTCTGCTTCTTCTCAAATTACATGTTACAACAAATAATATTCTTGAAAAAAAAAAATATATTATTTTTTAATTTTTAAATCATATATATTTTTTCAGTATGCAGAGGTACATAAAAGACGTTTCGTTATACGGTTTTCGAGGACATTTCAAACATACAGGTTAAGTTCTAGTATAAAAAACAACGTATAATTTCTGGAGTTATTTCTTTTGGTATATAAATATGTTTAGAAATTTTTCAAAATACGTCATTAAATATTAATTATATTTGAACATACATATCAGAAACAGTTGAAGGCGAACTTCCATCGAATAAATCTTATGCATAATCATCTCCATTACTAAAATCACTTTCTGCTTTATTAAAATGTCTGTGGAGTTCTGCTTCATAAGGAGATTAGTAGATATGGTGATATTTCGAAGACTAAATTTTAATGTTATCTACTAAACCTTATTTTATTCTAGCACATTAACAGGGAGAAACAGTCGCACAGACGTCGCCCAAAGAAATAGCCGAAACAGTTCCCCCAAAAAAGCATCAATTAAAATCAGTTGAAAAGTGCGCGTGTAGTGAAGAATACGAAGCAAGAAGCTACAGAATCAATTCATTCAATTTAGCAAAAAAAAAAAAAAAAAAAAGTGATAGAGCGTTCATCCTGTGTGGTCTGAAATACCGTACCTCCCTGTTAATTGTTTAGAAAAATATAAACTAGTTTTTGAACTAAAAAAATAAACTACATTTCTATACATTATTTAAATACACCAGATCAAAGGATAAATAACAGGAAATTTCCTATCTTTTCATAGTGTGAAAAACTAAAATAATTTAAAATTTCTAAATGAATAAAATACTTGTTTTAGTTCTGGAACTGTGGAAGGTATTGAAGAATACGAAGTGCCAAATTTGAATTTAAAATATATATTAGATTTAATTTGAGACAGTTTTCGACAAAATATTGTATTAAAGGTAAAAATTGTAGAAATGGCATCTCAAGATGCAAAATAGCATTAAAGCATATGTTAATGCAAATACATAAATCAGTATAACTTCCCCTAACAAAATAAACTTAAAAACAAAACTTATCAGTTTTATAAAGAAAAAAAACCTGTTCAATCATAAAAATTATTAAATGAAAAATATTCATAATTTCACAAAAAAATAGACTTTTCAACGTAGTTACCTACCTTAATAACAAAATTCTTTCTATTTAATTATTTTTAAACAATAAAAGAAATATTTGTCATCAGATTTCTAAGAATCAAATATAATTGCGACTTTCTGTCGCATTTCAAAGGTAGGAAGCAACGGTAGTGAAATGTCGTCGCTAATGAAAAAAAGAATCAAATGTAAAATGAGCAAATATATCTTTTCCCTTCAAAGTACAAGAAAGAATCCATTTAAGAATGTGGATGTTGAAAAAATTTCTCAAATTCTTCTAAAAACATCTTCCGTTCACTGCTTAAAATAATTTATTTCTGAGAGAAAAAAGAAAAAACAGAAGAAACTAACCCAAAACAGGGAGAAACTGAAAGAATTTAATATTACATATTTTTTTTACAGTTAATGACGCAGAAAAAAAATTAATCAGCGGATTTAATTTTATTTTTCTCTAAATTATCATTCTTCAAAAGCAGGAAGCTATTAACAAATCAACGAAAAAAGAATAAAAACCTTTAATTTTTCATTCCTTTCTTAGCATTTCACCTTTAATTCTCTTTTCCCTTTGATTTATATTTATTTTCAATGGAGGTAGAAATATTAAACTTCGGAATGGTTGCCCCTAAAACTGTTATAAGCAATTTCTTCACAACATTTGGAAATTCAGAGGCTCAAGGACTTAAAATAAATCCTTGATTTTTTTTTATCTTGCGTGCGCGTGTAAAAAGCCGTAAAAATCATTTTTATGGCCGCTTGTTATGACTGTGAAGAAATATTTCAATTTTAATGATTACTGAAAGAGTTTCTCGAATTGTTCTCTATTATGCTTTATGAATGGATTCATAAGCAAATATATTTCTGTTATGAAAATGTTTTTCAAGTGTTGTTGATATGTGATTATGAAATTGAATTTTTTTATTAGGTTTCACAAATAATAGTAATAATTTTTAACATTTATTTCATTTTGGTTTTTTTTTCTTTGGAAAAAGGGACATGAATTCATAAATCAGGTTTATTTCTTTTTAATAAAATGCAGATTGCAAATCAAGATTCTAAAAGAATTCTCAGTATCCTCAGGTTACTAAATAATCTTGAAATATATCGTTATTTTTCACACTATTTTACTTTTTTATTCATTTATTTTGCTGCTAAAAATGCAATAAAAGTCCAATTTTGAGATCTTGATAAGATGTATCTTATTTTTTAGTTCGAGAGAAAAATATGGATCACATCCCAATCCGTTTCAACAGTTAAATTTTGACTGAAAGCGCTCCCGTTATTTGAAAAAAACAAGATTGATCTTGAATATTAAATTTTGAAACACTCATTTATCCCGAATGTTTCAGTTACTTAAACTATAATACCATTATTGCTCTTATGTAATATACTTTTTAAATTAAATTCTGGAGAAGTTTATTTGTTGAATGTATAAACTAAATTTTCTCTCTGCTTATATTTATTACGTAATAGAGTCACTACGATATTGCCCGAGATATTATGCATGTCAGCAAAATTAAAATCACAATATATATTAAGATAAAGTTATGGAAATGAGGTAATAAAAATAAGCTTTCATATTAATTGTTTATTTTGTTTCATATCAATGATATTACTTTGTGAAGTGCAGACGATAATAATTAAAATGAAAAGATTATTGAAAATAATGAATGAAAAAAATAAAAAAAATAAAATGAAATTATAAAAAGTGAGAAAGAGAATAAAATTTAAAATACTGTAGAATTTAGAATTTTATACGTATAAAAAATTTTTCTGAATCTGGTTTTCTTACCTTTATTTTGGGCCAAATCGGCAAGGAAGTAAAACTTTATCCAGCAGATACACGGTTTCTGCAGCCGATCATAGCAGCATTTTTTTAATTCATCCATAATACAAATGATTAAAAATAAATCAGCAAAACTTTTATGACTGTCATCTTTTTTTAAATACAGAGAAATACCCGAATAACGGTTTTAAAAACATGGATAAGAAATGAAATTAGAATGAATTAATTGGAGTTCTAATTCTTGAAAAATCGACTTTGAAAAGAGAATAAGAAGTAAAATTTCGGCATGAAAATAGGATGCTATTTATATTCGCATGTGTTCAATAATTTTATAGTCAAGCTTATAAATAATCAAAGAAACCGGAAGCAGTAAAATCCTGAAAGTTTCTGGCATTCGTTTTAATAAATGTTGCCTCCCCCTTTCTCGGTGTAATATAAGAAGTTATGATATTAGATAAGGTTGTAAATGCGTTTAACGGTACTGGCAAACAGTACATGCTAAATACTGACCCTTGGCGGAAATCTAGCATTTTCACAAAATCGGTTATGCAAGCATAAATTTTGAGTGCTTTTCTTTTGATAGATTAACGGTGAAATTTGATAAAGTATTACAGTTGCTGTCAATCACTTCGTAGTTCACTGATTTATGTCATAGTGTTTATGAAATATTGCGTTTACATATATACGAAAATACAGATTAATGGTTGGTTTACTTCTTGACTCGTTTGCTTCAAAATTTGGTGACATTCTAAGATTTTGATGTTAAGCCTGTGTACCAAATTTTATCTCGTTTTTTGTGTTTTAGTTATTGAGTCTCATTGTGAGGCAACATCCAGCAAAGACAGAATGATTCTGAATGGATTTTGTTTAAAATCTACAAAATTGGATAAAAGTCTAAATTACAAAATGTTTTCATATATCTAACTCAGTTGAGTAAATACCTTGTCCACAAACAGTTTAACTCAGTTTTTTAAATACCTTCTTCACAGAAAAATAATCCAACAAATATTTTCAAATTCGAGGTCTTAAACATGGAAATTCATCAAAATTCCGGTTTCGACTTTTTTTCGATTACAATATTTCTTCTATATTTTTCAGGCAAGAGTGTGAATTAAAAATTAAAAAAAAATATATAAGAAAATTCTGCTTCACCTTTATTCTCTGAAGACATATTTAAATTTAGACTGTCGAAGCTGCAGTATGGACCATAGCCTTCCAACTAGTCTTTTTCTCGAGAAAAATTAATGACTCTCTTGAGATAACTGATTAACGTGATGAGTTTCATGGAATACTCTTGAGATAAGTGATTAACGTGGTCTGATAAATCCATGGAATTAGAGTTATGCTTAGTTATTCAGTTCTAAAATGTGAAATATACAAATAAAATACTGACAAAAAGTCTAGCATTACCTTTCAGAAACAATACGGCAATAATAACCAACTTTGAGCTTCCCATGTCGAATAAAAAGCATATCCCATCTGTGCCAAACTAATGTACTCAAAAGTTGCCTGCATGCAAGAGATAGTCAGAAGTAAGTATTTTTTTCAAAATTATTTATATATATAAACCCATTCAGTAATCCGAAATAAACACTATGTATAGAATATTGCTTCTGACAGAGTCAAACGAGGTAAGATCTGCCTGTGTGCTTGATTTTACCACAGAGATCTGTTGGAATTGTTATTTGTTTTAAAAAGCTTCCTTAAATGACTCATTTTAATCACGTCCGGGTCACCAATGGTGTTATTGAATTAGCTAGAATTGAACACTCGACGTTAGGGTTCGTAGCCAGATAACATGACAACAAGACAAGAGTAAACATTCAGTCTTCAAGTAATCTGCATTATAAAGCTTGAACTACAGGTCACGAGAAGGGTTTCTATTCATCGACTTACCATAAATGTTACCAACATGAAGCTATATTTTAGTCTTTTTAATTGAAAAGTATCCCTGCAAATAATTGTTTAAATTGATGGTATATAGTATATATATATATATATAATATGTATGTATGTATATAAAAGAGAGAGAAAGGTTAAAGATAATCTGTGCTTTCGGTGTCACGTTTTCAAGTAATTATGCTTCTTCAGTCGCATGTCGGTTTTGACATTCTTTTATAATTAAGAGAATAAGATAGGTAGGATGAGAATAAAATTAAGAATGTAATAATATAACAGTTTCTCAGAAACATAAATAAAAAGTGCGTTAAAACAAACCGTAAACTATATATACTTGTTGCGTTCAAATTATTAAAACAATATCTTTTCAAACCAATATTATTTTAAAATCTACACATATTGATTTGAAATAAAAGATTGTTTTTCATTTAAGAGAAATCACCTGTTGAGAATTTAATTCATTTTTTATTTTTTATTGCATTTTAGTAGTAATAGCGACTGTAATAATCAGTATTTTTATGATCAGTATATTCAGTGTGATATTATGTTTTCATAAGCATTTCGCAATAACAATGTGTTGCGTTTTCGTAAGTATTACACAATGCTATTACTTTATGTTTTTATGAGCAGTTTATATTTTTGTGCTGTAATTATAAACATTCACTTTTTTTAAAAAATACTTTATTTGTTTCAAGATAATAAAATAAATAGGGCTGCAGTATTTATTTATTATTTTTAATATAGTATTTTTAAATTAATATTTATCTTTCGTTTATTCGAAATCTTACAGATTATAGGCAATTCCAATAAGTGTAAATTATATTTTCTATATGTTGATTATTTAGTCTTGGTACAATCATACAGCAAATAAAATGAAAACATTTTAAATTTAAATGTTTAATCTTTCTGTTTTAAGGTGTTCCTTAACTATTTGTATTTTATCACACCAAAAAGAATGATCTCTTAAGCAAATTCACAATTCTGCAACTTCAAATATGAAGGATCAATTCTTTAAAGTGGACAGGCATTCGAAAAATGACACATTCACATTCATTAGTAAATATTCACAAATTCAAATAATATTAATTTTGAAGTACGAAAGGAAATTAACAGAGGTTCCAATATTTAAACCTATATAAATTTCTTTTTTAAAGTTTTTTCTTAATAATTCGTACTTTATTATCCTAAAAGAGTCCCCTGTTAAGGAAAATTACTGTTCTGGAATTTCGAATATGGGGAGCACGAAAATTGATCACTTCTTTACAAAAATATTCAAAATAAGTTCTTTCAAAGAACGGTTCGAAAAATGATACATTTACACTCATAAGTAAACATTCGCAAATTAAAATAATATTCATTTTGAAGTAAGAAAGGAAATTGACTGATACCCCAATATTTAAAAACATATATTTATCTTTTTAAGTTTTCTTACCCAATTCGTTTTTTTATTGTCCTAAAAGAGTCGCCTCTTAAAGAAAATCACTATTCTTGACTTTAAATATGAAAAAAACTAGAAAGTTGATCAATTTTTTACAGAGGAATTCAGAATGAGTTCTTTCAAAGAAGCGTTCGAAAAATGACACATCTGCATTCATTAGTAAATATTCGCAAATTCAAATAATATTCATTCTGAAGTACGAAATGAAATTAACCGAGACCCCAATATTTAAAAACATATATTTCTTCTCCCCATTAAAAAATGGGGGAGAAAAAAACGCAATTACAGAAAAAAAAATCAGAGAGGGGAACCTCACATAATATGTTATAAGAGGCACTTAATGTAAAATCAAAACACAGGACGAGAAAAACGAAAAAAAAAATCTAGTAATTTGTTTTTCGTTGTTCGAAGGAGGGGTGGGAGGCAGGGACTTAGAAATCAATTTTTAATTTCTCGCTTCAATTAATTGGGGCTGCAGTAAAATAGGGGCGGACCCTTCATTTGTGTTCTGTAGAAATAAAAAAAAATTAAAAAGCACAAAAGAAAAATTAGTATTCTTGCACGCTTTGAAAGAAGTAGTTTAAAAAAAAAAGAAACAAAAAACATTGGCCCTTCACTTGTGAACAGAACTAAAGTTATCAATTTCGAGTTTCTATTTTTTTTTCTCCATCCAAATTCGGTTGTTTTTTGTACTTGGGGGTTCTGCAGAATAAATTGGGCACTTCTTAGCTATCGGAAGAACTTATAGTGGAAGTGCTTATTTATAGTGTTTCTTAGATAAGTGTTTATGTAAAATTTATTTTTCTTTGTTTATCTTAATTAATTTCATTTTGAAGTACAGATGTCATTATGGAGCTAGTTCTGGAAGAAATCATTAAAATCCACTGGACAAGGTGTAGCTTCAAGTTAACATTATTTTTTTTTTCTTTTGTTCATTATTCGATGCAACATTAAGTATCATAACTTTTAATGAATCTTAAGTTCATTATACTAATTGAAAACTGGGAAGTATATATATTTTAGATATCATTTTAAGTAGTTAGCAAAAAAAAAAGAGTATCCTCTTCTATACACTCTGTACTCCTCTAAAAGAGGTATTGACTCTGCCTTAAGGGACTAAACGCTCTAAGCTGTTATTCCTGAGAATATTTACTATTAATAATAATACTGTATGATTATATGTGTACTGGAATTATACTGACCATTTAACAGAAATCAATTAAATTTAGCACTATACACTTAGAAATCTGGTAAGATGCACTTCAAATTAATTTTTGAAGTAGTTTAAGTTATTTTTTGTTAGCAATGAAAGTAGTGTTGCCTTCTGTACTAATCTGTATTCCTGTAAAAGAGATATTGACTCTGCCTTAAGGGACTAAACACTCTACACTGTCATTCCTAGGAATCTTTACTAATAACTAGAATAATGTAAAATTACACGTCTTCTGGAATACTACAAGTCAGACCATTTGATTGAAAGCAATTAAATTTCCACATATAAGTTTTTGAATTTAAATGTGCACAGCATAATTATCAAAATTTAAATTACAGTTTTAATTAATTAAAAGTTACGTCAAAGATTGGAGTTAATCTACTATAATTACAGAAAACATTATTTAGCAAAAATTGCTTTTATATCTTAAACTCTCTACACTATCATTTCTAGAAGTCTTTACTATTAATAAGAATAATATATGATCACATGTCTTAATAATGATTATATATATTATATTATATTATTATATATATTACCGAAAGCAATGAAATTTGTCACATGTATACTTTAGAATCTGGAATCATTCACTTCGAAAACTTATTTTCTAGAACTAGTTTAATCAATTTTTAGTGAGCAAAAAAAGTGTTCTCTTCTGTGCAATTGTATTCTTGTAAAGGTGATATTGACACTGCCTTAAAAAACTAAACATTCTAGGCTGTAATTTTTTGGAATCTTTACTAATAACTAGAAAAATAGAGGATTATATGTCTTCTGGCATTCTACAGGTTTTAACAAAAGCAATTAAACTTACCACATATTGTATAAAATTGGAATTTGGAAATACAGATTTCAAAAATATTTTATTTCTAATTTGAAATTTAATTTTAATTAATCCAAGATTAAACGAGATTTTGGAGTAAATCTGCAATAATTTCCAAAAGTATTATTTGACAAACATTGCTTTTCAGGCTTAAGGGACTAAAATCTCTACACTGTAATTGCTGAGAATTCTTTACTAATTATAAAAACAGTGCAGGATTTTGTCTTCTGTTTTTTTACTGACCAGACTGTCTGACTGAAAGCAATTAAATTTGGCACGTATATACTTTGGAATCGTGCGCTTGAAAGATTTTCTTTAAAGTAATTTAAGATATTTAAAGTAGTGAGCAAAAAATGGAGTACTCTCTTCTGTACTCTTGTAAAAGAGGTATTGACTGTGCCTTAAGGGACTAAATACTCTACACTGTCATTCCTAAGAATCTTTAATAATAACTAGAACAATACATGCTTATATGTCTTCTGGCATTCTACATGTCAAACCGTTTCAATGTAAGCAATTAAACTTGCCACATATTGTATATGTTGGAATGTGAAAAAATGGATTTCAATTTTTTTTTTTCAAAATTTGAATTATAATTTTATTTTATTAAAAGGATGCACAATTTCTGAGTTTTTATACAGTAATTTCCAAAAACATTATTTAGAAAAAATACTTTTACATTTCAAGGGACTAAACGCTCAACATCGTCATTCCATTGAATCTTTATTACTAATAAGAACAATATATCATTATATATCTTCTGGTATTCTACAGGCAAGACGGTTTCATCGAAAGCAATTAAATTCGGTACATATATAGTTTGGAATATGAAATGTAAACTTCTGATATTTTTTTTCAAAATTTAAAGCATGATTTTAATTTATTAAAGTAATTTTAATTATTAAAGATTTTGGGGTATTTCTACAGTAAATTTAGAAAACATTATTTGACAAAAATTGCTTTTACGCCGTTTTAAAATTTATAGGGACTAATCTTTATATTATGCGTTTCAATATCCCGAAACAACCTCTTTTCAACAATAATTATCTCACTTGGGAGGAGAAATATAAGGCTCATTTCTGTAATTTATTTTATTGGTGAATGTAAACATATCTTTTTCATTTTTTCTGTTAATCCTATTTTGTCAATTAAACCCATACTAACGCATGCGCAAAAGAAGGAAGAGTTTTAGAATCCATTGGCAAAAAATACTCATATGGATTTGACTATTGTGTAATTCTTCCATGAATTCTAAAAACAATATATTCTAATTCTAAAACAATTATATAAAATTTTTATTTATAGTTTTAATTGTTGCAATGATACTCAAACCGTTTTTATTGTTTGATCAAATGTTTTATTATATGATTTTCATCCAATGCTGAAAGTTAAAGGAGAAAATTATGTTATTTTTGCAGTTTGCATTAGAGGTTGTAAAATGAAGTTAGAGTATTGTGGAAATAAATGCAGTTATAAACTACTTTACCAATAAAAGGCTCGTTATGCCTCTATGACGTCGAGGGATTTGATTCTATTAAGAAGGTTTATATGAATAATAAGGTGGTAAGGTATAAAGATGTTACAATAACAGGGTTATTAGTTAATCGCTATTTGAAGTCTTCAACTACCAGATATTAATATTTTTGCGAAACAGATGGTTATTTTTCTTCTTCAGGTCAACCATGATAATATGAAATGATTTTGAAAACTATTTATAAAGCAGAACAATTTTTATAGAACTTTAAATGGATATTGCCCTTTCAAATAATAAGGTCTATAAAAAATATAATAATCATTTTTGGTAGCTGAGTTATATTAAATGCTTTGTTCACACATGAGTAAAAACTTTTGGATTCAAATGTTAGTATTTCAAAATTATTATTAGTGTACATTTCACTAAATTTGATAATGAAAAGCTGGAGCCCTTATAAAAATGTAAACTTTTTCCGATATTTTTTTCAATTTTTTTATTGAATCAAATAACATGATTATTAAATATAATATGAATTTATTTAAGTCATTTAGAGCATTTTTCCAATTGAAAGTTTACATCTTTCTCTAAATTCTTAAAAATTAGTAAATTAGACAAGAATTAAAATGGAATAATTATGATACAGTAATTAGGATGTCATTGTATATAATAAAAAACATGTAGCATTATTTTCTACACAGTGTTGATTTTTCATGTTTCAATAACCTTCAAATCAAAAGATGGATTTTAGAAAGATTTTTTTTCAGCATTTAAAAAGATTTACAAGTATATTTATGTTAATAATTATATTTAATATAAAATTCTTATAAGAATTTTATATAAAAACTAATAATAATATATTTAAATTTTCACATGTATTCCTTTAATTAATGTATTATGAGATGGTATACATTTGAACTAATCAGGAATGTGAGTTAAGTATATCGAAATAAAAATAAATGTTTTTCTACAATATTTTCCTATTTTTTAAATTTATAAATATACATTATTTTACTCATATAAAAAAATGTATTCTGTTTCTGTATATTAGTCTATATTCTTAAAATGCTTCAGTTTTAGAGTGAACCAATTAGTATTCAATTGATGCGCGTTTATATAGAATGCTATGCAATCGTTTATACTTTTAAAATTATACACCTCAACATTTATATGTTTAATATTATACAGCCGTTCAAAAAAATTATTTCCTTTTTTCAAGAATGATTTCAAATGAAAAATTGATACGATTTTCAAACTGTACATAAATATTACTGGAAAATGGAAATAACTTGTAATTATCATTACTATAATAAGAATTTTGTTCTTTTTTGTGACAACTTTTTAAATTTTGAGGAAATAATTTAAATTTTATCAGTTCACTTTTTAATCGCCCCCTCTTTTGTTTAAATAAAAAAGGGTCCCTTTGAAGTGCAATGGAACAACATAGAATCGTTAAGTTGATCTTGCATTAGAACAAGTGGGAACATGCATCATTGAACACCGATACGAGGAACGAACAAAAAAGCAAAATAAGAACAAAGAAAGGTACCAGAATGCTTTGCTCTCTCTTTCAGCCAATGATTTCATCACGTGACTGCGGTACCGAATGAGGTATTCGCAAAGCGTTTTCGGTATACTTCGTTTGTACGATTTATTCTTCTAGCGTGCATTTTACAAAGTCATTTTTGAAAATGTAAAAACTTCAAATGGCTTGTTTAAACATCAGATTATTCGAAGCTTTGGCAGATATCTGGAATTGGAATATACAGGAATTTTTATTTTCGGCTATTATGTCGTCTGTTTATACGAATGATTTGCAAATACAATTTCTGTTTCACGGTACTTTGTTGAGTTGCATTTATTTTCCGAATCTTTGCGTTTCAGGTTTTTCTTTCTTTCTTTTTTTTCTTCTGTTTAATATGTGATATGAATATCTCCCTGTATTTTTTTGCGGTATATTTTGCAGAAATATCTTATAGGCAATTCAATTCGGTTGAATAATAAGTTTATTTTAATATTCTGAAATTGTTATTTGAAGATTACAATTTCGAATAGCATGAAGGGATCATCTGTGTTATAAAAAAAAGGGACAAATTCAACATTAAGTTACGATACACATATTTTTTTAACATTTTTATTGCAATGTAAATGATAAATATGGAGCAAATGATTAGAAATTTTTTGAAGAATTTGTTAGAAATACTTTCTATTATTTTCACTTTAAGCTTGCCCAAACATAATACTGAATAAACAATGTTGCATTACAGTACACAAATATACGTACAAGTATACAAGTACACACAGAAACACTGTTGAAATTTTATAATTAATATAATATTATAAGAGATAAATTTTATAATATAATTTATCTCAACTAAAAATAAGAGGAGAAAATATATATGTGTGTATTCGTGCTTTATAAACTAAGCCATCTGTTATAAAACTTGCAAATTTAGCATAAACATATTAAGAACTGGGGATTATGTACTTCGATGAAATATTACAGCCCGAGATATTTGATTTTTCGTAAAAGCTTCCAGATACATTAATGCACAAATATTATTTTTTTCATAACATTAAAATTTAGAAAAACATGTCTTTCTGAATACTTTATCATCTACTATTTTACTCATAAAATTTTGATACTAATAAACAAATTTGCATTATTTTGAGTACAAAAATTTATCGTTCCTATTAAATTCAAACATTTTTCATTGTTTCATTAAGCATATAATTATGAAATTTTGTCACATGTTAATCTCACCAAGAGCATTCAACAAAATGTAACATAAGGGAAATATATATCGTTTTGTTAGGCTTGTAAAATATAAATTAATAAATAAATAACTTTTGAATTTTTGAAAAGATTTCACAGGAATTTGCAATTACCAGTTTTAATCTGTTCATTAGGCTACAGGCTACCAAAAAACTGTAAAAGATATTGTCATAAATGCATTTAAATCAAGAACAAGAAAAACATGTCGAATAAAAAAAATCTGACATCATATGTGTATGCTAAGATTTAAAAAAAAATGATGAATCCGATGATTATGTTTAGTGATCATTGATTAGGAATAAATCTCTACTAAATTTATAGGTGATTATAGATAATCACCGTTAATTATACATAAGCACTAATTTATCACATATCGCAATATATATATATATATATATATATATATATATATATATATATATATATTATGTTTTGCTCATTATTATGAGCCGATTATGTACTGCAAGTTAAGTTATTTCAAGGAATCATAAGACGATATAAGTTAATATATAATTAACTTTTGAATTTTGGAAAATATTTCATAAGAATTTGCTGTCACCATTTTTATATAAATACGTTTAAAAAAGTAAAATTTTATCTAAATGTAAAACTTGATCCAAATCGCTACATCCGTTTCTGAGATACACGGAATAAATTTTTATATATTTACAAGAATTGATCGTTTAAAGTTATAAGATTTAACGTGACATATATATCATATTCTGCCCATAAATACAGAAAATAAATATGCCTTAAAAGTTATATCGATAAGGAATCATGAAATAACAACTTATTTTTCTAGGTAAGTATTATATCAACTAACAGACATTCAAATAAGTTCCTTCAGGGATTACTTTAAAAACAATTTCACAATGAAAGCGAAAGGTGTGCTTCATAATGATGATTTTGTTTTTCTAGAAATATTTAACCGGCGATGAACACACTTTTACGATGAGTCTCTTTCGTAACGAAAACGGATAAATCTATAAACGACTTTCATCTGGTCTTAAGCATATCCAACAAAATATCCCGCGGTACTTTTTGCACTTTCCCACTTTTCTAGCAATTTCAATTAACAACGTAACAACAACACAACAGAACAATCTTTAGAACTTATTACTTTTCCCTCTTCTGTTCTAGCGGATTCCATCGTAAAAATGGAAGACACTCATCGTTCGATTATTCCTGGCTTCCTCTAATGAGTTCATCTCGAATTTAATTGAATTCGATCAAGCAAATATTATTTCGGCACTTCCAAGACATTGCGTCCAATTATGCATATATATTTAGTGTTGCTGATTTTATTTCGGCATTGAAAGTACTGCATATTTCATAGGACTCCTCTTCTCTTTTCAATGTTAATCAGTAATAAGCCTTCCGCTTTTTGAGCTACCTATAATTATTGTATAAAATATAAATTTTGGTTCCTGTTGTTTTTAAGTTATTAAGTAACATATTGAATTATCTTACCATATTTGTGTTATCATTTTAGTATTTTTTGTATCTCTTGTTATTGTTCTTTTCAGCTACTTTGTTATTTTTCGATGATTCTATCTTATGAAAGAAATATACCCGGAAGGATGAGACATTTCCGGAATTCTTCGTCGCTATTTGACCTTGAATTTTGCCCGATTAGATACTTTTTGTTCAATTTCTTTTCATGTGTATGTGAACATTGCTTCATTTCTGCCCGTGTTATTTTAATTCAGTCTGAGAGTTATCGGAGTTTATTTTTCCGTTAAAATTAACATGCCCTTCTTCAATCTTTCTTCGCACTCCTATTTTGACGGATTAAATCCATCCTAACATATGCGCAAAAGCGAGGAGAGTTTTAGAATCCGCTGTCAAATAATAGTTAAATGATTAAATAAATTGTTGTCTAATTCAGAGGCACTTCTGGTTGAAGAAAATGTCCAATATTCGTTAATACTAGTTATAATAAATAAGTAATGAATTGAATAGAAATTAAACAATCAAAATTTTTAAAACATATACTTTCAATACACTGATAAAATAAACCGAAAGAAATATTTTAGATTAGTTTAATAAGATTTTAAATTTTAAAAATGTGCAATTGTCTATTTTTGCATTTATCAGAATTATCAAACAATTGCATTTATTCCCTTAATTTAAAAAAACCTCCAAAAGTAGGATTTTTAAGTAAGTACATAAGTACATTTTAAAGTATTTTTATTCATTTGTTTTTTGTTGTTACATTTTTAAATTGCTTTTAAATTTTTTTAATTCTTGTGAAATTGCTTTCATGTTTAGAAAATATTGAATTTGCATAAAAGCATCATCATATTTTTCACTTTATTTCCTTTAGCTCTATTTAATAAGTAATAAATGTATGTTGAAAATTTTAATTTTAAATAAAAATATTTGAATACAAACGAAAATAGCTAATAATATTCTTATTGGAGCATTGAAGAATAATTTTAGATAACACATAATTTTTTTAAAAAATTGGCTTTACTATTGGTCTCAAAAAATATTCGCTTTCTTGACAATATTTAAGAAACGTCACTAAAATAAATATATAGTGAAAAAATATATTTGTATTCTATAATATAATACAAACGTTGGTTAAATCTGGAAAATTGAAATTTTATCTATGTATGTTTATAAACATTCTAACGTTTCACTGTCCCGTTTACAATAAGCGGCATTTCTAGCCAACTGCGTCACACCTGTTAACGTCCTCCTTTGCTAAAAGCCTCCAGATTGCTAAATGGTACATCTGCTTATCGTCGAACGGTCCTTGCCTTTGCTCATGAGTAATTCAGTTGAAAGATCTTACGTGAAGTTCATTGCTGATGAGGAACCTATCACACTTTCAAAGGAAAGTAGTAACATATCTAGACTCGAAAGTCTCCTTTGTGAAGGGACTATCATTGACTCGTGTTCCAGAGCGATCAGTTGCTAGGACGTGTCAATTGATGGACAGTTCTCATGCCATGCTGGTGCCACAAATGTATAAAATTTTTACTGAAAGATTGGCCAATTGTTAGATCAAGTGGACGAATGAGAATGGTGAAACCTTAGTTAGGACAGTGATAAAGAATGAGTCTTGCTTTGAAGAGGGAAAGTACTTTTTAGATTGCAGACTGCGAAATTATTTACGCTCCACGCTGCAGTAGCTTTTCTGAATAACATCCTCTTAGGGTCTTGTGTTGTTTTCTCCAAAATGATGGAGAATTATTTCCATGAACTCTTTTCACAATAAACTTTCAACCTTCGACTGTTGTGTAAAGAGCAAATATTTAACCTAGATAAGAACAAATGGTTTGTATTTATATATTTGACTATAAACAAACGAATTTTCTGAAATTCTACTCTTTTATTTGATTGGTCTGGATCAGGTTATCATAACAGTCTGCATGACAGTAAAAACACCGCAATTAATATGCCAAATACTATCTAGCTCTTCATGGTAAGCCTGCTTCTATTATTTATAAGATTAGAAATTATCAGGTTTTTTTTCACCGAGATTGAACTAAAGAAAAATAATTAAATTAAGTGAATTAATCCCATTATATTACTTTCAAAAATAAATTTTATGTACATTTTGCTTATTACTGAAGAATTTTAGGTTTCAACATTTTTTGTGTTATCTTTACTTTCTTCCCTTGAGATTTCGGGAAATGAAACTTTCTCACTTTACCATTATTTTTACACGACTTACTGATACAAACAAATATTGATCAAAAGTGGTTCATTTTCAATGTATTCCTTATGGCAATGCAGATGTGTTTTGATGATGATGATGTCTTGTCCAAGTTACAACAGAAAGAGGGGTGCAGCAGCTTCTGAGGAAAAATACCCTTGATTCAGAAGTCTTATTTCTAGCTCATATGAAGATGACATTCACAAGCAATCTTTCACAACCACTTTTTTACAGGAGGGCTCTTTCATACACCTCGCACATAGATTAGAGGTTGAAAAACAGCAATGCGTGAGCCAGGATTTGACCCTTAGACGCCCAGAGCACCATTAGTATTATTGTTACTCCTTTATTATTTATATTTTATAAGATCAATTCTTTGCAAATTTGATATCAAAAACGGCGAATAAAAAGCTTAATTTTTGAAATTTTCTCAAGTTATGTAGATAAGGTAGATGTTAGGGTAGTTAAAGATGTTATGTCAAGTTAAGGTAGATGTCAAATTGACACGCCTTCGTGTAGGTCATACTCGTTATACGCATAAACATCTGATTTTGGCGAGATGACATCGAAGTTCTACCACATGTCGTAGCTTTTACTATACATCACATTTTGATTGAGTGTCCATCTTTTAATTTATTCTGTTTATATATTTTTTTAAATCATCGTCATTAACTTTGCAAGACATGGTTGGAGAGGAATTCCACCAAAACATTAAAAAATTTTTAAAAACATTTGACTTTTATATTTATATTTAGTACACTTACATTTTTTTTTTATGTATGAAACTTTACATTGCTTCAATGAAAGGTTTTTTACCCACTTTTGTTCTATTTAAATGATTTATAATTATGTATTTTAGCGCTGTCATTCTTTACATTTTTATTTTTATTACTTTTCCCTTTATATGTTAATATGTATGTTCTTATATATGCTCCATATTTTTACCATCTGCTTGGCGCAGCTTCGCCAAATATGGCTCTTGTGCCAATAAACCCGAAGATACCAAACGAACCTCAAGTTATGTATGTTTTCTTATAAAGCTTAAGCGTTTTATTCCGCTTAAGAAAAAAAATTTTTCCTATTGTATCGGATATACAGGAAAACGGTGCATTTTAAATCAACCAGGTAACAACCGGGGATAGTCTTATTCAGTAATTGATAATTAATCATCAAAAAATTTATTATCATATTTTAGCCTGAATTATGCTTTAAAGCCTAAATTTTTTTAGTAAGCGAATTCTCTTTGCATTATTTCTTTCATCTTTTGTTCGCATGTTATTCCTCACATTTCGCATCGGAACATTTGTAAAGGAAATCAAGTTTGCAAGCATTCGTTTAGCACAACTTTCTTATCTTTTGTTTGTTTAAATGTATTCGTATTTTTCTCTTCATTTTTGACGCACTAACTAATTTAATACATAGCTGTTTGTTTCGTATGACAAATTTTATTTAAAAGATTGCAGAATTTAATTACCATTGAAATGACAGATTTCAATTAAATTTTAATGCGAAATAACCAAGAACATTGGTAATAAAAATGAAAAGAACGGTAATTTAAGTTTTCTTTGAATTTATAACGATCGAAAAATGACTATATTAAACATTTAAATAAACTGTGTAAAAGACAGTTATAAATGGCATTTCAGTCTAACTAATTGTAGTAAAGTCTGCAAATAAATTGTACTAAAGACTCTAAAGTAAAAAATAAAAGATTAGACGGTTTCAAAAATGATCTTTACTAATATATAAAAAGAAAAAAAAAACCCGATTTACTCAAATAAGGAAAATCCGAAAAAAAATGACCGTATTAAAGATTTAAATAAACTGCATAAATGGCTATTATAAATTGCATTGCAGTCTAAAAAATTGCATTAAAGTCTGCAAATAAATTGTATTAAAGACTCTAAAGTAAAAAAAAAAAGATTAAATGGTTTTAAAAATGATCTTTACAAATAAATGAAAAGAAAAAAAAAGATTTACTCAAATAAGGAAAATCCAAAAAAATTTAAAACTACAAGCAACAAAAAGCATTAATTTCCGAAAAAATGTAACCATGAAAACTCATAAAAAAATTCCTTAATATTCAATAATATTAAAAAAAAGATAATAAAACTATACAATTTCTATTTAACTTGGATATTTTTATATTATCTTGTGCTCTCAAGATTTTATCCTGATCCTGATATTTTTTATAAAACTTTTCTTCCTTAAAATACAGAAAAAATATATTCAGTCATTTATTACCCAAGAGAGTCAGCTCAACTTTTTGGTTTTAAAACTTTAATTAGTCCTCTCGGAGAAGTAAACTTCAGAAAGAATGACATTTGTAAAGAAAAATTAAACGTAGAATATTGAAAGATTATAACAAATGTGTAAGAAAAGCAGAAAATTTAAAACTTTGAGAAGCTTAAAATTTAGCAGATAAATTTTAAACAATAGAAAATTATAATAATTACAACAAATAGCATAAAATAGCATATAAAAAAAGATTACAAATAAAGATTAAATTCATTGAAAAATTATTGTAATTTACAACAGTTTTTATAGAATGAAAGGCAAACACGATTTGACTAATAAAATAAACACTGTAATAAAAAAATGCGCAAAGATACAAAATCCGTCTATGATTCTCAACTGTTGATGGAAAAAAAATTGCTAAAAACATTTAATTGGATAAATTGAATATTAAGATACATTAAATTAAAAAAAACGAATTACATAATACACTGAAGTGACAAAAGTCATGGGATGACTGTTAATATCGTGTCGGTCCTCCTTTTGCCCGGAGAAGTGCAACAACTCGACGTGCCATGAAGTCCACAAGTGGTTGGAAGTCCTCTGCAGGAATATTCAGCCATGCTGTCTGTATAGACATCCGTAATTGTGAAAGTGTGGATGGTGCAAGAGTTTGGGCACGAACGGACGTTTCGATGATGTCCCATAAATGCTCGATGGGATTCATATCGGGCGATCTAGGTGCCAGATCATGCGCTGGAATTGTCCGGAATGTTCTTCAAACCAATCGCGAACAGTTCTGGCCCGGTGACATGGCGCATTGTCATCCATAAAAATTCCATCGTTGTGTGGGTACCTGAAGTCCATGAATGGCTGCAAGTGATCTGCAAACAGCTGAACATAACACTTCCCAGTCAATGATTGGTTCAGTTGCCCCAGAGGACCGTGTCCATGCCATGTAAAAACAGCCCACACCATTATGCAGCCACCACCAGCTTGAACAGTGCCTTGCTAACAATTTGGGTCCATGGCTTCGTGGGGTCTGCGCCACACTCGAACTCTACCATCAGCTCGTAACAACTGAAATCGTGACTCATCTGACCACGCCACGGTTTTCCATTGGTCTACGGACCAGTAGATATGCTCACGAGCCCAGGACAGTCGCTGCAGGCGATGTCGTGCTGTCAGTAAAGGCACTCGAGTCGGTCTTCTGCTGTCATAGCCCAAGGAAGACAAATTTCGCCGCACAGTCCTATCGGACTCATCCCTCGTACGTCCCACATTGATTCCTGCAGTTATTTGACGAAGTGTTGCGTGTCTAATAACATTGACCATTCTACACAGACGTCAGCGGTCTCGGTCGTTAAGTGCAGGTGCTCGCCCACTGCGCTGTCCATGATGGGATGTGATGCCTGAAATTTCATACTCTCGGCACACTCTTGATACTGTGGATCTCGGAATGTTGAATCCACTAACGATATCCGCAACGGAATGATCCATGCATCTAGCTCCAACTAATATTCCACGTTCAAAGTCTGTTAATTCTCGTCGTGCCGCCATAAATCACGAAAAACCTGTTCACATGAATAACTTGAACACACATGAAAGCTCTGGAAAACGAACTGCGTATTTATACTTTTTCGTTGCGGTTACTACTGCCATCTGTATATTTGCATATTGCTATCCCATGACTTTTGTCACTTCAGTGTATTTCAAATAAATAAGTATAAATTGGCAAAAAAGTGGAATATTAAAGGTAAGAAGAATATTTTTATTCCCCGAAACAAATGATAATAGCTATAAATAAATAATAATTTAAAAACTTGCATGAGAAATTTTCATCTTTGTTTCAAAATACCAAGATAGAAAGAAATGTCATGAATATTAGTTAGTAATATTAGTCTCCTGCAAGTAATTATAAAGCAAGTAGTAATAATTACTAAAGAAATATATAAATGTATATTGAAAGTAAATTAAATAAAGAAAAGAATGACTTCAAATTAAATTACTGTACACATATTCTGATATGAAATTAAATCTGTTGTTAATTCTTATATTTCACTGTTAAATCGCCAATTTGTATGCAAATTCACAACTATTTTCTACTTTATATAGTTTTCTTCTCTTTCTTAAAACATTGTTGCATTAAATATTTTATTTTCATCTAACCAGCTTATTACATGAAGAAATGCAATAAAAATAGCGCATCCTACTAGCTCATAAGTATTTTCCAATATTGTATGACATTGATCAATATTCGAAATATTGTTTAATATTGTGGAATATTGTTTAATATTGTGGAATATTGTTTAATATTATATAATATCGTATATTATTGTGCAACAGGCTGTAGTACCGGGGAATGATCCTCATCGCTAGTATTTCCAGAAAAGAAATATGTTTGTGAGAGATTGAATAAAATTGATTTCGAGAAGCAATAAAAAAAATCCATGACTGATAATAATGTATACTAAATATCTGTTAAAGCATAATATCTATAAAAGCTGTTAAGATATAGTATCTCAAGGCAAAGAGTTAAGATATATGTTTTAAAGTTCTGTCCTATTTCAAAATCAATCCTAAAAAAGCTCCTAATATCTGGAATAATCTTATTAAATTTTAATATAACCATAGAAACAGAGGCGGAATTAAAAAAATGCATCTATCTCATTAGTTAATTTTGTTAAGTGGTTTTTCACAATTTTTCTAAGTTACTAATGTGTGCTTTCACCCATGGTTTGCAAACAATGCTACTAACCAAAGAAATATCTTTCTCAATACTTAGAATGAAGTTCGATCATTTTATTTCAAACTGAAATTATTAAAAAGCTTAAATGGATGAAAGACTTACTTTAAAAATATTAAATCATCTTTATCATAGCTCATCTCATTATAAAATTTATTGCAGAGAGCAAAACCTTAAAAATATTATTGTAAGAAGAAAAAATTAAACAAAAATTCGTTTCTTAAATATGCACAAAACGAAGCGAATGTTGTTTCCAGCATTTTCACTATCCATATATATTTAAGAATTGAAATCTTTTATAACTTTTCAGGAAGTTAAAATTATTTTAAAATTTACAATAAGATCTCAAGATATTGTTAAGTAGTTTACAACCAAGTATATAGTTAAGTTTTCTTTCTCTTTTATGTTTTTGTGATTAATATTGAATTATGTATTTCAAATTAATCTACTTTGCTAGTTCTCTAAGAATATTATGTTTAATGACTATTAGAATATTAATATGTAAGGCATTTATGGAAAAAATATCTTATTGATGCAATTGAAAAATATGAAAATTATGTAATTGATATACTACAAATTATTGAAATTGTAAAGCACTTATATACTTTAAAATAAAACTTAAAGAAAACTATTTTGAAATATTTTGCACAAAAGAGTAATTTCTTGGCATTAATGCAATCATAGGAATAAAATGTTTTGATTAATAAATTAAATAATTTTGAATTTCAATGAAATAACTCTTTGAAATAATTTTGGATAACAGTGCTAAAATTGTTAAAGATAGGCTAAAAATTATATTGAAAGTTAAAATATGAAGAAATAGAGACGTAGGGGGGGGGGAATTGATATTAAAGATCTGTTTTCGGGTGTAAGATAGCGTAAAAATCCTTTTTCTCACATACAATACAATACACAATTTTTGTCATACAATAGGCAGAAACATTAAAAACTTTCTTAAATATTAATTAGTTTATATTTTATTAAAATTTTTATTTTAAAATAAAGTATAGTTACCTTGTCTTTGTTTTTAAGAGCATATATGCTAAATTTCATCAAAATCGGAAGAAAAAAAAACATCTGTAGATTTGTAAAAAAGAACGTGCCGGAAAAATTCACTTCTATATATTTTGCAAAATAACAATTTAACACTTTTATATTTTGCAGAATAAAGTTAGGTACAAATTTAAATATTAATCTTATTTTGCGTCTTAAATTCAACGAAAAATATTTCGTTTTTAAAGATGAAAATATTTCAATAGGTGAACTCCCAATTTTATATCTAAATAATCCTTTTCTCGATTGTTATATAACCCCCTTCAAGTGCCGAGAGATTTTAGAAAATACTGCTCAGAAAACAATTTTCTTCAGTGAAAGGTATGAAGACAGATAACTGAAATGCATCATCCACTATATGCGTCTATTTGTCAAAACTGATTACAGAAGACAATAAACCATACTAAAATAGGAAGTGAATCCTTCTTTTTATTGTACACCGCCACAATCCATTCTTTCTAAAGAGGAATCGACCCTTTGCTGACTTTCAATTGTGTTTTGAGTATCAAATCTGCTCTAGGAATAGAGGGAGAATAATTCACATTTTTGAACTTTTGCGAAATCACAAAATCTTGATGGATCACCCTTGTGATTACGCTTCCGCATGTTTTGTTTGGTACTTTTTGTTTCATTCAATGATACAGAATGGAAAGCAAATGATTCTTACAGTAATGTAAACCAACGGAGAATATAAAGTAGTCTCAAGGATCATCAGTGTGAATTTCTGAAATGATTGAAATGATGGAGAGTATTTCTAAAGGAGATGTGAAATGAAAAAAAAGAAGCATTAACGTTTTTGAGGAAATATTCTGAACAATGACATTTTTCACACCATAAAAAATTCTTATAATTTATATTCTACGAATAAAAGCTTTTTCTGCTTTTTTAAATTGAACTTTGAAAAAATAAAAACAACTTTTGAATAAAAATATGAATAAATATTATGTATTTTGAATTGATTTTGTAAAAGCTTTCCACTTAATAATCGTTCAGCTTATTCTTAGGAAATTGAAATTGGAATCAGGCATTGGAAAAAGCGTTTCTATAAACTTTATTAACATTGCAATAATGGCCTAAAATACAATATTAAAAATAAGAATTTTTGAAATGCATGCATGGTTTCCACAATATTGTGAACAATAACTAATTACTTAACATTTATCGGAAAATATTTTTAAAAAAATACTTGGATTAACTTTTTTCAAAGTCCGTTTAGTGACTTTGGAATTAATAGTTCATAATATGGTTTTACTTTTTTAAAAAGAAGCTTTTTCTGCCTTCTTATATTGAAGTTTGAAAAAATAAAAACAACAATCTTTGAGTATAAATATAAATAAAATTAAGATATTTTGAATTAATTTTAATAAATGTTTGCCAGTTTATAGTTGTTGTTTATTTTTAAGGCGCTGAAAATAAGAACTGAAAAAAAAGGCTTGAATTAAGTTTAGTAGGAATTTCCATTGAAATCGTGACTTATTAGATAAATGAAAAATGTATTAACATTACGCAGAGTTTTTGCAATAGTGAGGAGTAAAACTAAATACTAAACATCTACAGGTAAATTTAAAAAGGATATGTAGTTTAACTTTTTTATATTCTGTATTATGACCCTGGTATAATAGCTTTAGAATTTGTATTATATAAATAAATCTTTATGTGTTTTCATATATGGAAGTTAGAAAAAATAAAATATATTCAAAATATTTTGAATAAATTCTTTCTGCCATCTTAGTATCATATAGCTTATTCTTAGGAAATTAAAAATAAGCATTGGAAAAATGTTTGAATTAACTTAATAAAGAATTTCCAATGCAATCATTGTCTATTAAACAATGTTAAAGATAAGCATTGGAAAGATGCTCGTATTAACGTAAGAATGGAAAACATATCATTCTTACAGTATTGGAAAGCAATGGAAAATATAAAGTAAACTGAAATATCACCAATGTGAACCACTATTTTTGAAATGATGAAATGTATACTGAAAGGAGATGTGAATTAAAACAACTTTAGAAACAATAATGTTTTTCATTAATTATTCTGAGCAATGATTTTTTACATCATGAATTCTGTAATTAGCATTCTATGCATAAAAACTTTTTCTGCTTTCATACATCGAAGACGGAAAAAATAAGAAACAATCTTCGAGAATAAAGATAAATAAAATAAAAATATTTTGAATTGATTTTATAAAATCTTTCCGTTTAACAATAATTGTATGTCTTATTCTTAAGTAATTAAAAGTTTGCAATGAAAAAATGCTTGAATTAGCATTATTACGAATTTCCCTTGTAATCGTAGCCTAATACATAATGTTAAAGAATTGGAATAATGCTTGTATTAACTTTATGCAGGATTTTCATTATATTTTAAAACAATGGCTAATTTTTAAAAAGTTAGAGAATAATTGATCAGTAATATAATATAGTAAACTATTGATATATTTATTGAATGAGCGTCTGTTTGTAGAAATTGGATAATAAATGCTTCAGTTCCTTCTTATTTCCTGTTATATTTTTCGGTATATTTTAATTCAATATAAGGCTGTAAAATTATTCTAATAAAACTACGCCCACTAATTAAAAAAATTGAATATTAAATAAGCTAAAAATTTATAATCAGTATATATAATCATTCAGAGAAATCTGTAATGCTGAATGGAGTTAGAAATATCTCTAACTTTTTTATCTGTATCGTTATCGAATATATAAATTCTAATTAATACTTTGGTATCTAGTAATTGAGACAGTTTTTTCTAGTGTTTAAATTACCTGATTTATCGCGTTGCAAATAAAATTGAATAAATAGCAAAATGCATGCCCAATTAGTAACGTCTATGAACTGAAATTCGCAAGTTTTGTCACTCAATACTATTCTTTTAAGGATCAAATAAAGAAGTTTTCTTATATTTTCTTTCGTCATTTTTTTTATTTTGTGGTTGGTAAAAAAAAACAACCTTTTTTCGGTTAATGGATCACTATTTTGTTTTATTTTATTTTAGTGATTAGATTTCATTTGAGCTTTCGTGAACATTGAACATAGAGAAGATTTAATGTAAAGAAATAAACTTTGAATGTTATTTACATCTAAAATATACTGTAAATTATATATATATATATATATATATATATATATATATATATATTTGTGTGTGTGTTTTATTTCTTAAGCACTCTACGATGTTTCTGAGAGATTTCCACTCTTGTTTTCGCTAGCACATGCGCAACGTTCGTATCCAAGATATTCCTAATGGGGTAATAGTCCGTCTAGACAGAAGATTCAAACACTGAAATAACAAGTATCCGTAAGAAACTTACTTTCTTGCGACTTACACATGAACTTCGCATACTCTTAAAATAAATTTTAGGGAAATGAATCGGGACATTTTAAGTGAATATTTGTCCTTACATAGAGCATTTTGAAATGTTATCGAATGCGTTATGTGTACTCGTGCATCCCAGGATGAATTTTGTGAGTTTAAAGCTGTATTAAACTTCCCTAATGAATCGCTGAATTTTTCTCAAATCAAATATGCTCAACCCTTCAAACCCTCCGGTTACGAAGGATCATTCCACGCAAACAAATTCGGCTAGTTTACTTTATAAGAATTTAATTACAAATTCCAATCATTTTGACGAAATTCCGCTGTGCAAATCTGAAGCCAAACCCCCCAAAGTGCAAAGAAATGATTCATAATTAGCTGTTTCTTCTCTCGTTGTTCAAACAAACAACGATCTTTAAACCGAATCCATCCCGAAATTTCCATAACCAAACCCAACAAAATAACTTATTTAAATATCAAATATTAGAGTGTAACGGTTACAGCCAGCAATTGCGATCGCCTTTAACTCCTTCTGCTAACATGAATCAGAGGTAAAAGCAGGCAGCAGAGTCAAAAGCTAGCTCCAGGTAATTTAACGCTGCACTTCCATCGAATAATTAAATTGAACAATTTGTTCCTGCCGGAATGGCAATGGCTGGAAAAATAAGTTGTGGGTTAACCGATAAGAATGCTGTGTAAACATACACCAGATGAGGATGATAATACCGAAGTAGAATAAATAGCCGAGTAAACATAAATTAAGGCATAGAAGTTGTAACTTTGTTATGGAACTAAGTCATTTTAGTTCCATGCAGGGAATTGCTTGAAGTCATGTAAAGCAATTTGAAATATGCATGATTTGCAAATGAAAGAAAATGTTCAGATTTGGCGTTCTTCATAACATGATATCCTGTAACGTAATTCTAAGTTAAGAGGAAAATACTTATACGAAAATTGGAATAAGATGCATTATTTAACCGACTATTAATACCATGAATTTAACAATTACTTTAATATTTCTTTTAGTTTTTGAAGAAATCTAGATGGATTTACTTTAAGAAAATATTATTAACTAGAATATAAAATTAAATCACTGAAACTGTATTTATCGTACTACGAAATATTTGTTAATCGAAGGAATTTTTTCTATAAGAATCTACATGAAAATAGAACAATATGTCCTATTCTGTAAAAAATAGGGGTCTTGATGGCCTGGTGGTAAGAGTCTGGCTTTGGAAACAACGGTTTTGCGTTCGAGATCGATTTCACCCAATAATCGTCGTGTAAGCTGGTCTGGTCTCAGATCGACAGGACCAAATGTTCTCTCACTGGTGTGGTGTGAGCTCTGCCAGCTCAGGTGATGTTCTTGACATTCTTCTACGTTTAGAAATCGTGAGGTTTGATCCGAAATTCCTTTCCTTTAAAAAAGAAACTTAAATATAATTAAACTAAATTTAAAAAAGTACTTAGATAAATTTACAATAATGTTATTTATTGTCGTTAATGCATGATTTTTTACAACAAAGTTGTTTTTAGTTACGCTTCAAAATTTGTAAGAAATGATGCACGACTGAAATGTATTTTTTTCCCGCATAGTTGTTATCTGAGGTCATGCTTCTCAATACATGATGCAATAATATTTTTGAAATTTATATATTATGCCAACGTTATTAAATGAAATTTTTAAAAAAATGTTTATTTATTTAGTGAAACTAATAATGTAATTTAATAAAGAGCACTGAACCATTCAACGACGTTTATTTATTGCATTTTTGACAAGGGCAATAAATTTTTAAACCTTTTTATCAGTCTAACTGCCCCAGGAGACAGTTTATCAATATCAACTGACCAAGCAATTTATAAAAGCCAAAATAAGTCAAACGCTTCAATGTAATGATTTCTTCTTCTAAAATAAAATTATATCATGTTTTATTAATATTTTCTGATATAAATTCATAAGTAATTTTTCCTATTGTAAAAAAACCATCTGTTACAAAATATTTGTTTGGTGTATAGAATTTTTCAACAGATTTTGAGTACATCTGGTGAATTGGTTTCCTAACTGAAAAATTGTTTTTATCCATCAGTTATTTTTTATCTTTTTCTAACCGAATATACACAAAATATTGTAATCATGAAAAGTTTGAGATCTTTTGTTTGATGAATTTATAATTTTTAGATCTCTCTCTCAGCTCTAAACATAATTTTGTCATTATGTCCAGGCTGTCTGTGAAATGATAACACAAAAATGCTTTAAACTAGACAGATGAAATTTGCTTTAAGGCCTTATGACCAAATTTTTAGGTTTTTGTCGAATTTTTTTTAAAAATTAATTCACAGTAAGCCTTTCTGTCTGTTGTTCGATTGCAAATAAACTCGATAAAGCGAAGAGTTTTTAGGTTAGTTTATTAATGTCCCGTTGTAAAACAAAACTAGGACTATTTTGGGAACCTCGTAATTTTGAACAGCTGTCAGATGACGAGGATGACACCTGAGCTGGCATCCCCATTTCCACACCGCTCCATATCAGAGAGAGGAATTTGATCTGCTTGATTTAACGCACAACAGACGGTTCTTTAGTGAAATCGGGTCTCACACTTGAAGCCCTACGGTTCCCAAGTCGAGACCTTACCACCAGGCCTCAGCGGCCGCAAGACGGTGAGAAATACAAGGATAAAATTCCATGTTCATTTTAATATCGATTATGGGAGTACCTATCAGAATTGAATTTAAATCCATCAAAAGTTTAAACATCTGTTTGTGCTTTTACATGCATGTAAATGCGATAACGAAATGATTTAGATATAATGAAATTTAGTATGTGATATGAATATAATTGTGTTCCAAGACAAATTTTTGGTTCAGTCCTTTGAGAAAAATTCATCCGAAACAGAAATTGCAAATTACTAATTTAAGAATTTCTGTTACTATTAACACCTGAACCCCCCTGGGAGGGACGCCTAGTCATTGGGGATGAGATGCTTCCTTCATAGTTGTTCAGTCTCGACAGCCAGATGGGTACAATAAAGGTGGGGATCTGACTTTTCCCGTTCGTGACGGTACGTACTTCCTACGGGGAGATCAGTATTTATTTCCTACTGCCTTTGGCAGAACGGAGAGTCAGTAATATGGCTTACTATTAACACCTGTCAGGGATAATTGCCGAGAACAGATGGATTGAATAAAAACCTTGTATTCGTGTTAAAGGACAATATTTCTTAGCTATCAATACTTTACAAATAAATAAAATATAATATTTTACAAAGAATTCAATGAATAGTGATTATTATATTTTTTTAATGAACTTATTCTTTTTTTATTTACTAGTGTACAAAAAAATCCATCTTGACAAAATTCGATTTTTTTGTAAATTTATTTATTTTGGAATATCTTGAAGCACTTTTGTAAAATTATGTCTATGTGTTGATAAACGCGATAATTCAAAATGCTTCTAGTCAATAGAGGAAATTCGGTATGCGATTTCTAAACTGTATTTGTAGTTTTTTTATCAAACTTTAAAAGAAAAATTCAACCATAGAAATCTATATGAACCTGAATGGAATGCAAAAATAAAAAAAATAAAAAGAAGAATAAAATACAAACTGCCAAGAATCACAAAACAGGTCCTTTGAAAATACTAGATCCATGCTAACTATCCAAATTTTATGGCTATTTTTGTCAACACTAAGCGATCGTATGCAAGATATAAAATTGAATGCAGAGGAAGAGAAAAGCACAATTTTTTTTTTTAAAAACTGCAAGACAGGAAATTGGTTTAATGTTTACTATTTCACTGGTTTTACACTTTTATCAGAATTTTTAATTTAGCATTTGCGTCGTGTGATGCAAAATACCGAGCCCCATTTTAATCTTATAATTAGTCTTAGTCTTATAATTAATCTTATAATTAGTCTTATTTAATCTTATAATTTATAATGCATATTTTGCATTATAAATTAGAGAATGGAATCGGTACCAATCAACTGATAGATGCATCAGACACAATATATCATGAAATTTGACGACATTACCAATTCTCATGTTCGCATTTAGAAGAATAATGGCAAAATTATTGCTTGTATACGTGGCATACGTACACACTGGAAGATTTTTAAAAATTCAATTTTTTACAGTAGGTCATTCATATTTGTTTTAACTCATTTCACTATGAAAAATATCATATTATACTAATTTTTACTTAATTAATGAGCTAATTACTAAATTTTTAAAACATATCTTAAATTCTAATCTGTAAAGACACACAATTCTAGATGGAAATTATGTTTAATAGTAGTCCCCATATTAGTTATGACTGTTAGAAGAAAGCAACATAGTGGAAAGATATCATTCTTCATAAAATAAGTTAAAGAAAACTATAGTTTTTAGTTAAAGTACATCAAGAAAAATCCTCATTACTCGTTAAATATTCCGAACATTGGCAACATCTTGATATCGTTTGAAAGCTAATGGATGAGAGAACAATTTGAAGCAATAAAAATATTCGATATTTAGAACGCTTTTTGAAGTTTCAAGTTTGTACGTGCACCTTAAGCCAATTTAATTCAACTATGTATGTTCTAATATATATAAAGAATTCAGTTATAATGAAATTTAGTCAAAATTTCTAGCGCATAATCTGAAGGCTGATCATTATAAATATTTAAAGTAAAATGCCAAACAATTAATAGAAATCATCAATTAAATAAAATATATATTTGGAAGCAATGTCTATGATTTTTCCAATTCCTCTTATCTAAAAACCTTAATGTGTAACAATATAAGCTTGAATTTAACAATTTCTTACGCCCACGTGACTTTATTTGTGGCCCTTTCCAACTAGTCATTTAAACATTTGTACTTGCACCAGTAAAACGATCAATAAATTTCCTGAAACAATTTATAATATCAAAGAAGTGATAAATACTAATTTGTCTCGCAAAGAGGTTTAAATGCATGGTAATCAGAGCGGTCTCAGAGACTAATGTAAGAACCTTCTAAAATACTCTTTTTTGTTTTATTTGAAATCTCCATTTTCTAAAATGAAGACTAGTAAGATAAGGGGTGAGGATGAGAACGAGGGCAGAAAAACCACCGATGGCTTTTCTTTTGAAATCCCTTTTTCATTAAAATCTCCAAAAAGGAATAATTTTGAGGGGTTATAATCTTCCCTCAAATGAAAAGGAGATGCCTTCTTTGGAAATCTTCTTGAAAGATACTTTCTTCAACATTTCATTTTTTTACTCCATTTTATGCTGTGTCAGGCATCATCAAAAGAAACCGACCCCCGCCGGGTAGATTTACAGTTTTTTTTTCCCTCTTCTGTTTGAGGATTTTTTTTTTTTATTAATTGAGATCTTCCCCTTCCAGGATGAGGGTGGGAGATTATTCTTCCATTGTTCTTGAAAATCGAGTTTCCTCCAAAAGTACAAATGTATAGCCAGCTAGGTGGGCGGGAGGTGAAAGAGTATTGATATGTGGGATTGGAAAATTCCTGGAATTTTGGTTCTCTTAATTGCTGCTTACAACAGCTTATTTTCGCTTGATCAAGTGCGCTGTATCATTCATCCTTCAATTGTTTGGTTGCTTGAATTAAATACATTTTGTATAGAAAAATTAACTCTATTTAATTCTTCTATGCTGAACAAGTCAGTAATATTTTTGAAGTCCGTAATTTTCTGAATTTTCTATTCTCCTAAAATGTATTTGCAGCAATATTTTTATCGAAATATATGTGCTTGACTGGTTTATTGCATAGCAGCAAAAATGTTATAATGTGCATTGAAGATTCAAATCTTAATGCTTAGTAATCTAGTGCTTTAAATCATTTGGATCCCTTTTTTTTGGTTAGTGTGCTACTCACATGACAGCAGATAAAATCAATTGTTCTTCATTTTATACCAATGAAAGACCAATAATTGGGTGAAATTTTCCAATTAATATTAAAATTAGTAAATATTTAGTTGATTCTTTTATTAAATCCTTCTTCGGTTACTTGTAGAATTGTTTTTTAACTGCAAATCAGCAAATAAAGTTTAATCGGTTTTTATTCAATTCTTCTATGAGAAACTAAGATGAATTATTTTCTAAAATTTCCCATATTTGGTTGATCACTTGTTTTAAATAAGTTTAATCGGTTTTTATTCAATTCTTCTATGAGAAACTAAGATGAATTATTTTCTAAAATTTCCCATATTTGGTTGATCACTTGTTTTAAATACTTATATGATTCACTTTTTTGAATTGAGTTTTTACTTTTTTACTTGAGTGACTGCAGATAAGGATAATTTGGTTTTTATTCAATTCTTTTGTGAAAAGCTTACGAATAATTTCCAGAATTTCCCGAACTGATACTCACATCAGGTTATATTTGGTTGATTCCTTGTATTAAATCTCTTCCTTTTTAAAAATTTGTTTTTCATTTGTATACCAGGAAATAAAAATGATTCGATTTTCATTCGATTTTTCTGTGAAAAGGTAATATGAATAATTTCCTCATTTTTTCAAAATAATGCTTACATAAGCATGTATTTGGTTGATATAACAAATATATACTTCTTAGGATCTTTTTCACTTGTTTTTTACTTGCATAGCAGCAGATAAAAGTAATTCGAATTTTCTTACATTCTTCTGAGAAAAAATAATATGAAAAAATTCTTGCAGAGTATCAGAAATATTATAAACTGTACTGAATACTTATTTTGATTTAATTCTTTATGCTTAGCAATCAAGAGCTTTAAATCAGTCTTTAGATATTTTTTGTTTTGGGTTTCTACCAACATGATAGCAGATAAGAATAGTTATTTTTTGTTTTCTTTTATATAAGTGTATGACCAATAATTAGTTGAATCTTCCCAGCTGATACATTAGTTTATATTTGGTTGATCAATTGTATTAAATCCTCTTTTGTTTAATTAATTAATTTATTTTTGCAGGATAGCATATAAAAATATTTTTGATTTTATTTAATTCTTCTGTGAAAAGTAAGAAGAATAATTTCTAGAATTTTGCTAATTATTATTTGAATTTTTTGAATATTTAATTGATCAAATCTTCTAAATTCTCCTTTGGTTGATTTTTATTTGCATAGCTGGAGATTAATATTTTATTCTTCTATGTAATGAAAGATCAATAACTTGCTAACTAAAAGTTAGTAAGTTATTGATCTTATCTATATTTTCGAATTTTCTGTTTCTATTTTTGAATTATGTATTGGCAGCTAAACTCTGCCATTTTCAGGTAATCGGTTTTTGGAACAATATTATAAAAATCATCTTAAATACAAATGATTTTTTTTTCCAATTATTTTATAAAAGTGTGATTTCGAAGTATCGAGCTCATACTTCCAGAGCTTACACTTAGATAGAGATATGTGCAGTCTTTGAACATTTTTTCTCTACGAATATCAGATAAATCATAGAGTGTATAGAATATTAGTTCCTTCAATTCCTTCATGCAAATGTAAGTCTGTTGATGGCTTGTAATCTATATCTATATCTATATTTATAATAAAGCTCAATGTGTGTGTGCGCGCGTGTGTGTGTGTGTGTTGGCGCTCTACAGGTCAGACGGTTGGGCCTACAGCTACCAAATTTGGTACATATGTACCTTGGAGGTCAGGAATGTGCACCTTGGAGCCCTTTTTTTGAATTTTTAATTAGAATTTTAATTAATTAAAATTTAAGCAAAATTTCGACGTTTTTCCGCTATAACTTCCGTAAATATTATTGCACAAACATGATTTTTATATCAATGTAAAGATAAAAAAATTAGCTTTCAAACGGTATCAGTTTTTTAAATTTATAAGGTAAATTTCTATTTTTAAAGAAATATTTTAACCATGTTTTTAGCACGTGACTGGATAAAATAAAAGAATGCCGGAAGTTCGAATAAAAAAAACCATCATCGCAAAATAAATCTAAAGAAATGCACCTTTTAGCACGTGACTGGATAATATAAAATAAATATAAAATGTAATATTTTCTAAAAAGATAAATGCAAAGCAAAGGATTATATGATCGTTTGCAATATTTCAATCATTAATTCAATAAATTATGTTTATTTTTACAGAATATGCATTCAAATTCCGGTCCAATGGCCAATTTGTAAAGTATTATAAATAAGCATATATTGTTTAATACTATTAATTTGATCTACATGAAGTAAATAATTACATTTTATGTAGTTTGAGTCAAACAATACATCTATGAATAATGAGTTTTAGATTTCTTCATACTTTGCTCTGTGAGCCATATTTTACAAACTATTTTTATTAATATTTTAAAGAAAAGTTGCTGCATCAATCAGTCTTCTAAATCAATCATTAAAACTGACTGATTTATAAAATTAAAGAATATTATTAGGAAAACGCGTTCTTTTAGAGATTTCAGTCCATCATCTTAAAGAAAATATTAATTTCAGGCCAATCAATGTCCGGAGTTACTTCAAGGCTAATGAATATGTGACTTAATTGAAAATTTTAGAACCCATTACTCATGGCGAACTAGCTGGTCGCCGAAGGCGGCTAGTATAAAATTTGCAGCAACCTCGGTGTGAAGATTGCATGCCCAATCATCCACTCCCCTGCATCATTCCTTCCCTAATTCTTTATGTGAGTGAGTTACTGCTTTCATTAACAATCAGTGACAAACACACATACATAATTCTGCTTTTTGAATCCTCATAAAATGTTTTTCAAACTCAAATGTGGGTCTGAATTAGGAAAGTTCATCAAAATCTGAAGGTCAAATTCTTTTTCATGTACGAGAAAGTAGAAGTAACATATATTGTGAGAGACATTTATCCAAATTACTGAATAATAAAATATACTGAAATGCAAAGATGCAACTCAAGTAAAATAAACTATATATGTGCTGTAACAAAAATATTCATAATATTTCTTCAAGAAATAAATGACTACCATGTATACTTATTTTGTGTATAAATAAGATTTAAGATCCTAATATTGTCATCTTTATAAAAAGAAACTGAATTAAGGGGTGTGTTTAGCCTAAATCTATAGAAGGAAAACCAGGCTTACCAGACTAATTAAATAGAAATTGAAAAAATATATTATGAGAAATGTTCATAATATTTCTTCAGAAAATGAATGGCAACGATGTACACTTATTTATTGTATAAATAAGATTTAAGATCCTAGTATTGTCTTCTTTACAAAAATAAACTGAATTATGGAGTGTGTTTGGCCTAAATCTGTATAAGGAAAACTGGAATCGCCAGACCAATTGAATAGAAACTGGAAATTAAGTCAATTCGTACTTATGAGACTCAAGTTCCTGGAATATATAAAATATATATATATTTATTTTGGGATATTTTTCTTCTTCTTATTTTTCAAGTTCCTATTATTTGGCTCTTTATTATTGTTTGTAGTATCTGCCACTTCCTGTTTCAGTATATAGTGTTACCTTATAAACTGTTAAAAATAACTTTACCAGGCCTATTCATACAGAGTAAATGTGCTTTTATTTGCGTTGTAATTATTGATCTTTATTATGAGTGTCAATAATAAATTTATTTTTAATTATTAATATGGACTAAGTGAATTATTCTCAAATAGTTCGTAGTAGAATAATTTATTATTTGCTGGCATACCGTCAGAATTAGACATAGCGCCACTTTAATAATTATTATGAATTTTGAATGATTAAAAAAATCTGCCTGTCCGATTTTTTTAAAATTTGCGAATTGTCAGTTGAAAGTATTATAATTTTTTTTTTCGTAAATTTTTCATCGTAAAATTAAATATAAAAAAAAAATCTTTCATTTTCTTTTTATTTTGTGAAGGAATTCCTTCTTTATACATACTTTTAGATTAAAAATTTGCATATATAAACTATGTCAGTTCTATTAACAGTTTGTAATGTGTCTCTTTTTCTTAGTTGATAGAAATAAAATATTATACTATAGAGATTTTTTTAAAACATTTTACTCGTATAATGAGTCTGACCATTAAAGCTTAAAAAAACTTTCATTATTTCGTCAAAAAAAATGCATCTTATTTCCTTTAATGTCTATATTTTATTTATAATTCTGGCCATTATATGTTATGGAATGATAAAACAAATTTTTACTATGTTAAGTACCAACCGATGCCACATGTATTAATTGATAATCCGATTAACTACCAATTAATATGTAATGCAATTAGATAATGCAGAACTAATAACATAATGCGTAACATGCAGAACAGAGAAACTTAAAAAATTGCAAAGTTCTTGCAAATCAGAAATAAAAATTCGATTATATCGTCAGAAGCATGATATTAGTCAAGTCCAATAAAAGTATATGATATTTATTGTTCTAAAGAAAGTTTAGTAAAAAACTTATTTCTTTGCAATTATAATATGATTAACATTTATTTTCTCCTTTACTGTATGTTGAATGTAGTTCGCCAAAGTTAATATATTAAGTAAAAATATTTTGTTGTAATTGAATCTTTATTTATTCCTTTATACAAATCACAAATACCATTTTTTTATTGCCTCATAGTTTGGAAACCTTTTATAATTAATTACTTGATCCAATTAAGTGCTCCATATTTTTCCTTTATATATATATATATATATAACAATCCCCCCCAAAAAACATCCTAATCTTATTTAGTTTTTGTATATTTCCTTCACTATATATTTAAAAATATATGATCCTCTTGTACAAGGTGGCCAGAAATAAAACACCCCTACTCTGACCTCCATGGATATCGAACTACTCAGTGTAAAGGCTCAAAATTTTGTACACATACTATTCAAAATATGGGGAAACGGATTTCACGAAAAAAAAATTAGTTCCTGAAATCACCGATAGGCGGCGCTGCACAACTGGAACTATGATCAAAAGACACAAATAATAATAAAAATTAAAATGTTTATGCGGAATGGAATGCTTCCATGCTTCCTTTTTAATTTTTCTGCCAATTATGGAAAATAAAAATAGTAAAGAAGCTAGAACTCCCGTTGTAACTGCAATTTCATACTGTAACCAGAAAAATTTGCATAAAGCATGGTTAGAAGCCATGTTCTGGGTATAAAAGAAGTTAAAAGGTGGGGAATGTCATTCTTATTAGTGATGGCTGTCACGCTGCCAGAACGCGCTTTGCTTGTGAAGTTGTTTTACGAGAATAAAGGAAATGCTCCAGCAGCACTTCGAGAGTTTCGCCGACTTAAGGATTTGCGTAAGGGACCATTGCTTCCACAAGCTCTCAGGAGAATGATCGCTCGATTCGAGGAAACTGGACATCTTGGAGTTCAGCCTGGTCGAGGACGCAAACCGGTTCGTTCAGATGTCGTTGAAGATGTTGCCACCGGTATTGTTGAACAGTCAATGGATAATGTTTTAGGCTGCAGTAGTGCACGTGCAGTGTCACGACACTTGGGTGTTCCCTATAGCACAGTGTGGAACGTACTCAGAAAAATGGTGCATTGTTTCCCGTACAAAATCCGCCCTAATCAACAATTGCTGGCCACAGACAGGGAGATGCGACTGACCTTTGCATTGACATTTCTTGCTAGAGTTGAAGTGGATGCATCGTGGCCGTGGCAGATTCTGTGGAGCGATGAGGTCCATTTCCACCTCAGTGGAACAGTGAACACCCATAACTGTCGCATATGGGACGCGACAAACCCCCGTACCTTCCAAGAGATTCCACTCCACTCACCGAAAATTACAGTCTGGTGTGGATTCACAGCCACATTCATCCTTGGACCGTTCTTTTTCGAAGAGGTTACTTCCAATGGCCTTGAGACATGTACCGTGACGGCCAACAGGTACAAAAGGATGCTCGAAACATTTGTTGTACCCCATTTGCAGCAGCGCCAATGCCTTGACACCATTACTTTTATGCAAGATGGAGCACCTCCACACATTGGACTCCCTGTGCAACAGTTTCTTCGCCAACATTTCACCACTGACAGAATAATCAGTCGCGCGTTTCCGACAACTTGGCCATCTCGTTCACCGGATCTTAATCCGTGTGATTTTTGGCTTTGGGGACACTTAAAAAACCTTGTTTATCGAGAACGTCTGATAACCTTGGCAGATTTGAAAGAGAGTATCAGTCTGCATGTGAGAAGCATCTCAGATGACCAGTTACGATCCGCAGTTGAACAAGCTGTCCACAGACTTCACATTTTACATCTTCAGGAAGGGAACCATATTGAGCAGCATTCCCTGCATCGATAACGTCCTTGTTTCATGTATGCTTGGTACTTTCAAATAAAATGTGTTTAAAACGTGTTTTTGTGTCTTTTCAGCATACGTCCAGTGGTACAGCGCCACCTATCGGTGATTTCTGGAACTAAATTTTTTTTTCGTGAAATCCGTTTCCCCATTTTTTGAATAGTATGTCCACAAATTTTCAAGCCTTTACACTGAGTAGTTCGATATCCAGGGAGGTCAGAGTAGGGGTGTTTTATTTCTGGCCACCCGGTATATATATTTTGCGAAACAATTTCTTTCGTTAGAATCTTCTGCAATAATGGAACCTTTATGCATTATTTAATAAAACTGACTATTACTTAATATAATATAATGTAATTACATATAGTCTTATTAGAAGTTCACCTGTAGATAAGAACTACCTAATAAACTATAGCTAATTATATTAGCTTTATATATATAGTCAAATAATTCGTAAGCCTGTTCTGACCAAATGTTTGACTGGAGCACAGATTATGTGCTCCATAATTTGCCAATATTTCTGATTATTTTCTTCAAATCAAAATACCAATTTTCCTAGATAAGCATTTAAATCTTTTTTGTATATTTATTCTTTTGTTTAAGAATAAATAAATACTGTTCCCCATACGAAAAGTTAGTTCTTTTAATTGTATTTTATTGTTTAAAGTGTAATTTTTTTCACCTCAAATGTGCTTAGTGCCATACAATTTTAATTATGATGGTATTTTGAAGAAAAAATAATTTCCCCTATTTTTTCACTTAGCTATTTTCTAAGTAATCTTATTAAACCTAAGATTTCAATAGACTATCAACACATTTCGGATATTTTAATGAGATATTATTCTAGGATTTTACCTAGGGTTTGAAATTACGAAACCTGATTAGTTTTAGTATATACTTTGTCTTACTTTATACTTCGTATATACTTTATACTTTTAGTATATATAGTTTTAGTATATACAATATCAAATAGAAAAAAAAATATTTAACTAATTACAGCTAGTAAATGTATTAAAACAATACGTAGAAATAAATAAATATAAAACGTATCGTAGAGTTTATAAAATACAAAAATATAAGGTGCAATATTCCAGTTATTATTGATAGTAATAACAATTTGACAATTTTGACAACAAAAATTTATTTTTGTTGAATCTATTTGGCGTTTTAGTGTACATCAACAGTAGAAGGTCCCCAGAATATTCAAGAATCTTAACAACATCTCCATAAGGGGTCGAGTTTGATCATTAATTGTATAAAATGTAGTATTTAGCACAGTGACTATGAAAACAGATCCACTCTGATGAGAGATTTGGTAAATGAGTTTAGCTGAAGCAAGTTGTCGAGCGGAGTCTGAGTATCAATTTCTTGCGAAATCTTTCAGAGCATGTTGTACTAGTATGGTTGTTATTTACCGAACTACTGCTTGTGTGCTGATGTTTACTACAAGTGCTATTTTCAGAAGGCTTCAGCTGTAATTTGCTACATGTGTTGTTTAATAAAGCATCGTTATTTTTATTGAATCTCTTAGGCTTTTAAATGTACATCAACAGTAGAGATTTCATTGTCTTCGTAACAATATTATAAGGGCATGCACAGAGAAAACATGATGATAGGATTCTTGCCATTATTTTGGCATCAAAATTAGTGCTGTTCTCTGAAACGTAATTCTATAAAATTCAATTTTTAAATTGACGAGGTATAAACGTAATTAAATTAATAATTAAAACAACTTTTAAAAATAAGCAAACTTAATAAATAAAACAACCTTTTAAATAAATTTATTGATGTATTAAAATGTAGAATATATTTCATTTTAATTATTTGATGCTTGATATTTAAAATTATATCTTCGTCTCACTTATTAAAAAATTCTGAAATCAACAATTTTCCCAAATTTACTATTATGTGTCACCACAAGTTGTGTCATGATTGTCAAGTTGTGTCACCACAATTGAAGACAGAATTTATTTAAATGAATTAGTAAAGAAATATGAAAATTTCAAATTAGTACAGTGACATCGAAAATACGGCAATGTACTGAAGTTCATGAAACTGAGTGAAAAATCGGTTGAAAAATTTCATCAAACTAGACAAATTGAAAGATGTAAAAAATAATTACAAAGAATAAGGTTAAAACTCCAATTTTAATACAGCAACCAGAACTATCTTTAAATCCTTTATGAACAAAATATTTATTGTAAATCAAGTAGAAATTTTTAATAAATAAGTCAAGTTTTTTTTCTTAAAAAAGGAAAATCCTCTATAGATATCCAATTGTAATCGATAATGTATGGGCTACACATGGGATTAACTTTTCTTTTTATTTATTTTAATAATTCTTTCTTCCTTTTTATTTCTTTTAATTATTAGTACTTTCTTTTTATTTCTTTTAA
>JAPMOQ010023314.1:1472414-1514511 GCA_026543055.1 Argiope trifasciata
TATATATATATATATATATATATATATATATATATATATATATATGTTTGTACTGATCATTGAATTAAAAGTGTTCTGAACTACTCAGAAATAATTAATAATAAATCGAACCTTTTTTAATCTTTATGAAGTGCAATTCTGATTTGAATCTCTATTTGTTAAAGATTAATAATAAATTTATATGATTAAAATATTTAAAAAACATGTAATTTCTTTAAAATCAACAAAATAATTTATTGCATTAAGAGTGAATTAAAAGCTAAGTGTTTTGCAACTTATTTAAATTGAGATTCCAAAATACTGCTTTTTTTTGTAAAATTTAGGATGGTATTCCAAATTATGAGTATTGCATTTTTTAACTATAGATAATTTTATAATTAATTTACATTTTAGTCTTAAAATACACTTATATCTATTATAAGTTTTTTTACTAACATTTTATTAGAGAAATAATAATACATTAATATCCATAAGCAAAATTTTGCAAAATGATTCTAATAAATTCGAAAAAAAAGGCTTAATTAATTTAATAAAAATTTTTATAAATGAATATGAATATATTCAAAAAATAAAAAATAAAAATTAGAAGCTGTGCTGAATGCTAAATTCATCAGACGCTTCGTTTAAATATGTTTACCATCAGTCAGTATAATTAGTTATGAATTGTAGGAAATTTGCAAAATTGCTCTTCAAAATTATAAAAGAAAGAATTCGAGAATGTGTGCATACATTAATAAAAGTCTAGTTTGGAATAGTGGAAATTAGCTGTAATTTATCATAGCTACTCGACATTTATTTATTTTTGTATCGCTATTTCAGACGACTTTATATATTTTTTTGATTTTATATATTTATTAACAGTATAGTAAATTGTCTCTAGAATTCAATCAATAATGTAGTATAGATACGAATTAAGGAATAATTACGATTAAATAATAAATTTATAGTTTATTACTAATTGGTTTATTTTACATTAATTACAAATAGATCTGTTTACCTTAAGAATCTTGCATTTGTATCCCAGATATAATAGTAACTATAATGCTATGTTTTAGAACAAAAATTGTAAAAGAAATATGATCTTCAAAATTATAAAAGAAGGAATTCGATAATTTTAGCATATATTAATAACAGTCTAGTTTGGAAAAGTGAAAATTAGCCGCGATTCATCACAGTTACATTTGTTGATTTTTTCATTATTTCAGACGATTTTTTAGATATTTTTGAAGCAGTTTATTAAAAAATTGTCTTTAGAATTTAACCAATAATGTAGTATAGATACGAATTAAAGAATAATTATGATTAGCTAGTAAATATATATTTTATTACTAATTGGTTTATTTTGCATTAGTTATAAATATTATTTCAGTCTGAAAAAGTAATTTACATCAAATAGATGTGTTTATTTTAAGAGTCTTGATTGGAATCACAGGCATAATAGTTGCTATAAAAATATGTTTTAGAATAATATCTTTAGAATTGTTAAAAATAATTTGATTTTTCAATTCTTACTATTAATTCACACTCTACCTGTATATAGTTATATATCTTGTTAAAATTTTCAGTCGTTTTTAAAATACTTTTTATTCATCCTCTCAAGTTCAAATACATTTTTTTTAAATTTGGATGAAGTGGATGATACTTGATCTTAATACAGTTTTTTTTTCAAATATTAATTGAATTTAATTAGTTTTTAATACTTTAAGTAGAGTTTTAACAGTTTTTAATGAAAATTGAAATCAACAGTCTGTAGCTCAATCGGTAAATTGCAAGACTTCAGTATTTTTCTCATAAAGATGAAGAATGCGGGTTCTATTCTTGCGAAAATGAATAATTTTTTGATATTTAATAATATTGCTTTATAATTAATAAATACAAATTAAATAAAATAAAAAAATTCTTAGTTTACCTAAGTAGAAATTGAATTAAATTTTTATATTACTTGTTTATTATTATCTTAGACGATTTAATCTATTTTTCGGTGCAATAATGTTTATTAAAAGTTTCTCTAGAATTCAATCAATATTTTGGAAAAAATAAGAATTAGAGAATAAATAGAGGTTAACTAGAAACTACATAATTATGACTAACTGGCTTATTCATTCGTTAAAAATATTTTAATCTGTGAAATGAACTATCTACCAAAATATGTGTTTATCTTAAGAATCTTGGATTAGTGTAACACGTATAATAACTTTTGCTATGATACCTTGTTTTAGAACAATAACTCAAGAATTCTGCGGTATAATTTGAATTTTATAATTAACATGGAATTTTAATCCCTTGTAGATAAAAAGAAAAATATGATTTGAATAATTCAGTGAATTTTGGTTTCTGCAATACGAGTTCTTATTTAGCTTTGTTATCATTATTTATTAGATATATTATATTACTGTAATAAATACATTTCCGTGTAAATACTTACTTTTAAAGATCCTAAAATTTCGTTATTGAGGTAATTTGATCTTTGTTATACATCCTATCAATAATGTGAATATTATCAAGTAGATATTTAATTTGGCAAAAACATCTTTGCAATATTGTAAAGCAAATGAATACAATTTTACAGAGGAAAAAAATATACATAATATTTGTATTTGAAGTAGATATTTCTAGTATTCCTTATACAGATTTCTAATTATGAGCACTGAGACTCAAAAAAGTCGCCAAAAAAGACAAAACTGCATCAAATTTCACGTTCAAGCACATTTCTTCACTTGGCGACTTTGCTCGCTTTTTGTTCAAATTGGCGACATTTGTTTTGTCATTCTTTTCTCCCGGCGACTTAACTCGCGTTTGTCTCACATTGGTGACATCCTCGCCCGTATAACGGAAAATTACTGTATATCTTCTTGTCCAAAACTGTACATCACCTGGTATCTTCGGTAAGAGATTTAAAAAAAATTAAAGGCATTTGAGCAATTATTGTTCCATATGAAGGTTTGATTAGAAAATTTTTATTTAATGAACTTTCAATTTTCGACATGTTTTCTCAACTTTTAGAAAATTTCATTCTTGACTCTATTAACAGAAAGTTCGAAGTAACTCGAATAATTACAAATGCAAGGTTCAAAATCGCATATATTGTTAATTAGGGATTACAGTACGATTTTAAAATAATTCGAATATGTAATCACCGATTATTTCCTGTGAGAATTACTACATCTGCGGAGGAAAGAAGTATTACCTTATCGACTACAAGAAACTAGTGCAATGTAGCTCAGAAACAATGAAATCAAAAATTAATTTCTCAGACCAGAAATGAATATTAGAGAAATAGAGTATTAGATACAAGCACTGCTGTGTGTGCCTCATAATTCAAACAACCCTATCAGATAGTGATAATCGTACTTTTCGCCAATGGATATATGTTTTCCAATATCCGGGCATAAATGTTACTAGTATGAACCAAACAAGAGCCAAATCGCCAAGCGAAGCAAATGACAAAATAAAACAGAGCACATGGCGCCAAATTTGGTGGAAATTTCTATTACTTAGCGATTTCTTTCTGCTCCCGGATAATAGAAAAGTACCCCTTTATTTGATTATAGATACTAAATTATAGGATTATTATATTATTTTATTATATTGGATTGTTCGGAAAGTCATTTCGTATTTTTTTGTCAAAATGAAAAGAAATTTTCGTTTAATGAATAAATTATTTATTAAATTATAAAATTGCGATTCTGGTCTAATACCTTTTGCCATATTTTTGGTAGTAACATGATTACACGCTCATAAAATTTTGGTCTTTGCTATAAAAAAAAACTGATCGAGGTGGTTTTTGGCCGCCTCATTTGAAGGAAAAATTTTGCAAATCAGTTCTGGTACTGATGTACTGTTAACACATCTTCTCCACACATATTGGCTAATTTATTTCTGGCTTGAACAGCATTTTTACCTTTTATAGCAAAAAAAGAAAAAAATGACGAAAATGCTGTTTATTGCTCTCCATATTTAAAAGGGTACCATCCAAAAACTACTGCAAAGAATCAGCTGCACTTTTTCACACTCAAGCCTTGCTATATCAGCTCTTAAAACATAAAATGATTTTGCGGTTTAAGTATGAAATTGGGTGCGAAAAATGCAATTAAATCCTTTGTCAGGAAAAAACGAAATTACTTTCCGAACAACCTAATAGATCAGGTTTTCATGTGACTTTATCTATCATAATATATTCCGAAAAGAGATCGATATTTTAAATTCAATACCGTGGTATGGAGCATCGTTATTATCAACTCACGCTTCTACATGTCATAGAAACTGGGATTGTGAATTTACGATACATTTATGTACTTCTAATGACACGGGTTTACCCTCACAACCAAAAAAACCAACAAAAAATTAACCATTCAATTAATCCGGAATAAAAAGTAGCCAATGTTCTATTCCTGACTATAATCTATCTTTTTACTATATTTCACCCAATTCCGTTCAGCCATTCTGGCATGATTGAGTAACCAACATGCATTCATCTAAACTTTTACATTTAAAATATCAGTATAGATGTACAAGTAATTAGCCAATGTAGCAATGTTACAAAATGTAGTAAATATACAAGTAATTTAATAAATGGTGCAAAGTTACGAAATGTAGTAAATGTATAAATTATGTTATAAATAGATTTAGCAAAAATGCTAGATTCTCGTTAAATACCTATATTTAATTAATGCTGTGTCATGCATTCGACATTCATAAGGTCAAGGATTGTATGCGGAGGAAGGAGATAACTCCTGAATTATATCACATGCAAGAATGGGAGATACAATTTCCTAAAAGGCGGGAAATCCTTTTCGGTACAGGTGTGAGACATCTTATGAATATTTCATTAATAAGCTATGCAAAGTTTTCAAATGGAAAGGTTATAAATACGTCAAATTGAAATTAAACGAATGATCTTTATGATTGGAAACAAAATAGAGAAAAAAAAATTAATGGTACTTTAATGCTGTTTGGGAAAAGATCTAAGGTATATGGATAGATATAATGTATTCACTTTTCTCTAGTATTTTACTTGATGCAAAAATAAGAGAATTTTAGCCTGAATTAAAATGAAAGGAAAAAGATAACGACATTACCTTACAAATCGAAGGAATCTAAATCTCTATAATCAGCGACACATGTAAAAATAGACCTTTTTTGTAAAAACGGATTCTCAAGATCTGCCGAGCAATTCACTGCCAGACTAGAAAGACAACTTCTGAATTTGCATATTTTAATACATCTAGGGCCGAGGAGTTTCAAGTTGTTTTTAGAGGGATGGAAGAAAAAAAGATGTTTAACGGAAATTCAATTTTGTTCTCAAAGTGAGGTGGTTGAAGATGATGCAAAGTGGAGCATGTGCTACCAATTTGAATATGAATGCAGCTTTTTTTTTCTAAGAGAATACAAGAGAAAAATAAGAGTAAAGAACTACTGAGAGTGGATATGATGTGATTATAAAATTTTTCATGCATATTTTTCTCTTGATCATTTCACATCATTCAAAATTCCTTCATTGTTTCTTATACGTGATCGTCTATGTTTAGAACTGAGAAATGAATTTCAACATTCCTTAAGATCTTTATTCAGCTAAAAGTTTATGTTATTTTTTAAATTCAAAATCTTTTAAATTTATTGTCATTTAATTAATTTTGAGTTAAAAAATAATTATAATCCTAAATTTTGTATTATTTTATAAAGTGGGAACATTATGTTGCTTTAGTTTGAGGTTTTTGAAGTCTCAAAATTAGTAAGGAACAAATTGGCAAGGTCTTTTGAAGTTTCAAAATGCATGGGAAATAAAAATTGGCGATTTATCGCTTTTGAGACTTTAATTTTTCGCTTTTAGAGTTATTAGAAAATGATGCAGAAGGTTGTAACATTTGGCGATTTATCACCAATTAAAGTTACAACTTGATTTTCAAATCTATATTCAAATCTTTTTCTATACATTGTCTGAATTTTTAAAAATTGTCTTAATTAATTTAAGTCATTAACCAGTATAAAACAGTTTTAAAACAAGCAAGAGACTATCAGATTACGCATGCGTCGATATTTAGAAAAACAAAGGCTGCTTTCCCCCCTATCTCAAAATAGGGGGAGATCTAAAACTTTGTCAACAAGAAAAGTTGAAAATGAAAGTTTAAAAAACTATCATCATACAGATAGAGAAACCGATAAAGAAATCTCGTGGTTGTTTCAAACCGGTTTAAACTGGTTAATGACTTAAAATTATTAAGACAAATAATGATTTAAAAATAATAATGCTATCACATGATAACTTGAAATTTACGTTTTATTTTTTCTCAATGAACGAAAAGATTAAGAGAAATAGGTTTATTGAGCATTTTTAATAAAACTTTAGTCAGTACATTGAAAATTAAGGAATGAAGTAAAATAAGGAAGAAGGTCTTTCGTTTAAAAAGGATATTCATATAAAATATAAATAAAATTTCCACTTTCATAGATAATTATAACTGCTATTTTGAGTTTATGTTTTGAAAATTTTACAAATGCATGAATAAAAAGCAGAAACTTTTGGAATGAATAATTTATTTTTCCGGAAGAGGTGTAATTTGTAAACAGGAACAAAGTCAAAACACGTACTTTCGTATCGTAAGCGAATGATAAAAATCCTTAACACCTACGGCGTTCCGTTAAAGATACATACAAATCTCTTTCCGAAGTAGACATGTATCAATGACATCCCAATCAGAATGTATTAATAAATGCACTAAAGGAAAAGTTTCTTTCACTTTGCTTTTTTCATTTGATATAAGGGAAATCATTAAATATAAATCTGGAGTTAAATCTCAAATGTGCCATTTTCCAGTCGGCATGTTTATTAAAATTTTGCTACACATGCACACATATTTCATTTAAAATAGATAAATTTAAGAACGTGTAAATATAGTTCCTCAGTGTTAAAATAAAATCCTATTTTTCAACCTCAAATAAATGTCAAATAGATCCTCTATTTTTATTTTTAACAGAATTGATCTTTTTAGCGCCGCCGTGAATGTGCTAAATAAATTGTGTATTTGCCGTATATATTGTATGGAATTTTGAATAAAATATTTGATAAAATTAAATTAAATCACATAAACTAAAAAATTTCTGAATATACATAGAAAGGAAATAGATTGTGAAATGGTTTATAAATAGTTTTGTACATTATTAAATGAATTTGTAGATTAGTAATTGACAATGGCCATAGATGTTAGCAATAAAAGTCTATATTCAAAACATGTGCTGAATTCAATTTTTTAAAGGAGTATATATGTAAAAATTGTATTATGTAAAATATATTTATATTATGTAAAAATTGTATATAAATTACCATATAGATTATTTAATCAAATGATAATTTATATAGAGTATTCTATACGCTTATATGTATATATTCTGTGCTTGTAAAATACATTTATTTAAGAATATTTTATGATATCCTGAAGAAAATAATTGCAGAATTATTGATAGATTAATAATGAATAGAAATAGAATTGTTAGTGCAGAATATGTAAAGTGAATTCAGCAAAAATTATGATTATATAGGCATTACAAACAGAAATTGTTGGATTTATTAAATAGTTGCGTTAAATATACTTTCCGTTTACGAACTGACTAATGGTAATTGCAAGAAATTTCAAAATGACTGTATTGTAGAATTTGCTTTAATATGTATGAGAATATAAATATGTATTTTGAAATATTATTAAAAAACGTCAATTAAATGAAACAATTCTTAAAGAACTATAAAGAATTTTTTTTGATGTTCTGCATTTATTCATGTTTTATAATTATTTAATTTGTTGATTTTTTGTCATGCAAATATTTTTTCAAAGTTTATCGGTTTGAATATCTAATGAGAGAGATTAAAAAATGGTATTAAAGATGACCATGTAGCCCCAACGATGCAACCAAATATTACAGAAAGTGCACAATATTGTCGAAATTTATGTGATACTAGACGCCTTTGGCGACCAGCTGGTTCGCCATGAGTAAAGCGTTCTAAAATTTTCAATTAAATCACATATTCATTAGCCTTGAAGTAATTCCGGGTATTGATTGACCTGAAATTAATATTTTCTTTAAGATGATGGACGAAAAGTTCTAAAAGTACACCTTTTCCTAATAATATTCTTTAATTTTATAAATCAGTCAGTTTTAACCATCGGTTAAGCTTCCAAAATATTAAAAAAAAAAAAAAAAATTCGATGACGTTGCCAAAATATTAAATATGTTTTTTTAAAGAAAGCGAGAAAGGGAAAAAAAAGTATTAAATTAATGATACAGATATTGCAAACGAATACATAAATATGCCATTAAGTCGGGATTTCAATGCATATCCTGTCTAAATGCAATCAGGTTTACCGTAAATAAAGAAGATTTATTGAGTTAATGATATAAATATTGCAAACGATTGTAGAAACCTTTGCTTTGCATTTATTTTTTATAGAAAATATCACATTTTATATTTATTTTATTTTATCCAGTCACGTGCTGAAAGTTGCATTTCTGTAGATTTATTTAGCGATGATAATTTTTTTTATTTGAAATTCCGGCATTCTTTTATTTTATCCAGTCACGAGCTAAAAAAGCATGTTTAAAATATTTCTTTAAAAATTCGTTAAAAATAGAAGCTTGAGTTATACATTAAAACACTGATACCATTAGAAGGCTAATTTTTTAATCTTTAAATTGATGTAAAAATCGTGTTTATGCGATCATATTTTCGGAAGTTATAGCGGAAAAACGTCGAAATTTCGCTTAAATTTTAATTAACTCAAATTCTAATTAAAAATTCGAAAAAAGGGCTCCGAGGTGCACATTCCGGACCTCCAAGGCATACATGTACCAAATTTGGTAGCTGTAGGTCCAACGGTCTGGCCTGTAGAGCGCCAACACACACACACACGCACACACACACACACATTGAGCTTTATTATAAGTATAGATTATAAAAAGCAATAGCCATTTACATTATACAATATTGCGAATGTTATTAAATGACTTACAATATTGCACAATATATATTGATATTTGGGTCGCCAAATAGAAATTATTTATTATTGGACTAATCATTTTTAGTTCTTCAGATTTCAAATTACTATGTTATAAATGCACAAAATGAGAGTGGTTTGATATGAGTTTTAATATATGCTAAATGTAATGTAATAAATTTATTGTATGTTCTAGTAAAATTTCAATGTATAATTCAATAGAAAAGTTTTTATGGCTTTTGCTTTCGATATTTATTGGTAACAGATTCACGAATTACTAAGATATTCTGAACCGGTAGCAAGTGCTCTGAAACTAGAAAAAAATATCTCAAGAAAACATTAAAAATTTTCTTCTGAATAAGAATCAGGTAAAAAGCAGGAGTATTTAATTTATATGTTGTTGAATGATTTAATTATATGTTGTTGATTTATGTTATATGTTGTTGTCTTTTTTCATGAAATTATACATATCCAGATTTCAAATGGGAAGATGCGGAACTGTGTTTTCATTTCATTTCACGAAGAAGACTTAATGCTTTTAGAAGAAAAAAAAAAAGAATTAATGATTATTTAATGCTTTTTGCGGAGAAAGACCCAAAGATAAAATATTCACTTTCCTCTAACACCTTACTTAATGCCAAAATACGGTATTTTTTATCCTAAATTAAAATGAAATGAAAAAATGATGACATTACCATACAAAACGAACGAAATTCAAATCCATATAATCAGGGGGTACACGCACAAATAGACGTTTTTTACATAAACGCCCGTAGAATAACAGCAAACCGATTTGCTACCAGATTCGAATAGACAACTTCCGAATTTGCATATTTTAATAAATCTGCAACCCGTTTTTAGAAGGGTGGTGAGAAAAAAAGATGTTTTAACGAAAATTCAATTTGCCTTCCTAAGTGACATGGTTGAAACTGATGCACAGGAGAAAATGTGCTTCCAATTTAAATGCGAATGCATGTGCATTTTTTCAAGGGATACAAGGGGAAAATAAGAGTGCGTCTGATTTGATTATGGGAAGTTTTATGCATATTTTTCTATAATTTGCTCGCTTTATTTAAATTTTGTTCACTTTGCCTGCTCAGCATATTAACATTTGCGATTAACATAAAAGAATGAATTTCAGATTAATTAAAATCATATATATTCATTGAAGATGGATATAGTTTACTTCTTTCTGTCATTTATTTTGATTTTATAGCATTGGTTTAACATGAATTTAGGAAAAAAATTAGTTCTTTTAAGATTGTATTTACAACTTATATTTACATGGATTTTACATAAACGATTTTAAGAAGGTAAAATAAACGCAGCTTTGTAAAATGAATATCAATTAAATATTAATGGATTATAATAATGTAGCTCATTTTATCAAGGTGGAATTTCAATTCTTTTATAAAGAGAAATCGATACGCTTTTCACTGTGATTAGAATACAGGGGGATTACAAATGATAAACCCGATATTGAAATAAAAATTTTTGAAATTAAAGAATAATATTTTCGAAATTGCTGCATATATTACAATAAGTTATACTTGATTTAAAAGAGAAATATTCCATTTTTATTTCCAATTATAAATGTTTGATGTACTACAAAGCACAAGTCCTTTAACAATACCTTTGGTGTAAACTGACAAAAAGAAACCATTGATACATGACAATTTTTATATAACACCAATGGTGAAAACACAACTAGGGACATATTGCATTTGTGCTGCATTCAAAACCATCGACAGATTGTTGCTAGAAAATGTTTGGAATGAACTGGATTACAGATTGGACGTATGCCGTGTAACAAGAGGGCTGCACATTGAATATTTGTAACCGATAAAAGAAAACTTGGTACATTTCTCTATAAAATCGTGTATCACCTATTGTAATGCATGCAGCAGTTTTGAAAATATGATTTTTTGAAAACGGACCCATCATTTGTACTCACCTTGTACAATAAAACCAGTGGATATAATCACCTTTATAATTTATATCTCTTTTGCTCCATGAAATTGTAAATTTTGAATGAGCCAGAGCATATTTTGTTAAGCTTTGGTGAACAATAGTTTCAAAATTACATATCATGAATTGACATGAATTTTTACTGAATTTCTAATGCGAATATGTGTTCTGAACATTTTATTTCCCATAGCTTTGTGGTAGGTGATGTTGGCCGGAATAGTACTCAAGACCTTTTGATCAGAAGCCTCGTAGCATAGCCACTAGACAAAAGCAATTGCTCTTGTCCCGTAGATGTTATCTGTATTCTGAAATTACCACCCCCTCTAATGCGTCTGACGTGAGACGAGAGATGTTGTCATACCAAGTATTTTGGCGAGCGACGAACTTTTTAATCACGCCAAGCATCATGGCTGGCGAGGAATTTTTTTTTGCGCTAAGAGTTATGACGTGCCTGCGTGAATTGTTGTGTTACTGCGTCAATTGAGTCTGACGACTTTGTTTGCGAGTAGATGGCGCCATGACATTGCATGAAGGTTGAAGGTTCATTGCTTGAGGCCACCAATGTGAAGGGGTTGTTGGCAAGGAATAGAACTCTGGACCTTTTGATTAGAACCCTCGTAACATAGCCTCTAGACAAAAGCAATTGCCCTTGTCCCGTTAATGTTATCTGGCTTATGAACTGACTACCACATATTGGAACTAAGATTCGACGTAGAGCTACAGCTATATATTCTGGGAAAGCTGGAAGAACTAGAAGCTGAGCTAATAATTATTATAGAACCTTCCCTGCCCTGTTTTGAGAACTATAAAATATCTTGAGATGGAACTGGAGTCAGTCATTTGAGTTTTGTTCTCGTTAATAGTCAAATGAGTTCTCTCCCTTAAAACTTCAACCTGCTTATCATTGCTGCTTGCATTTTGCTGTTTGCTAGAAATGTTTCTTTATAATGCTTATGTACATTTCGGTTAAGTCGTCTTGACATTTGGTGTATTTGTGCATTTGTGCTATAAAACGTTATCATTTACTATTAAGGCCTGCTTATTGTTTTACACCATGTATTCACTACATGGCGAACCCAGTGACTTAAGATTTAATAGAGAAAGTCCTGAAACATAAATCTTTCAATAATAAATAATAATGACTTGATAACCTAAAGAGATCTTAAAACATTCAGATCGTTGTTTGCTGTTAAGTTTATTTATTAGTGATTTTCGGTGTCTGTTCTACAGCTTATTATTATTTATGTTCACTGTTCTAATTTGAGCTTTATTTATCTATGCATTTGAGATTTTGTATAAAAGAAACCGTCTTTTTCGTTATTCAGCTTTCTGGTTTCTGATTACAATAACTCTCACAGCCCTAATCTTTGTTTTTCAGATTAAAATTTCCGTAAGAATATGATGCATCTATAAGTTTCGAGAAATGCGAAATTTTAAGTATCTAAAATACCATAGAAGATATATTATTATATTACGATGAAATCAAGATCCTAAGATCTGAAAATAAGCTAAAAACTTTTCCTTTGCAAAGAAAGATGTCGTATCATTTATTTGTAAGTTTTTAAATTAGTATTCTCGTTGAGATTTTAAGCTACAATATTCTTAAATTGAAAAAGTGAAAATAGAGAGCTTGAAATCATTTTGTAGAAAAGAATTTACTCCAACAACTCATTATGTACACAGAAAGCAAGATACTTCTTGCTTTTTACAAATTAGACGATGCCTGGAATTTTCATAAAGCTACATCTCTTTTAATGTTTATTTTCTCCTTGTTTACAATAAACTGTAATTTCTGCTTTTCCATATTTTCAACTCATCAAACATCCATATCTCATTTCTTAAGAACGATCCTCATTTTCTAGTTCTAATCTTAATTTTTAGGCTTAGTTTTCTTGAAAGCGTAATCTTTAAAAGTACTTTCATTTCTTTCTATTTTTCATGTTTTCCCTGGTTATATTACCAGATTGTTTTCTTGGAATTTTTTTATAAAGAGAGTTTATTTATCTCTTAGCTTAATATCAAACCATAAACATATAAAGGAGCCTCGTTAGAAGTGAAATATTTTTCAAAATGCAGTATTGAAAAAGGACACAATAGGAACATCAGGTCATTATTTTTTGGTTGATTTTTTACAGTTTTATGGAAATCAACTGAATAGTATAATCATTATACTGTTTCATTTAAACTGAAATAAGTTTCCCAGCACTAGTGCTTGTTTTATGCAATGTTTAAAGGAAACATTTCCTCATTTAGGTTATGCATTATATATATGAGTAAATGTATAATATTTTGAAATTGCAGAATGTAATGAATCTAAATCATATGATTTAAACCATACATTTCCTTACATTATTTTAAAATTGTTATTTATCTGAAAAAATCATAATGACGTGATTATATATTTAAATAAACAGTTAAAAATGTCGTGGTTGTTTATTCACTTACGATGGTAAGCTTTAAAATTATAGCTTTGTTATTTCAATTTCTATTTGTTATCTTTTAAAATATATTTTTATATTTTGAACATTAATTTCAAATTGAAAATATTAGATTAAAATATATGACAAAAAATTAGAATACAATTTTAAGTGACGTTTGTATCTTCCTCTAGTACATTGAAAATAAGTTCAAAATATTTTTAATAAATTAAACTCTATAATTTATTTCTAATTTTGCTTAGATTATCTTCGCTTAGGTTATTTTTGAATATTTCCATTTGAATTTCGAATTTTATGAAAATCAGCTCAATTCTTATACATAAAGTGAAATAAGCTTATTACAAGCTTGTAGTTGTTGTTTTTTTACCCCGTTTCAAGGAAAGGATTATAAACTATGCATTTGGACAAACAGTATAATACTTTGAAATAATAGAGTGTAATAAAACTGGTGTTGTTACTTATGGCAATAAAAATAATTTTACAAGCCCGCTGAAGGAAGCTGTCTGATATTATAGCCGAAATTAGCTTCCCTTGTTTTTTCAGTATCACCAACTATGGCCAAGAGTACGACTTGACTACTTCATGCTTTACATTCGCTTGCACAACCCATTTTTACAGGGGGGCACATTCATACTACTCACAGATAGAATGCAGAATAACAACTATGCCTGAACCGGGATTGGTACCCGGGACGCCCAGATCACGGGAAAGACACGCTACCCTATCAAAGAATGCCGGCATGTAATAAATTTAAATCTTTATTCATCTGAGTGAATCTTAATCACGGGATTATGCGTGTAGTTGAACAAATAAAAACATTTCAATTGCACGCTCACCAATGATATTCTGCTTTTAAATTGTAGCAGTGTAATTTCAAGTCCTATCATCCTTGTTTTAAAAAATATACTACTTTCTCGTTTAAATTGTACAATGAAAGTATCGTAATTGTCAAAAATTCTAGCTGTAGAGTTTGAAAAAACTTCTTGAGATCGAAAAAAAAAAAACATATCTGAAAAGTGAAAAATCTGCTTATGACAAAGACAGTTGAAAAATGTCTTGAGCTAGAGGTTGGGAATTTTGTTTACGGTATATCTTAAAAACTTTGTTGAGAGCCGTCGTCAAGGCATATGGGTAGTGTGTCTTCATCGTGATCTGGAGGTCCTGGGTTCGAGTCCCGCTTCGGGCATGGTTGTTTTTCTGTGTTCTATTTGTGAGTAGTGTGAATGGGCCCCCTTTAAAAAGGGATTGAGCAAGCGAATGTGAAGCAAGAAGTCGTAATCTTGGCCCTTGTTGGCACTATTGAAGAAACAAGAGGGGCTAATTTAGGTTTAAATCGCCGACAGCGTTCTGTCAGGCTGTTGGTAAAGAGTCACAAATAACAACGACAACTTTATTTTGGCCTGTTATATACACTATCTGGCCTCTCATTAAAAAATTGGTTCTGGCTGGTGACTCAATTTGATGCATAATCGAAAGTTATAAAAGCTTTAGTAGTAGTTTATCAGGTTTTTTTATGCGTTTGTGAGGCAATAAGTAAGTCAAAGGAGTTTAGTAAGTTTGATGGTGGCAGTATAGTGGGATGTCAACTTTGTAATAAATCAGTTCGCGAGATTGCGGATATTCTACAGAAGTCTAAATCCACTATGAATCATATAATTCTGGAACAAAAGCATCGAGGCAGTGAAACTGCAGAAAATGAACTGTTAGACCGAATAACTTGGTGAAACTTTGTCCTCGTTGATGAAAATTTTTCAGGAAATCCAAAACTCATCAGACGTTAGTGTTAGCAGGTGGACTGTTCGTTGAGAGTCAAACAAATTTTGTCTGAGTAGTGCAACCGCTCACAAGCTAAACATCAATCCATACAATGAGCAGCATCGATTTCTGTGGTGCAGAACTCATCGTCATTGAACTGTGGACATATGGAAAACTGTTCTTTGGAGTGATGAATGTGCCCATTTTACAGGCTCGCAGTCAGATTGACGTGTCTGGCTCTGGTGTATGCCCCGGGAACTTTTCTTTAGTGACTGTATTCTGCCAACTGTTAAGTTTAGAGCTGGAAGCATAAAGGTGTGGGTTGTTTCTCGTGGTTTGGCCTGGATCCGTTAGTTCCTGTGAGTGGAAAAATGGACTCTGAGATGTATGTGGACATTCCAGACACTTCTGAACTCTCAACTGTATGACAATATTGTGGGGATAGTCCATTTCTATTCCAGAAGATTAATTGCTCCATTCACACATCGAGGATTGCACAGACATGATTTGACGAAATGAATATTTAAAAACTAGACTGGCCTTTTCAAAGCTCCAATCAAAATCCCATAGAACACCTTTGGAACGACTTAGAACGCATATTACGTAACCAGTTTAATCGACCATCATTCCTGCAAGCACTCACTTCAGCTCTCATGGACGTCTGAAAACCAATTCCTATAACTATTGTAAACCGCTGAGCAGATTGCCATCGATTCAAAAAGATTACCATCATCATATTTCGAGCTTCAGTAGCTCGAAATCCTTAATATTGGGTGTCAGGATACTTTTGGCCAGATAGTGTATACATAAATATTTATAAAGTTTTATAGTTTAATAAATCGCTTATCATCTGTATCTGAGCACTTACATTATTGTTGTACAAAAAATTTTAATGCCACCAAAAGCATTTGTTAAAAAATGATTCAAATTAGAAAAATACTTTATATTTTTATATGTATTCACAAAATCTTTAATTTATTCTTAAACTTTAAATTTGTTATTTTATATTATTTTTGATATTTGATAACTTAGCATGATTGATTATCTTTGATTCAAGTTCATACCAAATGTCATACAACTCAACTATGTTCATAGATGTTAAGCTGTTCTGTACTGGAGTTTCGGTTAACCTTAGGTAACCTTAACTTTTCAGTTAACCTTAATAAAACAGGAATTAATTTTGTTTATAGAAGTAAATAACATATAACCATAATGAATTTTAAAATATATATATTTATTAATATAAAAGAAAGATTAATGTTTTAAATTCCCGTGTACTTTTTAATTTTTAACACACCAGGTGCGTATCCCGTGATTTCCGCGGGTTGGCCTTTAGTCCGTTTTTTGCTGCGTCACGTGTTTTTTGCAGGTAAGAGTTTTCATTGTTACGTTTATAGATTTTTTTAGATGATAATTTTATCTTGTACTATATAATATCAATTCACTTTTTTGGAAAAATGTTTGAACTTATTTTCAAGCATCGCATCTAAATAGTGATATTAAAGAAATACGCAGCCAAAGGCTTCATGTGTAATAATTTTATATAATAATCTTGAAAAATATTTTTGCTAGCTTCAATTTCATCAGATGCAACAAACATGAAATAAAATAATTCATTAACTGCTAATGATATTTAAAAATATAAATAATATACACACATTAAAAATATACAGAATGATATATAGTATATAAGTGTACATCAAAATAATAATTCATGATAAAAAGAGCTAATTTTTTTAATAAATTCTATCTTCAACTACATGAAACAATGTAATACAAAAGTGTATTGGAAAGCCATTATTCTGAAATTTTTCAATGCCAAATTCGAGTTTCTCTCAGATTATTAAGAATTAATTTTTAAAATTTCTGTTTCAGTGTAAACCACTTTTTTTCCGTTATATTTTTCACGTTTTCATTATTTATGAAGCCAACTAGCATTTTAAAATTTATTAAAATTCCGATATACTTTGCTTGAGGTAGAAATGGAAAAAAGCCATTAATTTCCCACAATACTTCTCTCTAATGGATGCATTCTATTTCTCCACCCACGCATTCTTTTAGTTTATTCTTCTTGTTTCATTAATTATTTATTAGACACTCGCAAGGATTTCTTAACTGCATAATTTATTTCATTCTATTTTTAAGATGCGGATATTTTTATAACTTTATGCCGAAACCAGAAAAATGTTACCTCAGTTCAGTTTAATATTTGCCAAGTGAATTTGTGTGTACTTTTAATTTTTTAATGATTTTATTTCTTAAAAGCAATATTGAAATATTTCCAAAATTTTAAATGCCACAGATAATTTTTTAACTTTTAATTTCTCGTTTTTAAATTTTATATTTTGTATTTGTTTCAATCGTAGCATTGCAATGTTATTATTTAATTAGATTTTACAAACCTTATTTATTTAATATATATGAATAAGCATGCAAAATTCAGCAAAATGGAATATACATCAATCATTTATGTAAAATGCTACAAATGCTACTATTTTTACTAATCGGTGACTGGAATTTGATATGTAGATCTTTGTATCATCTTCGTTGAATGTATTGTCCTGTAATAAATGCAGCTGGAATGAATGCATAAATTGAATGTAGTTTATGAAACATACTTAAAAATAAATTCGTTATTATCTAGAAAAAAAGAAAATCAAAACAGTGTCTTTCATATTTAATTAAATTCATAGACGCAAAATTTTTATAGGATGCATAAAATTGCCTATAATTTTTATAACCCCCCTTTTTTGGTTTTTCTATCAGAGTCAAAGAAATGGCTTTGCTATAAAAATATTGGTTAATTTTAAGTGTTTAAGTGCATAACTTGTATGCCTGTCTGTAAAATTAAGCCCTTATTACTAAATATTTTTAGTCATTTGTATTTGTAGAAAATACACACACACACACACATACAATTATATATATATATATATATATATATATATATATAATAATTTTTCTATGAACTGTTTACTTAATATCCATTTTAATTAAATGCAAATTTTTGTTGAAATTTGGAAAAAAATTCTAAAATATTTTTGACTAAATTTATTTACTGAAAAACCAACAAAAAAAACACATACATAATGTATACGAATATAGAGAAACCGAATTTGCATTTTAGACATGATTTTCTCAACTGATTGTATCAAAAATTTGGCATGAAACTGCACATGTAGTCACGAAATCACATACCAAATTTGATCAATTTAAATCATTGCCTTTTTGAACATTTTAAATTTTTTAAGTCATTGCGTTTACATGTTTTTGAAAGTACTGACCAAAAAACTGTTAATCCCTAGTTGAATTTTACTCAAAATTTGAGAAGAATTTACACCATAGGAGCTAATTCTTTATCTTCAATTGCATCTATCTAGCTTTCTTCGTTTTGTAGTTATCGTGTTAAGCTATATTCATACAGCTGGAGAGATACTCTTTATCTGAATAGATTTTACTCTAACTTTGAACATAAATCTGCAAAGTTTAGTTCAAAGACTGTTTGATTTATATTTGTCAGAGACGGACGAATGAACATTTTCTGAAAATGTGTTTTTGGAATTCAGGTATGTCTAAAAGCATCTAAACGTCTTCATTAAAATCTCGAGTTCGATTTCTTTAAAGATTACCACATTTTCTCTATACAACGTGTATGAGAAAGTTATAAAAGTAATCAATATCCAAATATTGTTTCAACAAGTCAAGCAATTTGTTAAGCTTTCTGTTATTAAAATATCATTTTCTCCCAATTCTTGTCTAAAATTGTGTATCAAATCTTTAAAATAACAGAAATTGTATTTCTAAACACACATATATGATTTTAAGTTAAGATCCCTCTTTTTTAAGAATATGTTCCTTTAGAAAACTCAACGGATAAGAGCAGGGCAGAGATTGACAAGCCACTGGGCGAGTCTTCTGGCGAAAATATCTCTCCCTTTTTCTGACCAAACATCTCTTTCCCTTCTCTTTCTGAAAAATTCAACTCGTCTTTCAGTTTTTGTCGATGCAGTCAAAGATAGGCTTGAAGGATTTTTTTTGCCGAAAGAAAAAGGCTTTACTTGTCAGTCGAGTCGAATTTTGTATCGGAAACTCTCAGCCTGAATACAAGAGGGAGATGTGCAAACAGAATGCAAATGGTCTTCATAAAATATTTAATAAACTCGCGATTTAATTGTATTTAGCTGAATATTTCTTAAACCTTCCAATTTTAAAATGCTTTTATGGTAATAGATGCATAAGACAGCTATTGTAGATTATGCCGGAAACTCTCAGCCTATATAAGTGGGAAATCTGCGAAATGAATGTAAATAATCTTCCTAAAATATTTAATAAACTCGCGTTTTAATTATACACTATTTGACAAATGCTAAGGAACAGTTATGTTTTTTGAAATAATTAAGTAGAGAAAATGATCACAGAAATGAAACTAAGTAATATTTAGAAAGGATGATGGGCATTTATTATAGTGCAAAATGGTGCAGGCACATCGAAGAATTAAAAATTTAAGAATAAAACGCCAAGGAGGATTTCCTAACAGTCCTACAAGAAATGTTCATCAGGTCAGGATGATGCAAGCATGAGTATCTTAGTAAGATTTGTGATGACCATGGATACTAATACACGTTTTGCATCTGTTCTGCATGCTCCCCACTAAACTATTCGATGAGTTCCTGAGGTATATTGTTTAACTCCTTCCTTAAGGCAATTTTGAGCTTTTGCTCTGTTCGGGGTGGGATAGTTATTTGTGAAACATGTCCGTCAAAAGCAACATCTTCAATGGGATTTAAGTTAGGAGAGTAAGCAGGCCATTGCATATGGACTATATTTTTACTTTGCAGTGTATCCGATACCTCAACGCTTTTTTGTGGCCTTGTATTATCGTCTATAAATAAAAAGTCTGGACTTACTGCACCTCTTAAAAGGCGAACATGATCCGGAATAATCTCTCTGCAATACTGTTGCGATGTAACGCTTCCTCGCTCAAAGATGTGAAACGGTGTTTTGACATTGTGCGTGATGCTTCCCATATCATTACACTTGGGCCGTGCTGGTCAAATACACTTACAAAATTTTTGGTATAACGTGTTCCACGCTCTCTCCACAGTAATTGATCAGAATCACTTGTCACGGCGAAACGAAATTCGTCTGAGAACATCACTTAAGACCTATTTCGGCTGTCCCAACCAATATGTTCCGTACACCAGCGTAATCTTCTACGATGATGACGTTGTTGACGCGGGTTGTTACGAACAGGCTTCCGTACATACAAAACCAACTAGATGAATTGCCTTGAGATGGTTCTTATAAACACATGAGTAACGATAGCGGTTGCAAGGTTTGCAGCTATCTGGCCAGGAGTTAAATTTCTGTTCTTTTTTGTCACGAGGGCTACATAGCGATCCTCTAAAGGTATGGTGTTCTTACCACTATTTCAGGCATGCGTTTGCAAAAAATTTTCACCTTCAGTGACCTTCTTTAATCTCTAGATGACACTCTTTGATACGGCCATTTCAGCAGCTACATTGGTGACACTTTGACCTGCTTCTAGACGTCCAAGTACTCGTCCACGATCGTAGGCACTCAAATGATGTCTTCTGACATTTTTCTCTTAATTATTACAAGAACTAAATATAATTTCCGTACAAAATTTTTATAACATTCTGCACTACTTTGGATCAAATATCAAAAAGTTTGAATTTTCGTATGAATATATGTTTTGTATGCAACGTCTTTTATACAGATATATAGTCCTGGTCTACCACTCTCTGTCAACATGATTTATTGACCTACTGTCCGAGACCCAATTTCGCAAAAAATATTTGTTCTTTAGCAATTGTCAAGTAGTATATTAAGTTGAATATTTCTGAAAACTTACAATTTTAAAATGTTTTTAAGGTCCGAGATGCATAGGACAGCTGCATGTGTATATTATGTATAAAACCTACGTAATATACATACTATGATATCTATATTATGTGTAAATATATTGTACTCCTTCATACACTTTGTTATGAAATATATTACAGTCAATTAATTTTTATTTTCACTTACTGATTATCAATATACTTTTAACAGATAAACATATCCTACATATGCCTATTCCTTAAACTACCCTATGTACTAGAAGGTATGTGATTACATTGAATGAGGCGGTAGCATTGGCGGAAGCTATAATTGATTTCTATTGATTATTGCCGGTCACGGTGCAAATTTTCCCAAAGTAGGCAAACCCTAGGAGAAAGTGACACGATCCCACACTACCTCGCATAGATCCCACCCACGGATAACCATAACCAGCCACCATACCAGAAGCTTCTCGTTCTTATCTATGACGAAAGTGCAACGTGCCTTATATAAATAATATTAAATAAGAGATGGACATGAAAAATAATGGCACCCACATGATTTAGAAAATTCTCTCTTCTGATACTAAATGGTTTTGCTTTTATCGCTATGGTACAAAGATTTTAATCTCTTTTTTATTACTGAGTTCTATTGTTACATTCGAGTAAAATTCAGAAAGACTAATAATGTTCTCCTTTGATTAAAAATATAGCTAGCTGATATTAAAATTTAATGTCGTCCTGGTGTTATTTTTTTAAAAAAATGATTATTGGATGTAAAAAAAATCCCATCAAGGGTCATTTCAAAAATATATTTTGTTTAAAAAATATCTATTCCAAATAAAGACATGAAAAAATAGTTTTATCTTAAAAAAGAAATGAAATAAATTATGCACAAATAAATTATGAACAGGTGAATTTTGCTTTATAAAGAAGCAAGAGAAAGAGAACTTGCTATAAATATATCATTGTTTATTTTTATAATTTCTACCCAATTGTTTTTGTTAATGAAGAATATGAGATGACTTCTACAATTATATAAAAACCAGCCCTTAAAATAAAGTAAATAACTTCTCATGGAATTATTTTAGGAAAATAATTTTAGAAAATTGAATAGACATTAAAACTGACTGTTTTATTTTTAGAAAAAACAATATTCAGTGATATGTTCTTCCATTTGTCAATTATGTTTTATTTCTAATAAAATTCATTGATTAGAACTATTAAGTCATGGAATTTTTTTACACAAGAAAAAATTCCAAAACCAGCCGATACGTGGAGCTGGTTTGAACGACTTAGTTGGAAGTATGCAAATGAGATGGGCGCTCTTGACCATAAATCAGTTTTCTATTGCATACCATGTAAGTAATCAAAGATGCTATATGAAAAAGGTAAAATTTTGTTGGTGAAGCTGTTTTATCTGAACCAGGAATCAGCGATTGTTGAACTGCGTAAATTCCAATTTTAGAAAAATATAAAAATGGGAAAGGACCTTTAACAATGGTAGGCTCCTTAAAGTTTGTTTAACTATTTGAGGAATCTGGATTGTTGGAAGATCATGTAAGGTCCCAACAATCAAGTCTGAAGGCCTTATCATACGGAGAAATATCGTCCACACTTTCCTTCAGCAACGACAACGAAAATGACGTCATTTCAAAGTTTCACATGATTGGTTGAATTTCATTTGCAAACAATACTTCCGTCATTATCGTCGGCATTTTCAAACTGATTAAAAAAAGTTGTCAATGACAAAAAACTTGCTTTACTGGTTCTTGAGAGTAGAGATGGAAAACTGCAGACAAAATGTGCGGACAATATTTTGCTGTGTGATACGGTATTTATGCAATCAAAATGGAAACTTACGCTTCTGAAATCGAGTCAGGGACTAGCAGCGCTCGAGAAGCTGGCAGACATTTCTGATTATCACCATTCTCGATACGCAATATTCTTCATGGAATTCTTAATCAGTATTCATACAAATCTTACACTGAACTGTTAACATTGGATACAGTAGAGAAAGAAGCATTTGTGAGGTGGGCTCTGTTTAAAATTGAACAAGGTCCCTTCTAGGTTTTAAACATCTTGTGGACATATGGAGCTCATTTTATACTCCCTGGCGATGTTAGTACACAAGAATTTCGCAACTACGTGACGTCAAATATACGAGTGTACGCTGAGAAACCACTGGATTCCCCCAAAGTCTCAGATGGTGTGGATTCACAGGCTTGTTCATCATAGGATCATTCTTCTTTAAAACACAGAGTCCGGTAAATGGGTCAAAAAGTGACATTGCCATTTAATGCTTCTCCGCAAGAAGGTTGTTATATGTTTGATGCGCTTTCTGTTGTTACGTTTATGCAAGATGGAGCAATAAGTCACTGTTATTTCAATCAAGGAATTCTTGATACAGAAGTTCGGGGAAGTGAGAATCATTAGTAGACGTTGTAAGTTACTATAGCATTTCTCTGTCACCATTTATAACAACAACAGACTTCTTTAGATGAGGAAATTTAAAATCCAATAGTATATATCCCGTCCCTCTAATCTGTCGGAATTAAAGGATTCAGCTGACGCATGTCATATATACAGCCATGTGTCGGCTTACTGCATTCTGCCGTTGCTGGATTTGTGACTTGCCTGCAATGGGTGATTACAAGGGGTGGACATTTTGAACATATGAAGGATTGGATATCATTATTTTGTTATTTGCGTGTCTATTATTCACTTATATATGAAATGAAGCCTATCAGATGTTTTTTGATTTTTTTTCTTATCTAAAAAACATCCGTGACTTATTGGTGCTAAATCTGCAAACTGGTTTCTATTTCGCTTAATTTTATGCCTTTTGTGAATTTTTAAAGTTTTTCATCCACCCGGTATCTTTCCGATAACATTTGAAATTACTTGCAGCATAAAATGGCAACATCTAATAGAATTATCCATTTCTTTTGGCAAAGATTAATGAGACAATGTTTTCTAGTTTACATTTAAGGATTTTATATTATTTCGTATTCTATATTAAACTAAAATTATATCCAATAAAACTTATATATGAATTCTACAAAGATTTAAAAGGAAAAGTGCATTATTGAAACAATAATTTTATTTCTTAAACAAGACAAATATCACAGCTAACAAGCTATATGATGTTCCACAAAATCATTCAATAATAACATACGGAAATATTATTATATATAATATTCTAGTAACTATTCTAACCAGAAAATATAAGCTAACGTTATATCCGAACAAATAAAAATCATGGATTCTCAAAACAATCATTTTCTTGAAACATTGATAAAATGAAACAAGCCGTTGTTGTGTGTGGTAAACTCATTTAAATTTAGATCAGACTCTCTACAGATTATTGGTACTCTGTTCATTTCCATAAAATGGTTTAAAGGAAAAAAGGCAAGAAAGAAAGGAAAAGGCAACATTATATGATGTCGAAATATTTTCCTTTCTGCAACAATGCAACTGAAGAAAACCAATTCGCTTCTAATGATGCTACTTTATCTTTTTATGGTTTTTACATGGATGAAAGAGAAGATGAAAGCTATCTACATAGATTAAGGGAGGGAAAAAGGAATTGTTTGAAAAACACAATCTCCTGTTTATAACGAAAGGGAAACTAATGTGGAAGAAATTTAAAATGAAAAGTAATTCTAAAAGCTCTTGTAAACAAATATACCAAACATGAAGATAGAAATTTTTAAATGTGAAACATTTTGGATGAGTAAATATTTATATATATATAAAAAGAAATAAAACTTTTTGTGTACAAAAATGAAAACTCTTCCCATGATTTAGATGAAGTATATCTTTAGTCTTTTATAAAAAAGTTGAACAAATATTAAAAATAAAACGTCAAACGATTTAGTACTTGTTGGCTGTAATAGAGACTAAAACGCTGCTAGTAAAAATTTCACCGACTTGATGATTTCAATTAGTTTAGCATTAAAAATATAAATATATACATTTATTTATTTGAGTATATTTTTATAATTTGGCGCTTTTTTGCCACCATTAAAACGGAATTGTAGTTAGGATTTTAAAAATAATTATAATTGAGCAAATTCTATCTGACTTCTTTCTTATAATTAAAGGATTTGAATAAATTCATGTATTTTTAATTGCTATTTTGCAAGTTTCTACTTATTGGATTTTCTTTTAATTGTTTTCAGTTATTTATATTCTGATGTTCATAATATAAAGCATTTTCATAAGAACTACATAAAAAATATTTTCAAGTGAAACATGTTAATCAATTCGTATTACTACGCAATTGGAGGTATAAAATAGGTCCGTTATTTATTAAATTCTCGTAAAATTTTCAAACCCAGGTTAAAAAAATTAGCAATTAGCTCTACATTCTACATTCTTTTAATTTTACTGTAACATGAATAATCCAATTTTATGTAGTAAAATATACAATTAAATTTGAGCTAGGCCTTTTTATATATTTCTATAATAATGTTCCTATTTAATACCGCAACTTAAGGCTCATTTTAGTTATGTCTTTGTCTCACCACTTCAGACTTACAAATGTCTAAGTAATAATTTAGAGACTTTTTGTCCCTAGCTTTTATCTTATGACGAATTTAGAAGAAAAAAAAAGATTATTCATTTCATTCTATTGGGTAAAATTGATGGTCATTCTATACTTTTAAGTAATTCAGTTATAAAAGTTTTTAAAATGCATATAATTGATTTTTTTAAATATATTTCGAGTAGCATAGATATCTGACTTTCCTTATTTTAGATATTTAACTTCTTTGTGTTTTGAAACCTGATACTACCTTATATTGGGTCTTATGAACATTAAATCTTATATCGAGGGTCTAATATCCTATTTTTAGTACTACATGGAAATTTTAATAGGGGTTGTATGATTCAAATCACGGCAGACTTCACCATCTGATCACATTTCATATTGTTTGAGTCATTTTCAAAAAAAAAGTTATCTAAGTAATTTAAAAACGAAACATTCATTTAACCATCATCATCATTTATCACGATGAAGTAGGATTCTTCTGCGGAAATCACTCGAGTTCAACCAGACACTTACATTTAAGGTGTTTGACCTTTCTCCTTAAATACTGAACTATAAGAAAGTGAACCTTTTAAGATACACGAATTGTTTTGAGATAAATATTTCCCTATATTGTACGTTTAACATTTACAAAAGACATACATTAGAATTTTTTGTGGTGCTTTTCTGAAGATCTTTACCCTCATAAACGTTATCTTACAAAAATAAATAATAAACCAAAATTATGTATTAGTTAAAATCTGTGATAATTTTTATTAGTTCAAATTGTAGATTCTTTAAAAGGATGAATTCCTGTTTTTATTAATCACCACAAGATAAATCATACACTTCCCAGCGTTTAACTTTGTTTCATGAATAAATTTTAAGTTAAAAAAATGTGTTTCAATAAAATACAATACTTTTATTATTTTCTGTCACATCATCGAAGTACTAACATAACAAAATCCTCTTATTTTATGAATTTTTTTAATTAAAACTAAAATATCAACGGAAATTAAAATATGAACAATATTATTGAAACAAATGAATTTTAAAACTAACAATAGTTTTTTTTCTCAAGAAGTGTAAATAAATGAATGACATTTGCAGAATCCTGAACACATAAAGAAATAGCAAATTCTAGGGCAAAATACTAAAAACTCTCAAAGAACATTAGCAGAGAGCTCGCTGTGAGGTCAACACTCTAAAGATAAAATTCACTCCTCATCTAATTCTTTCACCTTTTAAGGGTTTTTGAGAATAATACAGAATATTCTAGAAGAAGCCGCAAATCTTGGACCTAACAAAGATTACTCTATAATTCTAACAGTTTTCAAAACCTTCATTTTTGTACCGTTTTGGCGACAAAAATAAAGGTTTTGGTGGCATTGCGAAGATTTCGACAATTTGATGGTATTGCGAAGCCATCAAATTGTCGCCTAGTTTGTCTCCAGTGTGGTAATGATGTACCATGAATCCAACAGTGATTTGAAATATCTTCAAATCTCTCTTCTTTAGTAGCTTCAGACAATGTCTTCACCTTTTAAACGTTTCCGAATAAAATGAGATTTTTCCAGAGAGATCTGCAGATATTGATTTAAACAAAAATATAACTCTAGGAGCTTTGAAAATTATAATTTTTTGCCAAATTCATATCCAAACCATGAAATAGTCAACAAGTATATAATCAAAATAAGGGGTCAACCTTGCTGTAAAATATCTCCAAATTTCTTTGCCTTAGTATCAGACAAATTTAAAAATGAAGAAATTATTCAAAATTCAAATTTATATTTCATGCGATTTTATATTATTAGATGCAATGATGTTTAACTTGTAACATCATGATAATTTTTGAGAAGTTTAGTTGGATATTAGATCTTTTAGAAATATAAATCTGAATTACATATTTCATTGCACTACTATTTGCCAACTTTTTAGATGAATTAGCCCATTTTTTTCAAGATGAAGAAAAGTTCGTCTGATAATCCTTTAATCAATATTGATGGAATATCTTAAGAACATAGAATCTGGGCATTAGAGCCAGTTACATTAAATATAAAATCATAGTATTTTTTTAATGAGCCATTCCACTTTTGAATGGAATTTACTTTTTAGAGCGATCATTAAATTAGATTATTAAAAAGATCATTGAAACATAACATTTTTAGTATCCACAAGCAATCCCTTGTGGATACTAAAAAACCATGCTTTAGAAATATTTAAATAGAAATCAAGATTTTAAAAGAAATTCAATGAAAAAAAAAATGTCATAAATATGAAGAATTTTGTGTTAAAAAACGCGGATTGCTCGAGTCTTCTCTTGAATGCTAATGTATTTTCTCATTACATTACATTCCCAATAGAATAAATAGAACATTTAAAAAAATTGAAAAGCATTCATTTTTTAATGGCTGCATGAATGGAATTCATAAAATTCTGATTACTAAATGTATTTATTAATTTCTCTCACAGAAAACATTTGATTTTAACCTCTAGTGAATTCTTTGTAAATAAAAATAAATGGTTTTTGAAAAATATTTGAGCAATGATACACAAATATATATGAAATTCAATTTTAAAATACTTTGAGCAATATACACATATAGCATAAGAAAAAGATTTTAATGAGTTTTAAAAAACATCATTCTGTTATAAACGCAAAGGATTATAAACATTAAAGTGAAAAAGGAGCAAATCATAAAAAAATTAAACAAACGAAACAATATTCATGTCAGTTCCCATAATCTCATTGATATATTCTTAGCCACATCATTTTATTTTATCCTTGAATTCTTAGGGAAAAAAAAACATTTTCATTCATATTTAAATTGATACCACATTTTCTCTTTTGCATCGTTTTCAACCACGTCACTTAGGGAAGAAAATTGAATTTTTGTTAAAAATTGCTTCTTTTTCTCTCATTTTCTAAAAACAAGCAGAAACTGTTCAGCTTTAGATTTATTAAAATATGCAAATTTAGATGTTGTCTATTCAAATCTTGAACCGAATACTTGGCTAATATTCTGGAAGGGTTTTCTATAAAATTTTCTATTTCTACGTTTTGGTTTTATTGTAAGGATTTAAATTTTTGTGTTTCGTTGGATAATGTAGTTAGTCTTTTTTAATTTAGTATAAAAATCACTTATTTTTGCATTCAATAAGGTGTTGGAGAAAAAGTGAATACATTATATTCAAATCTGCCTCCATAAAAAGCATTAAATAATCATTCATTTTTCCACTTCTTCCCTCAAAATGTATAAAAATGCAATTATATTTGCGTTTGTAAATTTTTATTCCAAAATTTCAGAAAAAAATATTGCTAAGAATTGTGAATTAAACATATCACCATCTATAGTGGCTTACTGAATATCTTATTTTCCATGTTTATATACATTGAAGTGACAAAAGTCATGGGATAGCAATATGCAAATATACAGATGGCAGTAGTATCGCACGAAATAGCATAAATGCGCAGTTCGTTTTCCAGAGCTTTCATTTGTGTTCAAGTTATTCATGTGAACAGGTTTTTCGTGATTTATGGCGGCACGACGAGAATTAACAGACTTTGAACGTGAAATGTTAGTTGGAGCTAGACGCATGGGTCATTCCGTTGCGGATATCGTTAGTGAATTCAACATTCCGAGATCCGCAGTATCAAGAGTTAGCCGAGAGTATGAAATTTCAAGCATCCCATCCCATCATGGACAGCGCAGTGGGCGAGCACCTGCACTTAACGACCGAGAAGGCCGACGTCTGTGTAGAATGATCAATGTTAATAGACACGCAACACTTCGTCAAATAACTGCAGGAATCAATGTGGAACGGACGAGGGACGTGTCCGATAGGACTGTGTGGCGAAATTTGTCTTCCTTGGGCTATGACAGCAGAAGACCGACTCGAGTGCCTTTACTGACAGCCCGACATCGCCTGCAAGGACTCTCCTGGGATCGTGAGCATATCGAATGGTCCCTAGACCAGTGGAAAACCGTGGCGTAATCATATGAGTCACGATTTCAGTTGTTACGAGCTGATGGTAGAGTTCGAGTGTGGCGCAGACCCCACGAAGCCATTGACCCAAACTGTCAGCAAGGCACTGTTCAAGCTGGTGGTGGCTGCATAATGGTGTGGGCTGTTTTTACATGGCATGGACTCGGTCCTCTGGTGCAACTGAACCGATCATTGACTGGAAATAGTTATGTTCAGCTGCTTGCAGATCACTTGCAGCCATTCATGGACTTCACGTACCCACACAACGATGGGATTTTTATGGATGACAATGCGCCATGTCACCGGGCCAGAACTGTTCGTGATTGGTTTGAAGAACATTCCGGATAATTCCAGCTCATAATCTGGCCACTTAGATCACTCGATATGAATCCCATCGAGCATTTATGGGACATCATCGAAAATTCCGTTCGTGCCCAAACTCCTGCACCATCCACACTTTCACAATTATGTATGTCTATACAGACAGCATGGCTCAATATTCCTGCAGAGGACTTCCAACGACTTGGGACTCCATGACACGTCGAGTTGTTGCACTTCGCCGGGCAAAGGAAGGACCGACACGATATTAACAGTCATCCCATGACTTTTGTCACTTCAGTGTATATATATATATATATATATATATATATATATAATTTCAGAAACAAAACTGAATTATGATGGAATAAAAACTAAAAATTATTTCGGAATTAAACTACAAAAAAGTAAACAAAAATAAAAGCATAATGAAATCAAACTTATTTATGAAACAAAATTAAATTAAAATAATTTCAGAAAGGAAACGAAAGCTTATTATGGAAAAGAAACTAAATAAATATACTCGTCTCTCTCTCTCTCTCTCTATATATATATATATAGAGAGAGAGAGAGAGAGAGAGAGAGAGTGAGAGAGAGACGAGTATATTGTTTACCCCTTTCACCTTTACCTATCTCCAACTCAGTGGTATAATAGCCGTAACTACGCCAAGGCTTACAGTGGCCATATATGCTTTCTTGACTGAGGGCACTAGGGTGAAAAGCATATACCCGGTTAAGTGGTCAGCTAAATGCGGAACCCCTAGAGTTTAGTTCCCAAGTATGCTTGGACTCCAGTTTATCGATCCACTGAAGGTACGAAAGGCTCCGTCGACCTTGTCCAGCCCAAGGATCGAACCTCAGACTTGTGCGTATCACGAAGCGCAACCACTGTGCCACAGGTTTTCCTTTTAGACATCTATCTATGAAATATGAAATTTTTGTTACTAAATATCAAGAATAAAAACACGTATAGTTTTTGATAGTAAAGTCTCTGATCGAAAGCACATTAAAATTGGGTAACTTTCAATTCATAGTATAGGGAAAAAAACCTCTTAACCAGAAAAATATGAAATAAATTAATTATTTTTCAATTAAATATTTCCCTAGTTATGTGTATGATTATTTCCTTTATTTAATGTTTTCTTTTTGTTCAAATATTGTCCTATCATCACAAAAACTTTCTTTTCTTTTGCGAAAGTCTTGCCTACATACAACAAGTCAGTCCAAAAAAAAAGGAAAAAAAAATACGGATAATTTATTCCCATTTTTCAATAATCAGACATTGGCTGACAATAATTAGCGTTAAATATTAATCTACAATAAGTAATTTTTACATTTCTCCAGGAAAATATTTGAATAAACGTTAAAGACAATAAATAAAGGTTAACCAAAAATTAATGCAATATTTGAATTTTCCACTATTAGTACAGTAACCTTGTGTTGGCAACCCTATTAAAAACCATTTGATCCCATAAATTAGGGTTTGCAAAAGTAGAGCATTTTACGATAGACAACGTGTTAAGGTAAGATTTGAACTAAATAAAGAACTCAGTTTTGTTTCTTTAAATGTTTATATTTTGTTGAATATTAAAGTGCACAGAGTTGTGTATGGAATAGCACATACATCAAATTACTTCCACGATCACATACGCACTCTTTTATCGAAATTTTCCATAAGCATTTTGCATTAATTTGGCTGAATTTCGTTGATACAACGTTTAATTTCCTCTTTCAATGCAAGCGTGCTTGTGAGCTTGTTTACATAGACCTTTGACTTCAAATAACTCCATGAAAAGGAATCTAATGATCTTTCACAAAGAAATCCCTTGATTTAGAAGGGTAATTGTCTGATTTTCGAAGTATGACAGGCTTTTTTTTCTGAAAATATTGTTCCAAAATGACAACATTTTTTTTTGTCGTGTAACGCTCCATTTTTACTAACCCTAAACTATCCGCTTCAAATGTTTTTTAATAGGGTTTCCAACCCTTTAATATACGAATTCAAATCTTGGGTAATTTTGGAACGCCTTTATTTGCAAACTGCGGATGTATGGAACGTTCACCTAGAATGTCATAAAAAATTCCGTTCAAATGTTAATTAATACGTCGGTATGAAAAATTTGTGATTAATTCTTCAAAATTATATGGTCCCATGTTACACATAAGGAAAAAATTAATATTTCCATAATTGTGGTTTTTATTTCAAAAAACAGATGATGTATAATCTCTCGTTTTATAGCTACCGTTTTAAAAATTAATTTCTGATTAGTAATATGAAGTTACTATGAGTATAGGTGTATGAATTTGCATAAATGAATATTTTATATGGCTAACAGTGCAATCTTCAATGGAGTTCGTTGCCTTTTATCACCGCTTTTACTGGTTGCATAATAAACTTTATTATATTAGTATAAGAAAAAGTAACAAACTCTGAGCAATTTTTAGAATTCCTGTATTGCAAATATGTTAGAGATTGCAAAAATGAATGGATTTTGAATGTTTTTAAGTATGATTGACAAATAAAAAAGAAAAAGAAACATTTGTAGCATTTACATGGCAAATTCTGTCGATACTGCTACGTTCAGTGGTGGCGGGGTGGTCGACTGTAAGCAAGAAGAAGGTACCATTTACAAGAAAAAAAAATTATACATCAACTCTTTGTAGAAATTTAAAAATTCATATTAAAAATGAGTTAAATCTTTCAGGTACAGATTTTTTACAGCCTTTTTACACATTGGTATACGTTAATTTTGATTTCGCGCACATTATGTTACATATTGTCTAATTTACAAATATTTTAATTCATTTTAAGAGGGAAAAGAACGCTGTTTTAAAAGATGAAGGAAATTTAAGTTGAAACACAGATTTTTTCAGTCTGTTTACTCATCGGTATAATTTTGATTTATATTATTTGCTGATCATGTTGTTGAATTTATAAGCATTTCAGTTCATTTTCAGTTTGGAAAAAATGTAATATATCTTCAAGAAGTTTTTCTGTTTTCTCCTTAAATAATTAAGGAATTGAAAATTATATTAGCCCATGAAATTAATTTTTGTATTGCTATCTTTTTTAAAAAAGTACCAAATTTTTCTTCCGCTTTTATACGGAATTCAGAAATTTTTTAAATCTTATTTCAATTTAAAAAAATTGTATTAAAAATTCCTATATTTTACTATTTCAAAACAATGTTATAAGGATTTCTGGATTTGAAGCATCACATTCCGTCCTTTATTTTCTTTAATTGATTAGATTATACGGCTATCTTTTATCATGACATGGTTATCTTTTGACATAATTTTCATTGATGCAAACTTTTTGGTTTCTGAAATAAAAATCACTAAAACGGTAAACAGCTTTATATTATAAGTGCAGTATTTGCTGGGGAAAAACATCTTCATTGCTTGATTTCAGTAAGTATTCTCTGAAATCTGCTAATAATGTAAAATATTGAATTCTGCTTCCTTTTTACTACATTATTTTTGTAATTATGATTTTTATCTGGAATAACTAATATTTAAAAAGGTTTAACATCTATCCTTTGAAGAAAACGGAAAACAGTTCTGTAATTATGTATATGACAACACAAATAAAGGCATATCATTAACATACTCGCTTCGGAAAAAATATCCATTGCCTGTCTTCAATATGTATTGTCTGAAATATGAAGATAATGTGAAATATTGAATTCTCTTTCATTTTTACTAGATTAACTCTGTAATTATAAAAGATAAAATGTATATCATTTATCACATTCATACACACAATATTTTTTATAATATAGCATACTTATTTTTCTATGCATATATAAAAAGACGACCTTATTCATATTTGAGATTATTTTCTTACGAATCGAATTTCCTTTTTGAAAATTTCAGAAAAATAATCAAAGAGAAAAAAAAGAATCAAAATGAAAATTGAAGTCTGGTGTTATTCCTCATATAATAAATTTAATAAGAACGCTTTCATATGCAAATTCTCAAATTTTGACCAACACCAAATACAAGATTTAGTATGTGTGGGATATTATAATTTTTATTTATTTCAATTTTATACCCTCTTTTCTATTATAATATTGTTCCAAGTTGTAACACAATAATGTTACAAGTTAAATAATAAGTCGCTATTTGTCAAAAATTTATAACAAAAGTTTTTACTTTAAGATAGAATATCTTGTTTCATTTATTACTTATAAATATTCCTGATGTAACATAAGCTCTAAAATTATTTATTTTTCGGAAATCCTATTTTATGCAATCCGCTTATAAATGTCTGGTTTGTATATACCAAATATTTTGATACGATTATCATCAGCTATGGTGTTTTGGGTAATGTGTTTCCATAATATTCATGCCATATTTTTAAATTTTTAATCAATTTGTAAACACAAGTTTTTCAAGTTTTTCCATATCTGGTTGTTGCAGCTTTCGCAGTTTATTTCCGTTGCTACAGAAACGAATATAATATAAATCATGCTAGTGATGGACAAGAGTAAATTTATTATTTCATTTCAAAATTTAAGTATTAAATATTTAACTCGTTTTGGCAGTCCAAACAAAAATATAGTTCATTTTTCACTTGAATCAATTTAAATAAAACTATGTATAAAAATCATATTATTATGTATTTGCTTTTTTAATATTCATTTGAAAAATATTGCTACAAATCTGTAATGTTGCTTCCCAGTACAATAAGTTCAGTCACTGAAAAGACCGTTAAACTATCAGCTATGTTGGATGTTGATCTGATGCCGAGTAAATGATCTCAGAGGAGTGATATTTGTATCTCAGAGCTTGATGAACTTGGCGGCCATTTGGCAAAAAACTAGAAAATACTGGTTTCTCTCAGAATTTTAGTGATTGCACCAACAAGAAGTGATATATGCTGATTGTTCCAAAACTTTCTTCACGTGCGTCCGGGAACTATAAAAGGCTGGCAGTCTCATGCCGAAACAGCAGTGAAACGAGTCGTAATGGAGGAAAGAGTCAACAGTGAATAGTTGGATCAGTTCAGCGAAGCACAAGCGTTATGTGGAGCTCCAGCGATTGATGAATTGAGCTGTGTGCCAGTTCCTGGATTTTATTATAGAAGCAACATCAAGAAGGTGAGAAGTAGTCATTAATGTAATAGTGAGAGGGCAGTTGGATAAAGTTGATCCTAGGAGACAGTGGTTGACTGCAGATGTTTGGAGAGATCGTGGAATGAAGCTATATAAATCCCCTCCTGTTTTGGATGTTTTTCGTCTTATTTGTCCATTGACAGTGAAAAATAATGTATATAAAGTTGTATCTCTTAATCTTATTTAAATTCTAATTGATATCCAATTTTTATTAAATTTAACCTTTATTAAATTCAGTCTAAAATGCTTTCTTATTTCCCGATCTAATTCCACTTTTTATTTAATTATTTTTAACACACACTCTATAAAACTGTTCACTGCAGTGTTTTCTCAAGTATTGAGAGAAAGGATAAAAATCCTTAATGCTTATCACATTCTTTTAAAGACACTTAAAATTCTTTTTACTCATGCTCCATGTGTTAAGGAAATCTCTATCGAAATTATACTGTAAAATCATTGAGAGGGGAAAAAATGTGTATTTTTTCTCTTGTGTCACGATGTAGATTGGCATATTGCTGACCGCTTTTCTTTTACGAACTTTTTTTTTTCGCGATTGAAATTTTAAAATTTTAAAACTTTCTTCTTCTATTTTGCCAAATAAGCAACTAAAATATGTTTACATTGGCACAGAAGCAAGCAGACACACACATTTACAAAAGGAAAGAGCAAACAATAAATCATTACAAAGAAATTCCTCGTCCAAATAAAATTATTCATAGTATTATGCAAATTAAAGCGCAAAAGCAAAACAAATTAATTCTGTCATGTAAAAAATGCTTTAAATTTGATAGAAGCAAAAGAATATATTTCTAATAATACATTAAGCAGCACGACTTAATAAACTATTCTCCTCTCTAGTTCAACAGAAACTAGAGAATATAATTCTAGTATTTAATTGACGTATAACCGTATTTTAAATTAATCCTTTCTCAATATTGTTTATGATGAATAACATTAAGCAATACCACTTCCCATTTACATATTTCTGTTGGTGGTAATTGAGAATATAAAATAATTGGAAATATTGCGTATTTTGTATTATGAATTACCATTAATTTTATACATTACGAACAACTAACAATATTCTCCTTTTAGTTAATAGTCCCCCTCTTATGAATTCTCTTCTTTAGTTCAATCTGGAACAAGAGAATATACTTCTAGTATTTAAATGGCATATTCCCGTGTTATAAATTCATCCTTAATATTATTATTGCTGAAGGAAACTTTAATGTTAAGCAACGCCACTTTCCATCCACGTATTTGTGCTGATGGTTATTGAAGTTTTGAAATAATTGTAAATGTTAAGTATTCTGTATTATAAATTGCTATGAATTTTTTAGATGCTATAACCATATAAATGTATTCTTCTATTAATTATGATATTTAACATTAGTGTCAATAAATGTTAAGAATTAAAAATCTTACAGATAAAATTTTCCTATTTTACCTATTTCAAATTGTAATATATAAATATATAATGCATAAATTATAATATATGAATATGTAATACAACAATTGAATTGTTTGCTGCAAAGTGGAAGTAGCTCCAATCATCTCAATTCCAATGAGGTAGGCAGCTCTATCCTTTGAGTAACGCGAGAACTAAGATTTAGCATCTTAGTTCTCGCGTTCTTTTGGCATTGAATGAACAAAGACTTTTTTACCACGTAATAGGGCACGTAATTCTAAATTTCCACAAGTTGGACCTGAATCCTTTTTGCATCACACCCTTCAATTATAATATACTGTGGTGGAAAGTAGATTATTATGATCTGTGCAGGAAGAAACAGGACTCGTGTTTTCAGGAACATTTCTTTAATAACCGCATTCACCCACTGAACAAACACAAACACAAGACAAGACATTCATGCACGCAGCTTAAAAGTACAACATCACATCTCATTTTAATTACACTTACAATGCGCAATGAATTATGGGATGACATATGGGATAACTTCATCTGGCATCGCCATCTAGTATCCAAAAGAGAAGATAAGAGTTATGTAACTACTACAATATAAAATTATAGTTATAATTTTACTGTTGACTCTAAAATAATATTTACATAGTCAAATAATCTTAAATAGTTTTCTAGGTTTAATAATAAGTATGGATAAATCTATTTCATGTAGACATTATTTAGACATTAAAAGATCTGTAGTAAAATAAAAAGATGATGAGTTTTCTTCCATCTTTTATATGTACGCCAGGTTAAGAATTTATGAATTCATTTATTACATTTGTATAATAATAAAACTTTACAAAGATTCTCAATTGTTGAGACTTTTATTAGATATTTAATTCTATCTGAAACAACAAAGAACGAAATATGAAGGACTTTAAAAAAATGAATAATTCATGTAACCTTTTCCAACATTATATGATATCTTCTTAAGAAGAATTAGCACAAATTTCTGTTTCGATTGAAGAAATATTGAGTTCTTAATTCTCTAATTATGCTGACAGAATGTTAATAGGAAGCAAAATCTGCTACTCATTTTAAAGGTGCATTATGGTACTGATATTCACGGAATGACTATCTTTGTTTAATTGCAATTTTTTAAACCATCGTTAAATTAGATTATTAGAAGGTTACAGCAACATCAGCATGTTCCCTTGTCATTTCTAAAAAGGCAGCTACGACTAGAATAATTCCAAAAATATTTAAAAAGAAATTGATATTTTATAAGAGATTCAAGAAAAAAGAATTTTAATTGAAGACAACCGGGTAGCTGGAGTTTTTTTTAATGCTAATAAGTCTTTTCATTATATTTTGTCTACAAGACAAGAAATGTAAATTTTTTTTTTAATGAATTGAAAATATTCATTTTTTTAAACAAATGCATGAATTATATTCATAGAAATCAAATTATGAAATGTATTTTTTTTAATCTCTGGCAAATATTTTAGTTTGTCTCTAGATAATTCTTTTATGAAAGGGGAAAAAAAAACAATTTTTTTTTTCGGAAAATGACCAATAATTTCAGATATATTTACTTCAGCTTTAAATCATTTTGATTATGTTTATGTATAAATAGATTTAAATTTGAATTCGTGTAGAGGATTTTAATGAAATTTTTAACTCATCATTGCATTTTAAATGTAGATGCTTATGTACAATGAAAGAAAAAAATGCAAAGTTTGACAAATTAAACAAAGAAACAAAGAATATGCATGCAAATACTCATAATCATATAAACAAATTCTTTATTGTATTGCTTTGTTTATAAAAAAAATCCATCTACATTCATATTTATGCTGTGGTATATTCCCTTAGTAATATCGTTTTCGTTCATAATTACTTTGGGAAGAAAATTGGATGCAAGTCAAGCATTGTTATATTTTACCCATTTCCTAAAAACATTATGAAAATATTAAGTTTTAGATTTATTAAAATATGCAAATTTCAAAGTTTTCTATGTAAATAGATAACTTCTAGAATATGAACCAAATATGTAGGTTCATGTTCTAGAAGTGTTTCCATATGAAAGTTCATTTTTACTTGTGTTACTGATTATATGGAATTAAATTACTTTTATTTTATATTTTAATGTGTTTATTTTTATACTTTAAGTTGGGATTACAATTATTTTTTGTTTTGCTTTCATCTAGGTGTTTGGACAATGTGATTACATTATCATGAAATCTTCAGCAATAAAATGTTTAAAAAATCATTGATCCTCTGACCATTTTTTTCTCAAAACGTATGTAAACAAATCAAAGACAACAGTGCCCTATGTTATACAAATTCCAAATCTTCTTGCTAGTAATAGTTAAAAATATTTTTTGAAAAACTTAAACTACGTAAAAAAAATGTATTGAAAGTACTGTAAATTATACATTTCAATCTCTTTAGAAAATTGGTTACTTTTATTGCCGAAATTGGCACTTTTACCATTTTTATGGATGGGGTACCGTGTAGGGTTATCTCAGAAATGAAGATGAGAAGTTTTTGATATGATCTCAGTAATAATAAATGCGGAATCATTCAGAATTCATAATCAATTTCCAAATGTCCTACATTGACTAATATTGTAAAAATTTCATGTGTAATTTATATTTCATATTTTCTGTAGAAAAAAAAATTAAAATTACAGTGACTTTTACAAAAGCACGCTTTTTTTAATGATTATAATTTCTTGTTATCAAAGAAACTTAATAAAAATGAGTTACTAAGGCTGTATTCGAAAATTGATTAGATTTTAGAATCAACTATACCTCTTGGATGTGAGAAAATCTTATAATTTAAAATTACAAATAAAATAAGGTTTAATAGCGGACATGTATGATTGTATTTTCCTTTAGACGACCATATCCTGCAAACAGTGATAAATTAATTTTACAAAACGAATCAAATTTTCTGTTTCATTTGCAAAATATCATGGTATAGTATTTACTATTCCATTTAGGTATACAAAACTGCAGAGACTCTTTGTCAATTGGTTTGCTTCAAAATCGTTGACAAATGCACTATTTTTTTATTTTGACGTTAACAATTTCTTTAAAATTTTGAAATAAATTCTTATAAAAATACTTTAGCAGTTCTTTTATTTGATCAATCTGTCACCGACGTCCTAGTATAGGGCAGCACCTATTCCCCTTGATCTGGGCGTATCCTGTTCGAATCCTAGTTCGGGGGAGGGGCATTTTTTTCTATCTGTAAGGTGTGGGAAATAGCCACCCTTTTGAAAAGAAGGTGTTCGAGTGTGCGAATGTCATCTTCATATGAGCTAAAAGTCAGACTTCTGGCCTCGAGTGTTCATGGGGTCATCACCTCAGAAGCAACTGTTCCCTCCTTCCACTGTAATATGGACGAGACATCATCATCAATCAATCGATTTTCAATACATTTGTATTAAAATTCTGATGGATTTTACATATCTTCAATTTTAATCTAAATAAGAATTGACTTTGTAGTTTTTTTGACATATTTTTAATTTATCAACAAATTTTAAAAAATAATCTAAAAATTTCAGTACACGATAATTAAAAGGTGGATTGAAACAAGAATTTTCGAACAAAGCAAAGGTTGTGTTTTCAATTTAGCTAGTTTTAGCAAGTTATTTCTTTAAAAATATTTTGTATTTTGGAAAAGTACCGATAGAATTACCAGGCAGAAATCGGTAAGCCTTTGTCAAAAATCTCACACCTTTTTCTGGTTGAACAATATTCCGTTTCTTTCAGAAATTTTCAATCCTGATTTTATATGGACAAAGATATATTTCATTTGGATTTATCTTACTTTTTTATTATCGGTTAGAATAAATTTGATAAACATTCGTGTTAGAATTCTGATCTAAGAAAACAGATATCCATGGAATTTCTTAAAGGATAAACAATTATTATTTTTCACTTCTGTATAGACGCTGCCTTAAGCTAAAATATTACTTTAAGTCGTACCCTAATATCACAATAACATGTTGTCAAAAAATGTTCCTGATGTTTTTTGATAAAATAATACCATAGATGTTTTCATTTTATAGATTGAAAATATCCTTTCGCTTATTTTTTGAATATCTAAAATACAATAGAAGTTTTAAAGTGTTTTTTTTTTACTTTCAAAATCATATTTTGGCGTATTGTGCCCATAAATGTTTGAATTTTATGAAGCAAATATTTTGACTTAGCTATCAATAGCAGTGTTTTTCTTGTATAATGTGTTTTCATAGATTTCATGTCATATTTTAGATATTTAGCTTATATATAAACATTATATTCTCAAACTTGTCTTTTAAAACCCATATCTAGCTGCTGCAGATTTAAGCGAATAGAATATAAATCGTAATAGTGACGGACATTATAAAACTTATTGTTTTAGGTCAAAATTTTTTTCGAAATTATTGCTAAATATTCAGGTGGTTTTGACTATTCAAACAAAAATTTGGTTAGTCATAAACTCTAATCAGTTTAAATGAAACTATATATATAAATCGCATTGTTATGTATTTATCTTTAGTATTCATTTGAAAAATTTAAATCTAATTGCAAGCAATCTTGGCAGATACATAATATGAATCTTGGAAGTTTTCGCAATTTTAGGAAACTAGCGTCATTTTGGAAAATTATTTAAATATAAAAATATAGATAAATGAAAATCTTGAATTTAAGAAAAACTTTAGTTATAAATAAAATTAGGAATAAAATCTAATCTATTATATAAAAATATTCGATACATACAAGTATATAAATTTATCTGCACATTATTTTACATAAAAAGTTAGAAAATGCTTTATTTTCATTTTCATTATTGTTAATTAAACTTATTTTCATCTAATAATTATAGTATTTGAATTTCACACAAGTAGTGTTCAAAATCAGCTGATTCGCTTAAAATGTTCTTTGTATTTAATTTCAATAAAATTTTTTAGATATAGTTTCATGTCCATACTTTTGTCAAATTGTCAGGCATTATAGTCGCTTTTTATACATATTTTATTATGCATTTTTTTGCATTGCATTGTACGCTACGTCTATCTTCTTACTGCTCATGGCATTATAACTTCGATTTTTACGCTTTTTCATAAACTAAACACATATTAAACAATATTTTCTTCTTTAGTAATGCAATCTATTACAGTAAATAAACAATAAGTGTTTTTTAAAATTACCAAAATTTTGTTAATTATAATTTGACGTCATTAAATAATGATTTTTTTAAATTTTTAAATGAGCTGAATTTATATGTGAGGTATTAAGTTTTCTTAAGTTATTGAAGAAAGAAGACATAGCTAAATTAATTTTCAATTGATTGAAATTCCAAATAGAATATAAAAACTCTCATGTAAATGCTTGTTCTTACTTAATCCTACTACTCCCTAGTTAACTTCAAGTGATAATAACAGGAGTAGTTCAGTTTCTTGGCAGTCAAGAAAAAAAATTACAGGTATTTCAAGACTTGACCGAATATGAGCGATAAAATATTTGACGAATTTAAAAACACCAGCTTCAGATTTCAACAATTTGACCACCATCCGTAAGTTTACATTCTATGGTCATTAAGAACACGCAGTAATTAAAAATTAGAATACCTTAATTATGTATATTTATTAGAAATAAAATAGAACTTTAATACATGCACCACATAGCATATTTCTCTCTCATCTAAAAGCAGTATTAAGTATGCTGATAAGGTCTTCATTTCTATTGCAGATGGAAC
>JAPMOQ010023314.1:1514521-1535855 GCA_026543055.1 Argiope trifasciata
TTCTATTGCAGATGGAACCGGATTGCATCAACTGTCCAGCAGCAGTGCGGATATCTATGTAGACGAGGTGATAGCTGACCTCCAATCTCCGAAATCGAGGGCATTTGCTGGGAATGAAAATAATTCTGAAGCTGAGAGTCTGTAGTGAAGAAATAACAAGTATACATTAAATATAACTATGTTAAGTAACCGCAAGATTTGTACAATTTTAATTCATATCAGTTTTCTACTTAACAACACAGTTTCAACTTATATCACGAAGTTCTCATATTCGTTGACTTGCCTTAGTTAAATTATAACTGAAAGCTAGTCAAAAAACTTATTTACAGATTTCCTTAACACATAAATGTTGAGTTACTAAAATGTATTCAATGCCATGTGGATAATAAAATATTAAAGAAGCAAGAAAGTAAACAAAATATTAATTATCGTAATATTAACCATAGAACTTGGTAGCCTGGTTAGTAGAGCGTCAGTCTCGTAACCGAAAGATATTGAGTTTTGTCTTCGTCTCGGCTAAAGACCACCGCGTTGGCTAATGGCAGTTGGGGCATGTTAAATATGGCGTGACTGCAAAATCCTCATAACAAATTATACCTCTGGGTTTACTGAATCAGGGACGAATCGATCTCTGATTTGGATCTAAATTGAGGATGGATGAATGAATGTATGAATAAGTTTGACCACCCCCTAAAAAGGGATGTGTCGTGTGTGTTCGAACAAAGTCGTACTTTCACCTTAACGGTGCTCTTTACCAACGAAAGGCGCACACTTCTGCCTTAATTCGAAAGAGCTACGCTCATTCGGGAGTGGTGTCACCAAGTGGCATTAGAACCACCACCACCTTTAACCGTTTGCTCTAGGACGTCTCTTCTCACTCACCATTCAAGACAGTGCACCATTCTGACATTTTATTAATTTATTTTTAATTTGTATTTTTAAAAAATACCTAAGTAAAGGTAAGAAGATAAAATTCAACTTAAAACTATAATAAATATTTTTTTTTCATAACTAGTCCTACCTTTAGCTTGATAAATTTGAATCAAATTACTTTTCCGAATGCAAAGAGTGCTTTTGACTCTTATCCATCTCCACATTTATGATTCAATTTTCATTAAGACAGAAAAATTAATACAACAGTTGTTACTTTCTTAATAGCATAAAATTATAAAATGCGCCGCTATTACATTTGTGTTTAAGAGAGTATATAGGTACAGTAATTCTACTTTAGATGCAAAATTAAATAAATACATGAACCCTAAAAATATTCTTTTGGGATTATGCCTGGACATATTAGGAATTAGGACAAAATTTAATAACTCAAAAACGATTTGAATTCGATCGTATGAAATTCTGTATATACACAATATTTTCAACACAATCTGTTGAAAATTTGTGTATGATTTGTAAATTTTGTAAATTTGTGTATAGTTGGTAAATTCAATAAAATTGGTTATTTGTAAATTCAGTAAAATTTGTACATTTGTGTATAATTTGTTCATTTGTGTATAATTTGTACATTTGTGTATGATTTGTACATTTGTGTACAATATGTAAAATTTGTGTATAATTTGTAAAATTTGTGATAATTTGTAAATTTTATAAAATTTGTAATTTGTACATTTGCACAGATTGTGGTAGTTTTTACACAATCTCTGCGAAATCCATTCAAAAGAAATTCTGTCTATCCAGTCAACCGATTACAAGAACTATGAAACGCGACGAACTAAATTGGTAGAATTTAGTATATAAATTTTGCAAGTGAAATTTGACAGCCAATCTGAAATAAAGATTGCACTTTCGTATGCATATAAATGCTATAATCTTAAAACATTATCACTCAAAAAACTAAAATTTAGTAAGTGATATTGTGATCACAAACATAGTTATAAGACAAAATAGATATCAATCAAAGGAGCTCTGTCAAAATATCTATTAAACTTTCTTTACCATATGCGCAGAGCACACCCATTCTGTGTTGGATTAAGCAAATTAATATCTGAGCACTGCCGATTCATAAAGCGTGGTGAAGTTTGAGATAACAACCTCGGGACATTAGTGTTCACTGTTGTCTAGTGGTCTTGCAACTCGGTTACGAGCCCCAAAGTTGAGAAACCGATCCTACCCAATTCCACCGTTACATTGGTGATCCCGGTTCTGAACAAACGAACGCAACTTTCTTACAGCTGGTTTTGCGTCCTCTACCCACAACAAAAATCTCCATAACGCTTGGCATTACCAACACTTTCGTCACTCACCAAAAAAATGGGTAAGGGACATTAAACTCACCTGCCAGAATATATCACCCCTAAAACAGCAGCAAATGTTCGTCTCATTGAAGGGAGAGTAATGTGACGAAGCTTTTGAGCCAAATAGTAACCTCGGGACATAAGTGGCCACTTTTGTCTTGAGGTTTTGTTACTCGGGTCCGAACCATAACGTTGCGAGCTCAGTCCTAACCAATTCAACCACCACAAAGGCATTGACAAGGATACGCAGTTTAAAGGATGTGGAGAGAAGGTAACACTTTTATTATAGAATTCATGATAAAGGTTTCAGAAGATATTTTATTTTTTGTTTATTTTAAAAATAATTTTTCTTAGTACATAGTTTCTACATAAATTTATCATCAAAATTAACGTTATAAAGTCGCGAAGACAGTATCAATTTGAATCGAAAGCGATATGTTTTGAAACACTGAAAATAGCAGAATAACATCACCACATTGTTTAGAATCCTTAAACATCATTTCAAAATATTTGTGCATACTTATCCATTGAATAAATTGACTAGAATACAAAACTCACTATTTAACAGATGAAAATTCATTTCTAAACGTATCATCCCTTTCGACCATGAATTAAATTGAATTATTGAACTGAATAATGGTCTCTATATAATGTATTCGTATTTATGTATTATTGTCTGCATGAAATTAATATAGTTCTCATCCCAAAAAACAAATTGTTAAAAAAGAAGAAATGTATTATGAAATGTTTAGAGAAGTTATATTTTGCCATGTTATAGCTGGAGAAACCCAATTCTCTTCTAATGATACCGTATTCTGTTTTGATGGTTTTATAAGGACTATGGAAATAATGAAATCTATCTACATAGATTAAAGGAATAAAATGAATTTTGAAAAAATTGTTCCCAAACAAAGAAAAACATGGATTTCAGAAGGAATTTTAAATGAAAATGCATTTTAAAATTGTTTCTGAACAACTGCATCTAAAATTAAGATTAAAAAAATAGAAAATGAAAGTCTGCATTGAAGAGAATAAATAAATACAGATAAATAGGAATTTCTTGAGTTAATGCTATGAGAAAATGCATGAAGTCGGAGTTATGTTTCTTGGAAAAATAAATTGGACAAATTTTAAAAATATTTTAAATACATTTAGAAGTTGTTTCTGAAGTTGTATCGAATAATCTAGATAAGGACAAGGGCAAATAGACTGCCTATTAAGTTGGTCTTCAAACTTTTTTAGAATCCTGAACTTTGAGACTATATTTTTATTCTGTTGAAAACTTACACTGTTTACCAAAAGGATATGTGAGTTATACGCTAGTAATTAGATGCCGGTAGTAAGGAAAATGATTAGAAATGCAGCTTAATTCGCAATTAATTCATTTATCTAATTAACATTAACAAACTGTTATTACTAATGTCATCAATGCTTGCATCATCGTGTCTAGTGATTATGACATGTTTGTATTTTTTCATACACAATAGTTACTCCATACCAAGTATCGATGAAGTATTGTAATCGTCTAAAAGGATTTTGATAAAGGCCTACATTTTGGACCTCTCTGAATCTGAAAGAGAAAATCCCAATTATAGCAATATGTCTGTCAGTTTGATGATCATTCTACAATGTCTTGAGCTAACGGCTGTAATTTCGTTTCAGAATTACGACCGAAACTACATATTTCGATAAACTTCTGAATGAAATCCATTGAAAGAAAATCTGCCTGTCGAGCTATTTAAGCGCAGGTGAACTTCATGAATTCAAAATAAAAAATAGCTTGGTAGATAAATAGATAGAGCATCATTTGGTACACAGATATAGCATCTAAAATACAGATGCGTATCAAAAACAAGGGACGCTATTTCGGCTAAAAATCACTGACTAATTCGCTAAGTGATCAGCGGGGTTGTCAATGACAAGTGCCACTTCAAAAAAATACATCCATCATATGCATATATGCACAATAACTCTTAAACGCACCGACATAAGTCAATAAAATTGGATGTGCTATTTTATGATTACAAAATATCTAGATTTGCTAGATATATATACACAACATTTGACAATATCAAATTTTAGTGTCGATCGATGAGCAAAAAAATATTCCAAAATACATTTCTTCGCGATGGATTTAATAAAAATTCTAGGTTCATACCAAAGATCTATATTTTGTTCGCCAATCCCATACAAGATATTTGTGGCCTCACCTTAGAACCGTAATATTATGCCTAGAAATGAGTATAAAGCTGTCATTGAGAAGTACGCATTAAATTTTCGGTGAAACCCCTGCCTCAGATTTACAAATATATATATATATATATATATATATATATACTGATGGAAAAAAATCCCACCGCTAGGAAGGTGCTGTGCTAGAAAAACGAAATTTGGTACATACATCTGAAAGATGACGTCAATTCAAATTTCGAGTTAGCGCATAAGTGTGGTGCTAGTAGCGACACTATGAACATGCAAATGAGGTTTGCTTTAAATAAGCGCTGTAAGGTTCGTGATTGTTATTTACAGTTGAGATTTGGCGTAGTGGGTTAATGTTAGTCAAGGATGCTTCTGAGAAGACGAAGAAGTCATTATCAACAGCTCACTGAGTTTGAACGTGGTCGTGTGGTAGGGTTACGAGAAGGTAGGTTTTCTTTCGGCGATATTGCTGAAAGACTTGGCAGGAATATATCCACTGTGTATGAGTATTAGCGGCAGTGTTCAAGGGAAGGTACTGCTTCAAGAAGATCATGTTCCGGGCGGCCACGTGGTACTACTGAGAGGGAAGATCGTCGTATTCGGCGTATAGCTGTGGCTAATCGTACTGCGCCTGCAGCTGAAATTCAGGCTGCAGTTGGCACCAAAGTGACACAACGAACTGTTACAAATCTTTTACTTCCAGGAGAGCTCCGAGCCGGACTCTCTGTGCAGTGCATTCCACTGACTCCAAACCACTGCCGTTTGCGACGCGAGTGGTGTCAAGCTAGAGCTCATTGGAGGACTGAGTGGACATCTGTTGTGTTTTCTGATGAAAGCCAGTTCTGCCTTGGTCGCAGTGATAGCCGTTTGTTGGTTAGAAGGAGACCAGGTGAACCCCTGCTAGTGATCTGTCTGCGGCCTAGACACACAGTGCCTACTCCTGAAGTTATGGCTTGGGGAGCAATTTCGTATGACAGCAGGAGCACTCTCGTAGTTATGCCACGCACCCTGACTGCAAATTTGTACGTCAGTGTAGTGATACAACCTGTTGTGCTGTCATTCATAAACAGCATTCAAGGGTGTGTTTTAAAACAGGATAACGCTCGCCCTCATACCGCTGTTGTAACCCAACATGCTCTACAGAGTGTCGACATGTTGCCTTGGCCCGCTGGATCACCAAATCTTTCTCCAATCGAGCACGTATGGGACATCATTGGACGACAACTCCAGCGTCATCCACAACCAGCATTAACCGTCCCTGCATTGACCGCCGAAGTGCAACAGGCATGGAACTCCATCCCACAAACTGATATCCGACACCTTTATGACACAATGCATGCACGTTTGCATGCTTGCATTCAAAATTCTGGCGGTTACACCGGTTACTAATGTACCAACATTTCACATTTGAAATGGCTCTTCTCTTCAATGGCTCTACCTGTGACCTTGAAACTTTAATCAATTAAATATGTTACCTAGACAAATGTATTCCTAAAATTTCATTACTGTATGGTAATTTTTTCTTGGTGTTGGGATTTTTTTTTCCATCAGTGTATTTACTTAAACAAACAAACATTTTTGCATATAAGAGAGAAAGAAAAAACATAAAAAATTATATTATTTTAATTTACTGTTAAAGAATGATATTAAATAAAGAATGATGCAACACGTAATGGACAATTCACATTAATTAATTAATAATTCTTTTTAATAATTAATATTAATAATAATTTATTTGTTATTTTGATATCGACTTGAAAGCGAATTATTTAAATTGTCTTTTAATTTACTCACTTGTTTAAATTTTACTAAAATTGTAAGTAAAAACAATCATAAAATTACTTTTCTTTTACTAAAATTCTAACTGTAGGAAGTATTCTAACTGTAAAATGGATATCAGATTATATGGATTCTCAATTTCATATATGCTCCGAAGAGGCAACTACAATTGTATTTTTTCTGACTGCACATGATCTTTGGAACTTTTTTTCGCTTGAAGAAATTGGTTACCTATCATAGATGGATTTCGACCGTTTTTTGTTTCGGTTCGAGATTATAATTCGAGTTGTTGTTATTTTCATTTTATATGCCATTGCTATAGTTTTCTACATTTAGGTATGTTGACCTTTGTTTTTATTTTACCATGTTTTTCTTGGGTAAATATGCACGGTTTTAATGCGATAAACGCAATGAAAAAGAAAAAATCCTGGACGATAAAATTACAATTTATAGCCAAACATGGAATACCTGAATCTATCGTATGAAATTGTAGCATGTATAAATCAGTCTTCCTTTATTGCGCATGCATTACCTACTTGCCATCTTATAACTAGCCGAGTGTAAACCCTGCATTTTTTGCAGAACATTTGTATTTATCTATAAGCTTCGGCTAAAATCAGAGTTTCTGATATTGAGAATATGCCTTTATTTCTTATTCTTTTAAGCAGACTTCACACGTGCCCAGGGTCATGTGTGAACAAATGGTTGTCCCGATGAGACCGCCATTTGCAATTTTCTCATTTGTGACACGTGATCTTCCTGAGGTAGGAGTTGCTTTCTATTGCTTGCAGTAGTTGGCTCGTGTAAACGCTGCTTTAGATACATTTTGTGACGATCAAATATTTCTTGAAACTCGGTGAGACCAGTGGCCTGCAATAATGCTCAGCAAAATAAGTCATGGAAAGGTTTTAATATCAGCCATCTACTAAGACTGATATGTGTTCTCAGAAAATGTGTTTGGCAATGATCTCGTTGGTGTGTTTTTCTGTGTTCATCTTTCATGCATATAAAACTTGGTGAAATATGACTTTTTGCCCATTTTTTACTGCATTATGTTGTGGAAAATTGGCTACTACGATTTTGTATTGAATATATGGCGGATTTCGGAAATTCCTAGAAGAGTGTAAAATCATCCATCTGGGCTACTGGTGAGTACGTTTCCAAGGTCAAAATTTGACTATCTTATTGAAAATGTGAATTGTATTATATTATACATATGTTTTCGATATTTCTTACCTATAACTAGACATTAATTTGTACTTGGCCTATATTTTTGTGTACATGGAGCATTCTGAAAGTTAAAATCAATGAAATAAGACTTACAGATTTTTTGCTTAGCCATCTTAAAACTTGGGTGATAAGATAACAACCAGCCATTTTTTTCTAGTTATGTGGGATATGGTTCTGCCTACTTGTCTTTTCATTATATGATCTGATGCACCTTTTTTATATTTTAGATATTAGTTCTTATGCAGATATAGTTGTCAGTTTCTTTTTCTTCTCGATATGCATTGATCTTTGTGTTGTTTCTATATATATGAAATACTTTTTTGAGCACTGAATTTAATGAGATTTAATACTTACCAAATATCCTCAATAATTTGAATAATTTCTTTCACGTTTTATCCCGGTGTTCTGAAATGGATTAGAAATTATGTCGATGTCGGAGAGATTTTTGAAATCTAATTTTGGAGCCTTTATACAAATTCTGTTTTGATCTTTAAATATCAAACATTTTCATATATATAATATATAGTTTTGCATATGCTTCCATTACATAACGATTGCTAATTATGTCTTCAAAAATAGATATTACTGTTTAGAGATGAGTGCATCTCAAATTTGTTAAATACTTGATAATTGTTAACTTTATGTGTTTGTATGAGGGAATCTAGTTCTACTTTCATATATTAAGAATTATTTGCTGTACAAATTTGGAAATGTAAATAGAGGATTTTTCTAAATATTGCGCTTTTTTTGTTTTTATACTTGTTGTTTCAGTGTTTTCGTTCAACTGTGTTTTAATAACATTTTTATAAAAAATGTATTTGAGGCAGGCGATAAGGAATTAATCCCGTGAATTTCGTGTTTACCCGCCACATGACAATTGCTTAAAACTCCTTGGGTTGCATGGGTTGTAGATCTAATTACAGAAAGTTATAATCGGTTTCTGTAGAGATTAGAAAGATACTGTCTACTAACTTCTGTTGCCTAATCAAAACATAATCACGTTGAATACATATAACAATTGGATAAGTAAGTATGAGAATATAGAATAGGCCATCGAAAAAGAATTATCTTTCACCAGTATAACACCATAATTTGTATTATTGGTTACTTGTCAGAAACAGTTGCTTATTGACCGGAATGCCTTAGCAACACTGTATGTAATCTTGGCATTTAAGTGCCGTCTGTTTCATTTCATGAGAAATTCGCTGAATGGGAGACAAATTGAATCCTCTGGAAAACCCAAAAATACTTTGTCCTGCTTTTATGGATGTGATTTAGGATTATGGATTTTTTTATGGATGTGATTTAGTGAAAATTCCACAGATATAATTATTATATTTTACACTCTCGAATATAATTCAGTGAATAAGTATTCACCTAATATAAGAATTTACTAATTGCTCCAAAAAGATACAATTTTACGTTGCATTTTCTCGAAAAATTAATCTACATCCTCTTACCATTCTGCAGATATCTTTTAACAATCAAAATTATAAAACATCAAAATGATGCACCATCTTTGAAAGGGGCGTGAAAAAAATCTTCCAAATAACAAGATTTAATGTATTTTTTCATTTAGTAAACTTAGAATAAAGTTTAAACATTACTAAATATGCTTTTCAATTTATCCAGGAAATTGACTGAACATTTCTGGATGGCCCAGTATTTATACTAAATGCATTATATATAGACATTTGTTAACTTTAGGTGAAAACATTTAATCTGGAGCCTTTAGTTATAATGCGTTTGGTAATGTCACCTTAATTACAATAATCAATTTATCAAATTATAACTTATATAACTTGAAGTTTACATGAACTGAATTATGAGAGCTGCCTATAAGGGTTATTCAATGCATATTCGCTAGCAAATTGAACAGATGGACGGTTTGGATTAAGGAATAGTTGCCATTACCCGCCTTTTTATTTAGAATGTTTAACTAATTATAATTATTTGCTTAATGCTCGGTGCCTTCTTAAGATGCCGAAGGTATCTGTAGAAGGCAAGAGGCAGTATTTTTTAACTTTAAAAAAACATCTAGAGCTTCGCTTTTTTACGGAGTGGGAATGCCATAGCTTCGCTTGCAAATTGAAGAGATGGACGGTTGGATTAAGGAATAGTGCATAAAAATATTACAAGAATAAAGGATGTTATAGGAGTGAATAATATACAGAATTTTTCAATATTTAATGTACTTGTTTTATTTAATCTTTTCATAAACACTTAACACTTCAAAACATTCTTTTGAAGCCTCATCAACTAATTAAAAAAATATTTCGCTCATCATTCATCCATTCAGCAGGTTCGAAGTAGTGCCTACCATCTCAACTACCAGACATCTATTCCTGTACGATTGCAGATATAATATTTCGGGGGAACAAAACGGTGGAGCACCAATAGAATTACGAGAACGGCGAATAATTCCATGACAGACTGCTTTTAATACGAAAACGCAGACGTTTTGCGAATTCGCATAGTGTTAATTAAAAATGGGAAAACGAAAAATTTTTTTTGTAAATATTACCACTAAAAATAAAATAAATGTTATTTTAATTAATATTAATTTTATTCTAAACTTTTTTTGTATAATAAATTTTAAATTAAAATAATAAACAAAATTTAAATCATCTGAAATCGATATTTTAAATATTAAATTTATTATAAAACAGTAGTAATTCATGAACAACTCAACTATTGTAAAAAGTAAACAAAATAGAATTAGGATTACTGTAAGAAAATTTCCGTTGGGTTGCCATATTGGCGAAAACCTCGGGGGCACACAATGCTACACTCCAACCTCAGTGTTTACAACATCACATGACTTGAATATTTCTAGAGAAAAATTATTCAAATTCAATTACTGTTGAAGGGAAATTGAGACAATAACCATTCTGTCATATTGAAATAAATTAACAGAATGCAGAATATGAATACAGTTTAGGCGTAAATGTTTAAGACATATTGTACATAATATGCCATACATAAGATATAATATACTTAACGATGAATCTTATTTTATGAGCTATTAATCACGCCCGCCAAATCAAATTATGACTATAAAAATTGTTACAAAATATTTTTTTGCTATTTTTATCCTATATTAGTAAGGGTAATTTTATTATATATATAATATATATATATATATATATTGAACGCAGCGTCATTCAAACATATTCCTATCTTGACGTTGATTTTCGGTTTAAAAAAACGCAAAAAATGCTGTGAAACAAGAATAATATTTTTAAAAAAGGTTTAAAAAAAACCCAAAATGGCTTTAATAAAAAAGTAATTATTTTGAAGTTAAAAAAGCAGCACCATGGTTTAAATGCAATCGTATTTTCTCAATAAATTTTATTTTAAATAATTTCGAAACAAACCGAAAAGAAAATATTATTTGAAATAAATGGACTTAAAAATTCTTTGAGATCAGATTTGTTTTCTCATTAAAAATATTTTAATTTGAGAAGAATCCTTATTAAAAAGGAAGTTTTCAATTACAAAATAAATTACTTTTTATTCAGCATCGACATGTAATTAAAATTCATAATTTTTTTCGAGACACCAAACAATATGTGCGTCGAATTTCATTGAATTTTTCGAATCATAGTTGAGTTCTAAACGCAGATAATAATGAGCAACAGAATAAATCTAAGTGAAATTTGACACGAACTGAGTAAATGGAGGAAGAAAGAGGACATTACAGAACTTTCATAATTACATCATGACTTTTTTAGATTCTTTTTGTCTTGTACAAGAAAATTCTACTCTTATTTACATTAGTAGGCCCTCTCTCCTTTTCACTTAGCATCATTTCGAACAACGTCGTTTAGAGAAACAAACTGAATTTTCTTTTAGAATCCTTTTTTCACATTTCTGAATCTAATCTGAAAGATTTCAGCTTTAGATTTGCTAAAATATACGTGTTTATACTTTTTCTATTTGAATTTGGTAGCTGAGAACATTATATGGATAAATATTTCTGTGCACGGTAATATAGTTATTTAAAAAAAAATAATTTAGGAAAAAAAGGGATTATTTTTAACATAAATAAGGTGTTAGCTGAAACTGAATACATTATCTCTATTTTTCAGCAGTGGCAATGAATAATTCTCAATTTATTTTCCTCATTATATCTTATCTCAAGGCTTATTGGAACCGCGATGGCATGATGGTTAGGTCTCATCTTCGGCTACTGAGGGTTTGAAGTGCGAGATCCAATTCCAGCGAAGAAACGTCGTGTTAGAGGTTCTGGTAAATGTTAAGTCCATTGGGACCGAACATCTTCCCGCTGGTGTGGTGTGGAGAGGAGGTTTCCAGCTCAGGTGTCGTTCTTTTCATCTGACCGCGGTTCAAAATTACAGGATCCGTCCCAAAATAGTTCTAAAGTTTCTTTAAAATTGGACGATAATATAATTAAAATAATTCGAGTCTTATGAAAAATGGAATGAAATTGCCAGTTTTGTTACTTCTGATTCTGAGTAACTGTAATTCCGTAGGAAATAAAATTTTGCTAGGAAGTATAACTTAAGTATTTCCGCATATTGAATTTTACTAACTCAATAATTTACTTTCAATACTTTCGTGTGCTGTATGCTTTTTCTTCTAGTATAGAATATTTTCACTTCTAGAAATATGTTAATACTTATCTGGTTCCCATAAAGTTCGTAAATGGTAATATAATACATGCTTCTTAATAATCATCTTCTTTATAATCATTATTTTGATCATATGAAAGGGACTGTTTGAAATGAGTAAAGTTCAAGCATCAAATTTCATCTATCTAGTTCATCTACAAATTTCATTTATGTTTTTGAATAATTGTTTTTCATCCATTCATAGAAATATAATTAATAAAAAATTTTCTTAAGCCTCTTAAGAAAATCCATTAAAAGTTCAAGGTTGAATTTACCGACATTTCTAATATTTGTTTCTTTGTTTCTTTATACACTTGGATTAGAGATTTAAAGAAAGCTCTTATTCTCTCAAATTTAATTATTTCCAGCGAGTTCAGCATTCTCTTGTGATCTCAATTCTTAAAGTTTTGATGTTAGAAAACATAGATTAAAAGTTACTCATAGAATTCATTTTTTTTTCAGAAGTAAAATGAAATGAACTGAAAATATGTGTAAGAATTTTTGCGAATGTACCTAGAAATAAAAGTAGAGTTAGAATGACAAATGGAATATAAAGAGGTGACAGTTTGGAAACCAGTTCTGATTTTTAAAAAATTCTGCCCGTACAAATGAGGCCAAGAAAAGCATTTTATTAAACGCTCACTTGAGCAACCAAGACCAAGCAGAGAGAAGAAACCCCTTTTTGGCGTCATTTCCCGCCATTTAATTTCTCTAGAAAACCGCAGAAAGTAATCCGATGAAATAAAAAAAGAAATAATTACAAAAATAAACTAAAACGATCTAAAACTATTTCTTCCTCTCTTCTCATAATTTACCAGATCAAATTTCCAGACGCATTAGTGAAAAAAAAAAATGTCGAACGAAAAATCTTTTGCTGGAAAGAAGAAATGACGAACGATATTTTTTATTTTTACTTATTTGGATATTTTTAAAGCTTTTCTTTATCTTCTTTTTTATTTCACTTTCTTCCATTTTTATTCTGCCCTTTTTTTTCCCACTTCTCCGTTATTACTTTCGCCCAGCGCATCGTGAAACAAGTGGCTGGGGATAGAAGAGGTGAAAAATGAACAAAATGGTTCGGAGCGCCCTCTATGGATAAAGTCGTAATTAAAAGTGGTGTCATTGTTTATGGTTTTCTTCCCTTTTTGAACTGTCAGCTGGAAATGGGGCTATCATGATTCGAAGGTTCACGTGGCACGCAATTGAGCTTTAAAATCGTGAGGGGCCATATATGTAGCAAATTTTTAAATTAAAAAAAATATAGTACTTTCTTACATATAATACTTTTAGGATTGCTTTAATATTTTTCAATTCCTACTTCTAAAACACACTCTCTTAATATTTGTCTTGCTCAGATTTTCATTCATTAATAAGATACTTTTTATTCATCTACTCTAGCACATTTTTAAAAATTTGTTGTGGACACTTGATGTTAACACTGCTGTTTTCAAATATTAATTCATTTATTAAATTAAATTTTTAATATTTTAAATATAGTTTTAACAGTTTGTAAAGAAAATTGATATCAACAGACAGTAGCTAAATCGGTAAAATGAGAGAATTTCATTATTTTTACTTGGTGAAGAACGCGAGTTCTATTGCAAAAATCTATAATTTTTTGATATTTATGAAATAAAAATTAAAATAAAATTTTAATTTTATTTAATCGATTTTAAATTTTTAGGAATTGAATAAAATTATGTAAATGTATATTTCTTGCTAGTAAGGATTATAAATTCCAATCGATTTTAATAGTAAAAGTATCTATCAGTGAAAACAGTATTTTTTTAATGAACCAATTAACCGTTTCAACCTCTTCGGAAGATGCGTTTTTAATTTGTGTGGCAAAAATTCAGCGAAAGCGAGTAGACTCGTTAAATACAGAGTATGTATAATATGAAATTATGTTGTAATGAAATATTTTTTTTTATTTCAAGAATCCCATTTATTAAAAAAAAAAACTAATATGCATGTTGTGAATATGAAAGAAAAGAAGCATAAACAATCAATTTATTATTTTAATTTGCTGTAAGAGAATGGAACAAAGCATGGCACGTTGCATAAAAAGATTTTATTTGTTCCTTTGATTTGAATTGGCCTCAAAACGTTTTAAATATCTTGAAATTTACGAATAAGTTTTGGTTTTTAATAAAATTGTAATTCAAAGTAAATGTGTGTCCTTATTATTCATGACGAATAAACTCGTTCCAACGCAACATGTTGTACTTGTATCATGATGAGAATACTAATCAAGAATAGTTAATTGGTTAACATTTTATATGTAAATTAGTTTGAATTTTTTGTATTAGTTTGAAAAATATTCTTTCATCCTGTTCAATAAGTTACATGCTAAAGATAAGCAAATATTAAATTGAACAAGTCTATTTCCTTCTTAAACGTATAACTGCTATTTTGTTTGCCATGATTGATGATTCTAAAATTCTGCAATTAAATATTTTTGGCAATTTTGTCTTAACGACTTCCTTTGCAAAATCTTTTAAACTTGAAATTTTGATACACGTTTAATTTGTAACGTTTTTTCCTAAATGTTGAATGGTTATGTTTATTTTCTTATTTTTTTAGCTATCTCTATTCCTTTATATTAGTATTGAAAAATAATTTTTAATGGTAAACTTTTTATTTGTCAATTAAAAAACTACGATTGGATAAAGATAGTAAAATTGGAAAAAGATAGATTACAACCTTCTTCAATTCTTAGCTTGGTGACTTGGATCGTGTTTAGTTCCCTTTGGCCACATTTGCGCTTGGCTAACGGAAAAGTACCAAGACATGCACACAAAAAATCAGATAATTGAAAAGATTTTCTATAAATTTTAAGATAATGTAACAATAATTTTCATTGTTGTAATGATTGTTGGCGTTGTGATGTATAAAGTCCATATTTTTCTTATTTTTAATTAGATAAGCTGGTTTAACTCTGATATACAATTTTATATCGCCTTCAGTGCGTTCTTTTGAATTGCGCCAACTTTGTAAAACATCCCAGAAAGTATAAACTGATACCTTTCTCTAAATAATAAGTATTACAACTTTCTAAGACATTGCAGAGAGTCTTAACTGCTGTTTTACTATAAAAATAGTTACTGCATAAGTACGTTTCATTGCAGAAAATATTGACTGCTGTTTTGCTATAAAAATATAAATTGCAAAATAAGTGTTAATCTATTGGCTATATTCTGCATAAAAATGTGCTGTTAATTACATTTTAAACCAAGATCAGATATCCCCAAAATCCAAACTCAAACTAGTTTATCATATGTATGAGTTTAAATATCTAATGTATGTGCTCTGAGTTCAAATATATGTAAAATTCTTCAAAAGCTACAAGGATCAAATTCTTCTTTCAGATTTATGAATAATGTGTTATCCAATAAATTTTAATTCCTTTAAAACGAATTCTTTTTTGGGGGGCGGTGGCCTGGTGGTAAGGTCTCGGCTTCGGAATCGGAGGGTTTCAGGTTCGAGATTCGATTCCACTGAAGAACTATCGTGTGAGGGGGTCTCTTGCAAGTTAAATCTGTCTGGTCAAACGTTCTCCCGCTGGTGTGGTGTGGAGAGGGGGTGTCCGTTCAGGTGTTGTCTTCGTCATCTGATCTTGGTTCAAAATTACGAGGTCGGTCCCAAAATAGCCCTCGTGTTGCTTTAAACGGGATGTTAATATAAATAAACTAAACCTTTTTTTTTCCTTCAGAATCGTAACTATAACATATCTTTTCACATGTCGGTATTGATAAATTTCTCTTAAATAAAATCTAATTTTTATTTTTTTAGGGAATCATCTGCATTGATTATGCCATTTAAATCCTTTTTTGTAGAATCAGTTTACCATTGAAAGTTATTTATAGTATACAATTTATCACGTGCTTTTTTTACCATTTCATTTTCCAAGTTATGAATTGTATACAAATATTTTCTGATAGAAACCTTACAATGAGATTCATATTCCTGCTATAATATTTTGGAAGTTTGAAAAAATTTGAATAAGTAACAGCTTCTAAATTCTTATACAGTGTTCAAATCCCTGTATTTATATTTATTAAAGTTTCATCTTTATCTTAACGCATATTACACAAAAAGCTTCATTTTTATGACAAATAATTTCAATAAAACTCCGATTTGTAATATCTTCATACTATTAGTGTTTTTAAATCTATCTTCCCAAACTCATCAATTGATCACTTGTCTTAATTTGATATATCTTGTAGTACATATAATATTTTAAATCCAAAAAAAAAAAAAAAAAAATTTAGTAACACTTTCCTAAGTATCTATTATAATTATACAATATTGTTGTGAAGCTAATATTGCCCAAACGAGTAACTTAGTGAAATAATTACAGGAAGTCTCTTGTGTTTATTGCAAATACTGTATTTGGTACCCTACATTTATGGTTTATTACATACTAGCCGCCTTTGGCGACCAGCTGGTTCGCCATGAGTAATGCGTTCTAAAATGTTCAATTAAGTCACATATTCATTAGCCTTGAAGTAATTCCGGGCATTGATTGGCCTGAAATTAAAAATGTTTTTTTTTCCGTGATGCTGCCAAAAAAAACATTAAATATGTTTTGTTTTTTTTAAAGAAAGCGAAAAAGGAAAAAAAAATTATTGAATTAATGATTCAGATATTGCAAACGATTATAGAAATATGGTATTAAGTCGGGATTTCAATGCATATCCTATCTAAATTCAATCAGGTTTACCCTAAATAAATAAGATTTGTAGAATAAAGGATTTAGATATTACAAACGATTATAGAAACTTTTGCGTTGCATTTATTTTTTTAGAAAATATCCCATTTTATGTTTCTTTGATTTTATCCAGTCACGTGCTAAAAGTATCATTTCTTTAGACTTGATTTGCGATGATAGTTTTTTTTTTATTATTTGAACTTGCGTTATTGTTTTCTTTTATTTTATCCAATCACGAGCTCAAAAAAACATGGTCAAAATATTTCTTTAAAAATTCGTTAAAAATAGAAGTTTAAGTTATACATTATAACACTAATACCATTAGAAGGCTAATTTTTTTAATCTTTAAATAGATGTAAAAATCATGTTTGTGCGATAATATTTTCGAAAGTTATAGCGGAAAAACATCGAAATTTCGCTTAAATTTTAATTAATTCAAATTCTAATTAAAAATTCGAAAAAAGGGCTCCCAGGTGCACATTCCCTACCTTTAATGCATACATGTACCAAATTTGGTAGGTGTAGACCCAACGGTCTGGCCTGTAGAGCGCCAACACACACCCACGCACACACACACACACATTGAGCTTTATTATAAGTATAGATAATAATATTTCCATATTTTATTATTGAATGATTTTGTGGAACATCATATAGCTTGTTAGCTGTGATATTTGTCTTGTGTAAGAAATAAAATTATTGTTTCAATAATTTACTTTTCCTTTCAAATGTTTGTAGAATTCATATATAAGTTTTATTGGATCTAATTTTAGTTAAATATACAATATGAAATAATATAAAATTAAATAAATACACACACAAAAAAATATGAAATAATACACACACACACACATTGAGCTTTATTATAAGTATAGATGTATCGTGTTTACGTGTCAAATAGATCAACTTTATTTGTTTTTGTGTTTGTTGGATTTTTCATCGTGAACAATGTAACTATGTTAAATATTTTAATACAATTTACTCACAATTTTAAGATCCAGTTCTGTTGAAAAACATTTTGTAGATACCGTCTCTACCAATTAATAATTAAAAAGTACACGAATGAAATTATTTTAAAATTCACTATATTATTTGTTTCTACGTCAAAAAGGGTTTAAATCAATAAAGATAAGTTTTTAACCATGGAACTACCCCGGAATCTTATTAAACCATTAAGCAAGATATAAATAATATCTAATTATGTCAAGAATAACATACGTAAATTTTGGATGAAAGAAAAATCTGCTATTTTTTCCCTAAATATTATATTCATTAACTTTTAAATTATTTGAAATAACTCATATCAGTTTTTCTTATCATGAAATATATATTTTTCCTCTTGATTCTAGTAATACAATAAAAATAAAGAATATAAAATCAAATGAAAGCCTTAAATTTTGTTTCATGATTTTAAATCTTTGAAAAACTTGATTTCCAAATACTTTCATGGCATGTTAAAAAAAGACTGCTTCTTGCTTTTATTGTTTACACGAATATACAAATTGGATTGAAACCATGGAAAATATTTAAATTAAATAAGTTTATTCTAGTGATACGCTTTCTAAAACGCAAAGAAAAAAACTTCTTTTCCCAAGCTTCTTCTTTCCTTTTTATCACTTAGGAATTCGTGACAAATCATAACAATAAAGAAATTTCTCGCAAATGAATGCCGTGTCACGAATGTTTCAACGACTTTTAGCCAATATGGAGTGATAAAAAATTCAGTTAGTACTCAGTAATGAGATTCCAGACATCATGGAATTTAAAATCAGAACTTAAATTTGCTTAGCAATAAATGTCTACTTGTTTTCCCATTTTATTTATTTGATTATTAATCTGAAAAAGACATTTTAATACTGTCCGCTTTTCGCTCGCCATATCTTACTTTTTATTTTTAATATTCAAAATCAACTTTTTTTTCATGTTTAAGATTTTTTATTTATAATTTATTATTAAAAACTGCAAGGATCTTAATACATTTTTGTTCATTTACTTGTTAAAATCTTTGAATGTTTAAAATATGATAAATGTATTTAACTGCCTACGTAAACTTAAAAAGATTGCGTTCCTAATGAAATAAATCGTAATAAAATTTTTGATTAAAATTTTAATAGATTAAATTTAGCAACATTACAGAATTGGTTGTGTCTCCTTGACGAGTTATTTTGACAATCCTTGGTTAATACATGACAAAATAGATCCGAATATATTTTTACATATTAAATATTTTTATTATGAATGTAACCATCTCGTTACTGCAAGTAATAAGTAGTCGAAGTTTTGTCGCAATTGGAGAAACGGTGTGGCAACGCCTAAGAGACATACATTCATTTTTATTTATATCGATACTGAGAACTGACATTGAAATGTCTAAAGAGAGCTTTTTAAAAATTTTAAAATAATTGTTAAAGATTTAAAACAACAAAAGCAGATTTGAGTTACTTGTATTTATTTATGACTATCCGAATCAGTCTAAACATTTTACTCATTTTATTTCCGTTTCAAAAATTAACATTTAGTGATTCATTAGTTTCTCTAATGCATGCCATACATATCCATCTAGCTACAGTATCATTTCATAACCACATAAATGGATTGGTAACGGACCCTTCAGCCTATTCCATGGCTTATTCAACATCACAACCAGTCTTTCGTCAAACATCCAGGACAAATTGCTCGGGTGGTATTACATTTTTTATTTCACTTCCCTTCTCCACCCCTTTTCAAGCATCCACTGCAAACGAAAGAGACTCAACACTTGTATTGAAACGATGAAGTCGCCCTCTTCAATAATTGGCCACAGCCCTGCGTGTGTTCTCGCAGCACTGGAAGCCCCCCACCTCTTTGTTTCGCATGGTTGGTTGATGGATAGTGTTTTAATGGTGCCCCAAGCCATCCGGCTCAGTACTGTCCGGCCGATGCCGGACTCTATTCATTAGTCAGTAGTTGGCAAAATGGAGCTTAAATTCGTTCACGTTTCGACGCCTTTGTTTGGAATCATCCAACAGACACTGGCATGGCTGTCAGGCGGAATTCATTGGGTCCTGGTGACTTCTGCTTGAGATGTGAAATGAAATGTTGCACAGATTATTAAAATTGAAGCGACGTCTTGCTGTGATATGTCTGTTAATTTATCATCGTCAAATTCTGGAGTTGTTTGTGCACGCGCTTTGCTTGTCGTTTGCAGTGAATTAGTATTCTGTTGTAATTTGTGTCAAGGTTTTTAGATATTCTTATTTTTAATGAAGTGGATAGCAATGTATTATAATTTTTGTGATTAATGTTATTTGTAATGTCTCCTCAAATGGATGGAGCTAATTTTACACAAGAATGATAAGGATAATTATGTACCATGAATGTAGGGAGAATAATTTTGGAAAAAGTAAATTGAAAAAATAGTAAATCGTTCCAGAGCACGTGCCTTTGCTGTTCATCTTCAGCGATGCAACCTGGCATTCTTTTGTCATATCTACTGTATTCGAAGTTTTTTCACGATTAAACTCTGTAAATGGTGGGAGGAAAGGCGAGGGCATGCTGAGACGCTTTTTTTCCTGCAAAAACGGAACAACTGCTATCGTTCTGGTACGTTCTATATAAGTTTGTGTTCAGCTGGTTAGCAAAAGAAAAATCGACAAATATGATATTGGACATTATTCAACAAATTATGAATACAATGTACTTTTGATCTTGTAATCTGCTCTAAGAAAGGAAAATTATGAAAAAACAATTAATAGATTGAATAATCTGTTATATATGGTAATAATGTTTTCAAAAAATATGTATGTTTTTAACTTTTTTAAAAATAGCTATGTTTAAAAGTATGTTTTGAAGTTGCTTCCTTGTTACTGATTATTTATTGTGGCGAAATAATTTTAATTAAATATATGAAACAGTTTTCTATGATATCGAGGAAAAGCGGTGTCCGAAAATGTGTATTTCAACATATATGTTTATCAGTAGAAAAAATGATCAACTGAGTTATTGAAAAGTTTATGCGCTTTTTTAAATAATGGCAAAATTTAGATATAAAAGATTATAGGGGTTTTTTTGCCATATTTTTTAGCATATCATTTCACAAACATTATTTTTATACCATCTTAAAGTTTAAACTTTTTTTTTTAACTTTATAATTTTTTTCTGATTGTTATTCGATTTCCTGAAGCTAATCTAAGTTTAAGTTTTAGCGATTAATTTTTTTAAAACTTATGACATATAAGTGCATGTTTTCCTTTTTCTTTCTTGCATGCATATAAAATAAAACAGACACTATCGAAGTTGCAGTAACCGTACCAAATTAGTATATGTGTATGATGGCACTTTAACACGGCATAAATAATATAAAAACTGTATAATTCCCAACAAAGCATGATGTGAGCTTATTTGTCACATTAATGGAATCAAGTCTACATAATGTCCTATTTCTTTAGTAATATGTTTGATTCAGAATTGTTCGTTTATTTAAGTGCTCTTTTACAGCTCTACCATAACATCTTCTGCATAATTAAATCAATTTAGCTACTAGATTCTAAATA
>JAPMOQ010023314.1:1535865-1554898 GCA_026543055.1 Argiope trifasciata
TAGAAAAATCGACCGTCAAACTAAGAAGCAAATCGAAAATATGTTAAATTGAAAAATATGTATCGAAACTATGAAAACGGTGTTTCTTTTTATACAAAAGCCTATTTATAATGAAAAGAAACAGTTAATTTTTTATGTTCCGCATATACATTTAATTAAGTTTCCTGGAATAAATTTAATGGATTTTATATATTGAAAAGTTCTTTTTGCTGTTTTGTCAGCTGATGAAATAAAGAATTATAAATATATGAAAGTGAATTCTAGTTTTTAATATTCAGATATTACTAATGCCTAATAATTATTTTTTAAAGTAAATTTTAGGCTATGGCAAAATGTTTTACAATATAATTTGGAATAAATTTGCGTAGATCTATATTATGAAGGTAATTTCTTGTAATGGCTTATAAATATTTGAATATTAAAAAAAAATTTGAAATACGTTTTTGAATAAGTTTAACTATACAAAATGGCTGTTTATTTGATTAAGATATTCCTTTAGCTTATTAAAATTGATTTTCAAATGTAAAAACTGTCCGGTTTTTCTTAAATCATTTAAAAAGTATGCATCTAAAAGGAAATATACGTATATCCTTCTCAGGTAATGTGGAATTTAAGATTTTATTTAACTAGACTTTCAGGTTATTTAGATGGAATTGTGCAAATGCTTTCATTCATTTTTTTTGATATGGAAGAATTTTGTACAAATGTTTTTAAATAATTATATACTGCTTCAATATTTTTCAAGCTTCTTAATCTATTAATTAGATTTGTTTCCATTTGAAGCAAATTAGTAAGGAATATTATAAAAAATATTTAGATTTCATAATATTTAAAATAATGAATTCTAAAATAAAGAATAATTTGTCCTTCAGCTAGCTAAAAATAAAGCTTATGTTTAGAAATGGCTTTTATTACGTTTTTCATGAATTAAATGTTTTAAACTATTCATCGAATGAAAGTTAAATCATAATATTACATTTTACAGTCATTTTTGTGTGAAATATAATAAATGCGAATGTGTTAAGTTTTTACAATTAAGATACAGGATTTTTTTTTCTTATCAAAATAGACAAGTTAAAAAATTTCCAATAATGGAGCATTGCATGAGGAATTTAAAGTAGTACTGAACAACATGTGTGTTTATTTCTATTCTTTTAAACGCAAGGCAGCTCATAATTATTTTTCTTACGTCTATACTTTTATTTCTCTTTTTTAATAAACAATAATTATTTAAGCTGTCAGAGCTTTGACAAAAAAAGGAACTGAATATCTTTAAAAATACTAGTGACGCTATATAAAATTGGACGAGATAAAATGAGTTGTGATTGTAATCCTGCAAAAAGACTTTTCTCTTGACAAATCTTTAGAAAAACAGAAATAGAAATATGGTAATAGTGTGCAATAATTTTGAAGAATATTTTTTTAAGATAATCATGCAAGAATACTATATACAACCAAGACTAGTTGCTGGCATCATTGAAAGAAAATACCAATTAAAATAAAATGCGATTTCAAATTCTTACAAAATCTCATGCAGCACCGAGGAAGTTTGAAATCGTCTGTAAAACTATTTATCAAATGCTGTTTTCGGCACCAAATTTATCACATTCCTCTAGGTACCTCAGACACCTTCACTAGGCATTACAGAATTGATTAAGGGTTAAAAAATGTTAATTTTTATCCCCTTTTCGTTTTATGTCTTTTACGCTTATGTTAATTTATGTTCCACTTGCAGGAAAGATGGATTTCCTTCGAACGGATTTTGTTGCAAATTTAATGGAAATCTATAAATGAGGGAAGAACACACATTCTAAATTTAAACGCAAACTTTTTTGAATCGTACTGACAGAGAGACATCTATATAAATAAAAATGAATGTTTGTCTGCATGTCTCATATGCGCGGAATCACCACTCATCGATTGCGATAAAACTCTGAATACTTATTACTTGCACTTACGGGATGATTATAGGCATGGTAAAATTATGTAATCTTATATAAATAAAAATGTGTGTTTGTATGTCTCTTATGCGTGGCCGTACTGCTTATCGGATTGCAATAAATTATACTATAATACATATTACTGAGTAACTGTAATACATATATGTGAATATTACTTACCAGTAATACAAATTACTGGCGTTTACGGGATTATTATAGGCATAGTAAAACTATATAATCTATAAAAATTAATTTTGGATCTATTTACCGTATCTCTTAACCAAGGACTGTCAAATTAACTCGCTAAGGAGACACAACAGATTAAGTAAAAGTGTAAATTAAGGTATAGGTTAATATTTCTTAGCTATTGTACGTAAATACCAAGCAAACGTTCTCTGAGGTAATCGCCTTATTAGAAATTTTTAATTAAAATTTGAAATTTTAATTTAAAATTAAATTTTAGCGGTTCTTTTCCCAGCATTTGACCGAAATATTAGAGTACAAAAAAATTTTGCTCTATTTTAACTTTGAAAAATATTAACTCAACTATATAAAATTTATTTAATTAATATATTTCTTGTTTTTATTCAATTTGAAAAGAAAATATTTTAATCACATTTTCTAACATTAATCTTGAGAATTCTTAGCCAATCGAGAAAGATACAAAAAAACAGTTTCTTCCCTTAGAATTCTCAAAGAACGCCAAGTATTACAATTCTAAAATAATAAATAAATAAATCGATTATATAAAAATGAATTGTCGTTTTTTCGTACTTTCTGCGTATCCATACTATTCAACCGATATCTCTGCAACTTGGTCAACTCATTGCCTTTACCTGTGTGAAGGTTTTGGGCAGAGTACCGTTATCATATCTGTTATATAAAAATGAATTTTTGTTTGTTCGTATTCTATACGCTATTGTGCTGTTCAACCGACTGCGATGAAACTTGGTAAAATCTATTGCTTCCATTTCCATGAAGGTTGCATTTTAAAACTGATAATTGACAAAAGGCCAACGCTATATCCCAGCGGAATTAATCACAGATATATCAAAAAAAATTATTAACATTGATTTCATTCAATGTGAGGACAATGAAATAAATACTTCCTGAAAGCGCTAAAGCGTGTCTTTTCATTAATTGCCTTTTTCGCAGGATGTTGCCATTCAGGATTCTTAATATTTTGTCTGCAACAAACCACACATATTACTCGGAGTTGATCACACACATACAAAATAAAATTATTATCGATGCCTCTCAAGGTTAATGGAAATTTTCCGGTGCAAAAAGTACTTTTGCTATTTATTAAGAGAATCAACAAACAATAATTCGATTATACAAATGAATATCGTTTTGATTGCTTCCGTAATAATTCATTGCCAAATATTCGTCACTTCATAGATCTAACAGCGCACATCTGGAAATTAGCCAAATCGAGCTTTATAAACCAACGAGGAAAGACAAGAGAGCAATTAAGACAACATTTGTATGCTACTGTTCACGAGTATCAGAATCAAAAAAGCAATATGAGGCAAGATGACAACTATTATCAAAATAACATCAATTGAAGAACATGAGCTCATTTCATGCATTCCCATTATTCCACCCTTCCCCAATATTCCTTTTGACTTCAAAGGACTGCAGTTCCCCTTTTGATTTGCATTCTCGATTACCCTCAAGAACGTGCATGGTCAATCACTTCATGTGTGCTGACTGAATCTAAAAAAATTTCACATAATCAGTTGTATGCTAGATGCTACGAGTCGGACAGTCAAGAAATTAAATTGTTTCTTCTGAAGACGAAAAAACAAAAAACAAAATATTGGCTATCCTAAAGCTCTTGAAAAATAAAAATAGAGTAAAAATTTACATTTCTCTTTTATACATCATTCAACTGCAATTAAAGTACGATATGAAAATTAATATATCATATATTTATATTATTCCTTATTAAACAAGACAGTTATTTTAAATTTCAAACGATATTTCCAAAATTATATATTCTGAGGCAGCAACGCGCCGGGTACCAGCTAGTAATCTCAAAAATGAGTTTTGCAAAATCAGGAGGGTTTGAAACCTGAGACGCTCAGGTTTCAAACCATCAGCCGCTTTTCATTCATTAGTCGCTTTTGATGAAGAGCTCTTCCTTTGGAAATAACGGGCTTCTTAAAATCTCGGAGTTATTGCTCAAAGAAAGTTGTATTTTTTATCTCAATTTTAGTATTTGAAAAAAGTAAGTTATATAGATAAAAAACAAAAATAAAATTAATTTGTCATTATAACAATAATATTTTAAGCAAAAATGGTCACATTTAAAAAAGCAATTTTTTGTGTCCATTACCTTGTTTTAAGATAATGAAAGTATCATTTCGTGAGAATTTTTTGTAAATGAAGAAACAAATCTCCAGGCCTTATTCACTATCTAGTTAACAACATTTAATTATCTTTCGTACTTTAAATATATTAACGAGGATTTTCAATAGAATTTCATGAAAATTAAAAAAAAACACTACATTTATGTAAAGATTCATTTTTATATATTTAAATTGAAAATGAAGATTATTTGGTAAATTATTATAAAGATTAAAAATTTATATTGAACATATATGGCTACTATGAGGAGCCTTAAAATTTCAAGATGCTGGCCTCTACTTGTAACAGCATTTTTCAGTCCCTTCTTTTTTCTGTGAAGCCTTTTGCATCTTCAGAGCGTAAAACTCTTTCAAATTGTCCGGAAAGCATGGCCGACTATAATAATTTTCTTTTCGAGCAGACACTTTGAGAGCTTCACTTGGAAAGCCCGTTTCGGAGAGGATGCAATTTGAAGGGATGCATCTTTACTAAATGTATCCATTCCTTTTGAAGTGGATGACAGAGTTGGGGGAGTAAGGTATTTCTCAATGCAGAATGCGTTTTTAAAGAAGCGTCCTTCTAAGTCTATTAGATACATACGAAGTAAGCGACTAACAGGTTCAGATAATGCTCAAGCAGCCTATCCATTCATAATTAATGTGGTGATACATTTATATTTCAAAGGAATAAGAATTAATTGTGATATCGTATCATTGAAAGTATATATACAAAAATTACTTATAAAACTATAAGTTTAGATGATATTTCAGTAGAATTCTTTTACTTTGTTTAAATATATATTCAAATTTCTCTAAATATGTATATCGGCAGATATTTTCGTTTTGATGAATGAAAGTATTTACCGGCAATTGAGTGTGATGTTATGAGTACATAAATATTGTAAGTCGTACCTATATGTAATTAATTGTATGTAGTACGTAAATAAAAGCAGATGTCTTTTCATTGGCTGAATGCCTGAAAAGGCAAAAATTGGAAGAGAATGGAAATATAGGAGTTATTAAGTTTGAATGTATAAATATATATTTTTATAAACCACTTTAAATAAATCTTTCATAATATTTTATAATGCGCAACTTTTATGTACTTTATTACGTGTCATGATCTGTAAAATCGCATACACAGTGACACCATTTATAATTTTAAATATGTGTACAGATTTAAAAATGAATATCATAAAAGTTTTATTTTCTTTTTACTATTTTAATCAGTTAACTGTTTAGGTCTTTTTGAAAAATGCGTACCTAAACTGTTTTACTTCTGAAGAATAAACACGTCATAACGTGAAATATATTACTTTTTCCATGAGGAGTGTACTTTTCAAAAACTGTTAACTGATTAACAAGTATCATCTTTATTTGTTTATGTACAAATCAAGTATCTGTTGCATAAAAATAATTTTCATAACATATATTGCACATTTAGATGACAATTTGAAATTTAAAAAAATTACTACCATCGTTGGTTTTGATTTTGTCATTCATTCATAGTTTCAAAAATATTTTATTTTTCTATTTTATATACTTACATAATTAAAATTTATTTCGATTTAATAATTTATTGGTTGAGTTTTTAATTTATGATGCCAACTTGTATTATTAAGTATCAAGGCATACAAGGAGAAAAAGCGGCATTCTTTATATATTAACTATAACGATTATAATCAGACTTTATATTTAGATAATATTATGCATAGGATATGGTGTAATAGCATATTTTATGCATGTCTGCAAGACAGAAAAAATATTGATGGGAAGTAAAGTACTATTTGTTTTAGCGATATATAATAAGCGCAGAAAAATACCAATGCTTTTTTCTATTAATTAGCTATTACCTATTTTTAAGTGATAGTTAAAATAATGAAATAATTTAATAAAAAATAAGATAAGGGTTTCAGAAATCTGCTGTTAAAAATAATTGGGTATATATGATCAATATTATCTTATTTTTTTAAATCGTTTTGTGGAGAAATTCATTCTTGAACATTTGCTTTTAAGTGAAATTTTATCTGAAAATACGAATTAGTTACAATATAGACTAAATTTTTTCAGGCTTTGTTCCTCAATCAAATGAAAATAAAATTGTTTCGCCATCATTTGACACTATAAACCGCACATTTGCGTAAAGAAATCTGCGTTTGAATTACAAATGATACAAAGAATCAGTTTTCAATTGTAACGAAGAATTCGGATGTATGAAGAATTTTTGTTGAATAAATTTGCAATTCTTAAAACTCCAACTTAGAGTAAACCATTTATATAACGTGTGTTATTTATATCATAACTAAATGAATAGATATTTATGTATATCATATTTTATAAAGTTAAACATATTTTTGCGAGCATTTCACTAATTTTAAAATGGTATCAGATATTCTAAAAGATATTTTGCTATAGATACAATGTTAAATTGGATCGTTGATATTTCCTTTTGTTCTACAATATAGTTTGAATGATTTAATAAGTCATTAGTGTGTTTTTAAATAAAATTTAAAACGATTTCTAACAAAAAAAGAGGATTTTGTAGGGAAAAAAAAACGGAAATATTTTTCTAAAACGTCTAAATTTATATAAAGTAAATATAATTTCTGTACAAATAGATAGAAAGGTAAAAGATAAAATTTTAGCTAAAAATTTTAATGCATTTTTTTAATTCAAGAGTATTAGGTAGTCAAAATTTTCAATTATTTATCCAGTCAAATGGTACTTTGACAAAAAAAGTAGAAAAAATTAAATTTGAAAAAGTAAGAAAACTGACTTAACAGTTAATGGTTGACAAAAAAGTGCTAATTAGTAGAATTTGCGAAAGCGAAACTAATTGGAGTTGTGGATTTCAAATTTCGTTTCCACCATTTTTCTGGCAAATCGATGAATATACCATGTGAATTCAAAAAATAACACTTTCAAAATGATTATTTTATTTTTCTCTGATTCCAAATGATAGAACAAGACGTTTCAGAAATTTTTCGATTGCACGGTTTATTACGATAAAGATAATTGTTTAAAAAAATGATTCAAATATTGATCTGAAATTTTTACCATTTATTTACTTGTACTTAAAATTCTTATGTTGAATGATAAAAATTTTGCTTAAATTTTTAAAAGATGAAATTTATTTTTTTCGAATTTTTTTTTTGTTTTAGAATTATACTGCTGATCAAATTAAAGTGTATTAACATGAAACAGCTCATTATATAGATCTATTCGATATTTGCAACTTCTTAAATTGAGTACTTTTTCTTACTTTAAATGATTTTTATTTCATTGTTAAAAATTCATGTTAAAACAAATTTTTCTCTATTGAATCCAATGGTATACACGATTATAAAATTAATATTTCTGTTTTGGATAATCTAAAAAAATTTCTGTTATTTTCCTTTTTCATTACATTTATAATTTTATTACAATTTGACTGAATTAACATTTTCGGAACACTGTTAATGTTTTGTTTGCCAATAAGTTTCGAAACCCTTCGTGGTTTTGAGCTTGCATTAGGATAGCTTTAATTCATCAAATTAGGGATGAGAGGAAAAATGAAAGAGATGTTTTTACAATAAAGTAAACTTGAATTACTCACAGTTTAGCATGCTTTCTAGAAAACTAACCGTTTTCTTAAGCTTCATATATATGTATATTTATGTAGTTTGCAGAGCATCTTATATTCTTTAAAAATCCAAACAAGACTCGAAGCATTTCAGAATTCCATCGGTTTTGCTTATTCTGTTCAGTTTACATCATAATTTACAAACTATCGTCAGATTTCAAAAGGTTTACAATTGATCATTAGTTATTTTAATAAAATGTTATTATAATATATTATTATAATAAATTTATAAATAAAATGTTTCTTTTTTCGTTTCGTTTTAGAAAATTCGTTTGCTTTTACTTTTAATAATATTTTAACAGAAATAAAATTTGTAGCAGTTATAAAATACCTGAAAAGGAATCGTCTGTTAAGTATCTGTTAACAGATTATGATATTAACCGAACACACAGATTAAATTAAATTAAAATATAAGATTAGGAACGACGCGATACTCACAAGAAAAAAAAACTGAAAGAAAAAGTATCTAATTCGGCGGGAATCAAAGTCAAACAATGACGAAGAAGTTTGGAAATACATTCATTGTTACACTTCTCACCCCTTATTATGGTAGAATTATCGAGAAGTGTTTTTCTCAGAACTGAAACCTCCCGCTGGTGTGGCGTGGTGTGGAGAGGGGGTGCCAGTTCAGGTGTCGTCCTCGTCATCTGACCGTGGTTCAAAATTACGAGGTCCGTTCCAAAATAGCCCTCGTGTTGCTTTAAACGGGACGTTAATATAACTAAACTAAACTAAACTAAACTCAGGACTGAAACGAACAGTATAACTACACACGATACAATGCGTACAATGCCTTTGAAAATTGTTTTATAAAACATTCTTAAATCTTAATATACAGTGATTTCTGGTCCTTAAATCATCATCGTCCGTACAAATACGAGAAATTGAGATAAGCTATAAATATATTTGACTTTTAGTAGCTAGTCGAAATGACATGATGCATTTAAAAGGGGAAAAACTAATATAATGTTTAAGTATGTCTGATTTTATGACAGCAGTGGCTTATTTTTAGAATTTAAGATCAAACCAATTAGTCTCTGTACAAAGGAGGGATTCCATGCTTGAAAGTGAAATATTTATCTTCAATTGTTAATCATGTACGCCAAACCTTATCTTAAGAGCATGTTTTCTTAAAACTCATATAGAAATAAACACCCAAGAGAATCGTTAATTATTTGAAGACGACATCAAAAGTAAGAAAATGATCTTTATTTTTATTGCTCCTGGTTATATTCGAGACCTTTATGATTTCAAATCTGATAAAAGCTCTTCTTGGGATTTTCTATTCGATAATTAAAAACCGTAATCAAAAATATTTTTAATAGAGGGAACATTTATCAGCATACAAACGAGGCGCATGCTATTCTTTTCTATAAATAATAGCGTCAGAAACTTCTTTAATAATATGAAATAATTATAATTAATGCTTGTAAAAACATTTTCACTTCAGGGTTTCGAATTCTATCAGTCTTAGTTGGGCTAATTTAAAATCTAACTAGGGAGAAATTAAGCCTTTACTAGTGATCTCTTAAATCATAACGATTGATAAAATGCTGTGAACAATTCTGGCAATTTTTATCCCTTTGTTTAATAACATTGGATATGGATAGTTTTTATTTTTTAAACGTATTTTTATACCTGGATTCTTCAGATATTAAACTAACTGAATTAATTATATTTCAATATTTAGTATTCTTAAACATCAACTAATAAAATTTATATTGTAATTATATTATGATAAAGGAATTAAGAGCAATTTACATTTGAAGAAATAATAATTTAGAAAAATAACTAACTGAATGTAATTTTCATTAAATTCAGTGAAATGAATTGTCATTATCTGTTTAGTAAAACTTTATTATATTCTTTGATCTGTTTCTACTATGTTCACTTACATAATGTTTTTAAGTCGAAAGTCCCTAATTAATAAGCCATCAGTTTGAAGGATATTGAGTAAATTGATTTTAATTCGTTTGAAAAATGCGCAAATGATTTTTATTTTTCTTCTTTATAGCACATTATTTTATAAACAGGTTCTGGTTGAATTTTTTCCTTTATATCTACTTTATCTATTATTATCTATACTTATAATAAAGCTCAATGTGTGTGTGTGTGTGTGTGTGTGTGTTGGCGCTCTACAGGCCATACCGTTGAACCTACAGCTACCAAATTTGGTACATGCATACCTTGGAGGTTCGGAATGTGCACCTCGGAGCCCTTTTTTCGAATTTTTAATTAGAATTTGAATTAAATAAAATTTAAGCGATATTTCGACGTTTTTCCGTTATAACTTCCGAAAATATTATTACACAAACATGATTTTTACATCAATTTAAAGATTAAAAAATTAGCTTTCTAACGGTATCAGTGTTTTTAATTTATAACGTAAGCAACTATTTTTAACTAATTTTTAAAGAAATATTTTAACCATGTTTTTATCACGTGACTGGATAAAATAAAAGAATGCCTGAAGTTCAAATAAAAAAAAATTATCATCGCAAAATAAATCTACAGAAATGCAGCTGTCAGCAAGTGACAGGATAAAATAAAAAAAATATAAAATGTGATATTTTCTTTAAAAAATAAATGCAAATGATTCTATGATCGTTTGCAATATCTGTATCATTAATTCCATAAATTATCTTTATTTACAGTAAACCTGATTGAATTTAGACAGGATATGCATTGAAATCCGGACTTAATGGCATATTTATGTAATCGTTTGCAATATTTGTATCATTAATTCAATACTTTTTTCCCTTTCTTGCTTTCTTTGAAAAAAAAAACATATTTCATATTTTGGCAACATCATCGAAAAAAACATTTTTAATATTTTGGAAGCATAACCGATAGTTAAAACTGATTGATTTATAAAATTCAAGAATATTATTAGGAAAAGGTGTTCTTTTAGAACTTTTCGTCCATCATCTTAAAGAAAATATTGCTTTCAGGCCAATCAATTCCCGGAATTACTTCTAGGCTAATGAATATGTGATGTAATTGAAAATTTTAGAACGCATTACTCATGGCGAACCAGCTGGTCGCCAAAGGCGGCTAGTTAATAATAAATTATCAATATAAATTATCTGTTGTTAATAATCAAAATATTAACCACAATAAAACAATCATATCGTAATTAACAACAATGAGAAAGTCATTTAATATCAAGAAAATGAAAATAAATAGAAAATAGACTTAAATTGCTTTTAAAAAATTATATATAATCTCAAAAATTTGGTGTAATTAAAAACATTCTTGAAAAATAGGATGTGGGAAGATTAACTTTTATTGTTGTGAACTTTTTAGGATGTTATGACAAATAAACGTCTATATATATATTTTTTACTTTTAATTAGATAAGTATTGCAGCTTTAAATCTTGCATGCCTGCTTTCGAGACGTAACAACTGCAACAGTAAAAAGCTACAAAAAGTATTAAATGTTGCTTTGTTGTAAAAGTAATAATTACTAAATTATACATTTTCTGTTCGATTAGTTTTATTCTGTAACGAAATATATTATTACTGAACATTTTAAAGCAATAGATCTGATACTCACAAGTCAAAGCTGAATTCAGTTTGTTGTATGTGTATGTAAAGTATCTGCTGCATATGCTCTTCGTCCAAATGTATGGGCAAATGATATGTTTTTTCGCATTTAGTTATTAATACCTCTATTTCTTAAATGTGATCCAGCCAAAGGCTAACTATGGGAAGTGAGGAAGTGGGTAACTATGTCATAATTAAATGGTAATCTTTTTAAAAGCAGTTCGTCAATGGTCTTTATTATACACACGATTGAATATGCTATATCTGCCAGGCCATTATTTTCACAATATAGGTTCGTAAACAAATGCATTGTTACAAAAAAAATCTTTCAATTGAAGTACATATTTATATAATTTTTGATTGTCAGAAAATCAGTTATTTAAAAAAGTTACAAAATTTAAATAAGGCACTCTGATCCTATAGTTATATTTAGTACAGGTTTACTTTATACTAATGAATACTGCACAAAAGGTTCTGTGTCAAAATTCCAATGGAACTCTGATACATTTTCATATTATGCTGATTTATCACGGTAAAAGAGTGTTTGTAAACTATTTCAACCTCATCTTCCTAAACTTCTCAATCGATTACTTTGTTCTAATATCATATATCTAGTACAAAATTATATTTAAAATCCCAGTAACATATTTAGTAAAACTTCCCATCATTTTTTCAAATCTTTAATTGTAACTTGAAGTTTTACACACTATCTACCGATATAATTATATAATTTTGTTGCGAATATGCATTATAATATTGTTCAATCGAGTACCACAGCGAAGACTTTTCAAAAGGTTGTGTTAAACTTTTCATGTTACGGTTATTTATTGATTATCAATTTGCTTTTTGTGTGTTTATTATAAATTCTGTACACTTGCAATAAATGTATTTGTACACTTCGATTATAATCTTTTTATATATGTATCGTGCTTTTGTGTCAATTAAATTAACATTATTTGTTTGTGTTTGTTAGATTTTTCATTGAATTATCTAGGGTAGATTTTTTGAAATTTTCTGAAACAATGCTAAACATTTTAATACATTTATCTGGCATATTTACTTCATATCCACTATTATGATTCAAAAATCGTTGCAGTTCTATGTCTGTTGAGTATATTTTTGTAGAAGCTGTCTCCCCCAATTAACAAGAACAAAATGAAATTATCTTAAAACTAACTATATTGGCATTGCTACTAAGTCAAAAAAGTTGTTGAAATCAATAAAGATACATTTTTAACTCTGAAACAATTCCAAAATCTAATTAAACCATTAAGCAAGATATAATTAATAACTAATGATATCGAGAATAGCAAACATCAACTCTGGTTGAAAAAATCTATTTTAACTTTTTTTTTCCTTTTTAGCTTATTTTATATTCATGAACTTTTAAATACATTTCAAATAGCTTTTCTTTTTTTTTTTCTTATCATTTTTTCATCTAAATTCATGTAGTCCAATAAAAAATAATATAAAATCAAATGAAAATTGGTTTCGTGAATTTAAATCTTCGAAAAACTTGATTTCAAAATATATTTATGCTATGTAAAAAATAAGACTAGATCTTGTTTTATTGTTTATGCATAGATATACAAATTGGATTGAAAGCGTAAAAGAGATGTAAATTAAATTAATTTATTCTAGAGATATGCTTTCTAAAATGCAAAGAAATAGAAATTTAATTCTCCCAGCTTTTTCCGTCCTTTTTATCACTTAGGAATTCGTCACAAATCATAACATTAAATTTTTCGCAAATGAATGCCGTGTCACAAATGTTTCAGTGACTTTTAGCCAATATGAAGTAATAAAATTTCAGTTTAGCTCTCAGTAATGAGACTCAAGACATATTGGAATTCGAAATTCAGAGCTTAAATTTGCTAAGCAATAAATGTCTACTTGTTTTCTCATTTTAATTTTTTATATCTTATTTATTTGATAATTAACCTGAAACACAATTCAATATTGTCCACTTTTCGTCCGCCATATTTTATATTTTACTCTTAATATTGAAATTTATCTTATTTGTGCTTATAATTTTTTTAATTTATAATTTTCTATAGAGACCTGCAGGGATTTTGAAGTATTCATTTGTTTGTTTATTAAATTTCTTGAATATTTGAAAAGTATATTAAGTGTATTTGAATGCCTGTATGTTCTTTAAAACTTGAATGCGTTCTTAAGTAAGCATATAGTAGTTCATTCTAAGTAATAATACCATGGATTATTCTTTTATTGTCAGACGATATGATTGAAGTAAAAAAAATTAAATGAAGTAAAGTGAAATTTTAGAAAAGAAAATTTGCTATCTCAAATTTCAGGTAATGTGATAATACTAAAATTTGTAAAGATTTTATCTTAATTTAAGTCATTAAACAGTTTAAACCAGCTCGAAACAATGACGGGAATTTTTGTATCTGTATATAATAACTCTCTCACTGTATATAATAATTTTTTTAACTTTCATTTTCCATTTTTTTAGTTGACAAAGAGTTTTGTCCCTCGACCGATTTTGAGGACTAAAAAAACCCATCGTTTTTATAAAATCTGACGTATGATAGTCTTGTGATTATTTCAAACAGATTTAAACTGGTAAATGACTTAAATTGACTAATGCAATTCGTAAGATTTTAAAGAATGAATAATTTGAAATCATGTTGTAATTTTAGTTGATGATAAATATCCAAATATGGCTACCTTCTGCATTATTTTCTAATAACACTAAAAGCGAAAAATTGATACTTCAAAAACGATAATTCACCGATTTGTTGCCTACGCATTTCGAGGCTTCAAAAACTTTGAAACAAAACAATATAATGTTCTCAGATGATAATAAAATAATGCAAATTATTGAAGACAATAGCAATGTATTTCAGCTGTGAATGAAATTAAATTAGTAGATGATGGTAATATAAAAAGATACAAACGAATTTCTTTCCTTCTATACGTAATATAAAAAAGTGCAATATTCACGTCAAAATCGCGAAGTCTCCTAAGTGTTTTAGATCTTCCTGAGGTTGAAAAACGCCTTTTTAGAAAATGTCCGTCTTTCTGTCTGTGGTAAAGATACCAAAAAACAATTTGAGTTAGATGGAAGAAATTTGTACACGGATTTTATACAAAATTTGAAGTTTTCTGTCAAATTTTGAGCAAAATTTGTGCAAAAGGAGACTGTCTGCGCAACTTTTCGAATATGAGTTAATACAATTATTATAAAATGAGGAGAGTTGGATAAATAAAATTAAATGCACGAATTTAACATCTACAGCCTAGACACATGTGGAAACATACGTGGAGACAAATACAACCACTAAATCTGACTTTTGGTCTGTACTTTCAGCAACTTGTAGACGAAATAGTTCAAAAACGCAGTGAATTAAAGATATATATCAAATTTTGTATGAGATTTTTCTAATTATAAGAGCAGTTTTGAGTCAAATGGTTAAAAAAAAAGTATCCGAAGCATAAATACAATTTTCAGGTTTTTTTTACTCTGATGTTAAGGATTAGTCAACAAATAACTTTTCAAAGATGACATGATTAATTTACACCAACGTAAATAGTAAATTCACGTCAAAATAACTGTTGTACGCCAATGACTTATGAAGCGTTATTAAGGAGAATGAGACAAAACTTTGGTGACACCGCTCTCATTAGTTTAAATATACTTTTAATTGTTCGGTAAAGGTATTTTTAAAACTATTTTCTGCCTTATGGTCTTAATATTTATAACAAAGAGTAATAAAATTATGTAATCTGGTTTTTATGTTCCCTCCAAATTTTTAACATTCTAGTGCCCTTTACATAGAAGTAAAACTCAATTTAATCAGTCGATAATATGACCATAAAATATTGAAAAAAAATATATTGGAATTAAAGCTACTGGAATGTGCAAAATTTTGAAACTCTAGAACATTGGAAATAGAAAGATTTTGGTCTAGAAGCTGGTTCCTTCATATATTCAAGTATGAAACAAATTTAGTTAAATTAAAGATGTGTAAAGCGTGTTATTTGCAAATGCTGGTATGCATGCATTCCACGACACACTTTAAATATTTGAAAGGTGACAGTGGCCGGGGCTATGAAGTATTATCATACCCTCAAAATCTCATTTTGAGACTGCAGATATCCAGTAGAAGTAGATGGAAACTCCCCATTTTCTAACATCGATTCTAAATTAAGAATATTAATCTTAAAGTAAATTTCGCGTATTTTCCAAACTGGGCTTAAATATATTAAAGCAAAGCAAACTCAAATTTCTCTCATTTATTTTAAATAATATAAGCAAGAATTATTAGAAAGTCAAGAAATATATATGTTAAAATTACTAACGTTTCCTTAAAGAAAAAATTTAAGGAAAACTTAAATGTTTTTTTTTCTTTTTAAAACTTCTAAAACTGTTTAGAAAATTGTAAAATAATTCGAACATTTATTTCTTCAGAGGATTTAGGGAAATTCAGATGCAAAATTTTATGTTGATGACTGAAATCTGTTATTGAAATGTATAAAGAGTGCTTTTGTGAAAAATATCTGTAAATAATTTTTAAAGATTTTAAACAACAAAATCAAATTTGAGTTAAGTTGTATTTATTTACAACTCGCCAAATCAGTCTAAACCTTCTACACATTTTATTTCAGTTTCAAAAATACATATTTAGTGATTCATTAGTTTCTCTAATGCATGCCATACATCTCCATCTAGCTACAGTATCATTTCACAACCACATAAATGGATTGGTAACAGACCCTTCAGCCTATTCCATGGGTTATTCAACATTACATCCGGTCTTTCGTCAAACATCCATAACAAATTGCTCGGGTGGTATTACATTTTTTATTTCACTTCTCTTCTCCACCCCTTTTCAAGCCTCCACTGCAAACGAAAGACACTCGACACTTGAATTGAAACGATGAAGTCGCCCTCTTCAATAATTGGCCACAGCCCTGCGTGTGTTCTCGCAGCAGTAGAAGCCCCCCACCTCTTTGTTTCGCATGGTTGGTTCATGGATAGTGTTTTAATTTTGCCCCAAGCCATCCGGCTTAGTACTGTCCGGCCGATGCCGGACTCTATTCATTAGTCAGTAGTGGGCGAAATGGAGCTAAAATTGCGTTCACGTTTCGACGCCTTTGTTTGGAATCATTCAACAGACAGTGGCAGGCTTTCACTGGCATGGCTGTCAGGTGGAGTTCATTGGGTTCTGGTGACTTCTGCTTGAGATGTGAAATAAAATGTTTCACAGATTATTAAAATTGAAGCAAAGTCTTCCTGTGATATGTCTGTTAATTTATCATCGTCAAATGCTGGAGTTGTTTGTGCACTTACTCTGACCGAATCTGTCGGAAATTAGTATTCTGTAGTAATTTATGTCGATGTTTTTATATAATTTTATTTTTAATGAAGTTGGAGGAATATGTTATAACTTTTCAGATTAGTGTTGTTCAAAAAGATGGAGCTATATTCACGTAGGAGTGTGCTACCTATTTAAAAGGAATGATTTCAGAAAAATAAAAGAGATAAAAAAATCCCATTATTTTCGAGAAACTGCCAGGATGCCCTTAATTGCTTTTCTTAGAGAATGAGCTCCAGTAATCTTTCGTTATTTCTACTAGTTTGGAATTTTTTCTCCTGATACAAGCTATAAATGGTAATAAGAAAGAGGGGTGGGGGTGTATGCCGAGACTCTCAGTTTTCTACAAAGTCAGCAAAAAACGAAACACTCTGGTACGTTTTGTGTTAGAATGTGTTCAACGGGTACAGCAGCAAACTAATATTGGTGCAAACCTGTAATTTTGCTTCTCATCCATAATAGTGTCTTCGTAAGAAAGACCGACCAGCCATGTGGGTGCAGATCGGGTGTCGTATTAGTGATCTGAGAATTTGGCGACAAAAGGGATAATGCTGGAAACTTTGAGAATTTTATAGATCCGTCCATTAGGAAATGAATTTCGCCTGATTGGCATAGACGATTCTGCGCCATTACCCGAGAAATATAAAAGGCCGGCACTTTCAAATTGCAAGGGTGGTGAATTGAAGCATAGAAAAGGAACGAGTCTTTGAGATGATAACGAAGTTACGCTCGAATGCCAGCGTAATGTGGAGAGAGTGCTGAATTACTTACTGTGCTGTTGTCTGTTGAGGAAGCAGCGCCGAATCCTGTGTGGGGAGTGGCCACTCTTTTGGTTGTAATAAAGCTAAAGCGAGGAAGAGTGAGAAGTTTCAGCCGTCTGGAGGGACTGCAGGGTGAAGCTCCGAGAATCCCGTCTGGCCACTTTGTATGTTGTGGACGTTGTTACTAGCGGATTTCTACTTGTGGGCTTTTATTGTTATTGTGAGCTGCTCGGTACCTCGGATGTACATAGTTATCGTCTTTGTGCTGCCCTGTCTTCATGTAAATAAACGTCGTCATTGTTTCTCGCTGAGACATGCTGACTGTGTTCTCACACCATACAACCACTACAAAACGAACAATATATATGTGAATGATGGCATTTAAACACACAGTATAGCTAATAATAAAAAATGGACAATTTACAACGAAACATGATATGAATCTATTTGTCATTGACTTGAAATGCATATTATGTCCAGTTTCTTTCGTAAAATGCTTAAGATGCAGAATTGCTCACGTGTATTTGCGTCTTTTTTTTACATCTCAACCATAATTTCTCCTACATAATCAAATAAATTTCTCTACTAGATTCTAAATAGTTAAATATTAATTTTTAATACGTTTAGTAAACTCCAAAATGTCGCAAAATACATTAGGATCTGGTATTTTTAATGGGAAATTTTATCGAAAGTACTATTGAATAATATGAATCATATCTAAGTATTTTTATATTTAAAATTAATCTTTGAGATTAGTCTTTAAAATTAGTCTTTGTGACTAATTTACATGCCAGGATTCATAAATGCTGAAAATTTAATTTTTATTTGTTGGGTAACTTGCTATTCTTGGACGCAAATAGTAATTAGACTTTCGCCTGACTTTCTGTAGATTTCAAATTTTTCATAAATGTTCTCTTTTGATGACGAAATTTTAAAAATGAAATTTAATTATATTTCTCTATTTAATGATTTTTCTCTATTGCTTCATTGCTATTATATTTAAATAACAAAAATGCATTACTAAACACTTTTTGTCTTCTTGAATAACGTTAAATTACATTTTGAGTTTATTCGTCTATGTTTTAAGATCTGTTTAAGTTTGAACTTTCAATTCTAATATTTTATATTGTTTAACAGTTTAATACAATATCAGTTCTAGCGCATACAGTGTGATTAAGTTGGTTACGAATTTAAAAAAAACACCTTACGAATAAATCAATATCATAAGATGGGTCTAAAATAGTGTTTAAAAACCTAAATAATTAATTTTGCCATTTAAAAAATTAAGAAATAAATTTTAATTCTTAAGAATTGGTAATGAGGCATTGATGAAAATGACAATTTTTTGAAAAACTAAGTTATCTGAATTTAATATTAATCATGCTATGAATAAGTCATTCCAATGTCTCCAATCTAATGTTTAGACTCGGCATTGAGACCATGCCACGGACTCGGCATTGAGACCATGCC
>JAPMOQ010023314.1:1554908-1618094 GCA_026543055.1 Argiope trifasciata
TGCCACGGACTCGGCTTTGAGACCTTGCCACGGACTCGGCTTTGAGACCTTGCCACGGACTCGGCGTTGAGGCATTGCCACGGAGTCGGCGTTGAAATATCTTATGCTATTGGATTGTTTTTTCTGAAATATAATACATTTTAATGTAACTGTATCAACAATATTTCGGAGATAAACACCTTTAAGGTTGGTCACATAAAGGAACTGTATAGAGTTAATGAAGCATTCAGTGCCATATTTAGCAATATTAAACATTATTTAATTTTTTAATATTATATTGCTACTATTGTCATATTATTCCAAATTGTGCACTATTTATGGGTTAGTGATTATATTAGAGCTCTTATTATATGCTAAAGAAAAAATATATATTTCTAATAACCTTCTAGAATTATAAATTTTTACAAAGAATCCACAAAAATAGAAGTTTGATGCAGGAAATAAAGTTGCAAGTGTAGAAATTATTTTAACACTTGCCAAACCGACTACACACAGATACAGATATATATGCATACAATTCTTTATTTGTCGCTCTTTTTCAACAACGTTCGTTTTATAAAAACTTTTTTCCTAGTTTAAATAAAATATTATATTGTACACACTAATTTATAGGAAAATTCACATAAATTCTTAAACACCTCGAGTTGTATTCCTTGGTATTGATTTTTTGGATCTATTTAATCTGTAGAAAAACTTCGTTATCAAAAAAGCAAATTTTGAACTTTGAATCTTTCAGTAAATTATGCGAAATTGGCAACTAAATTTCTGCTTAGCTTTAAACAGTGGGAAAAAATCTCTTCTTGGAATCTCATCAAAATTACTTTAGTAATTTTCATGAAAAATCTCATTTTGAATGAATTCTTTAAAAAATTATCTCATTTTTCCATAATAAGACCAAAAGGTTTACAAGGAATTCCCTAAAATCTCTTATAAGACATTTGTATGCCCTAATCAAAAGTATTCGAAACATTGACCAACAAACTAAGAAGCAAATTGAAAATGTTAGGTTAAAAAATGTATATTGCAGCTATGAAAACAAAGAAACGGTTCATTTTTTGTTAGTTTTGCATATAAATTGAATTCATTTTCCTGGAATAAATGATTTTACATCTAAAAAATTCTGTTAGTAATTTGTTCGCTTTTGGGAAAAAAAGAATTCTGTGATTAAAGTGAATTCAAGCTTACAAATTTAGATATGACTAATACTTAACAATTTTCGGATAAAAGTTACATTTTGGGTTAAGGCCAAATGTTTAAATATGTTTTGAAATAAATTAATCCAGATCTACGCTGTGGTATTTCTTGTGATAGCTCATAAAATTTTTAATTATGAAACAATCTTTTTCTTTTTGAATTTTAATATGCTTAACTACATCAAACAGTAGTTTATTTGATTTGAATATTTCTTTAGCTTTCTAAAATTCAGTTTCAAATGTAAAAATTCTCTGGTTCTTTGTAAATCATATAGAAATATATGCATGCAATGTAAAAAGATAAAAATAGATCTCCTACTGAGCTCCTATGAGAGTTTTTAAATCCTTAATTTTACTCCATTCGTTTTATGCTTTCTCAAATATAATTGTGCGAATGTTATTACATTTATTTTTAAGTGCAAAAGTTTTAAAATTTTGGGCATCCTGTTTTTGAATAAAATTACGCTTTTTCAGTATTATAAAAGCTTCCAAACAGTTTAATTAGATTTGGCTCTATATAAAACAAATCGGTATAGAATATTAGAATATATTGATTTTTAGATTCTATAATACTTATAATAACGAATTCTAGATAAAAAGGCAAAAATAACAAATTGATTAAAAAATAAGTTAACTAAAAATATTTATACATAGAAACTACTTTTATTAATTTTTTCATGAATTAGGATTAGGTATATTTTAAACTATTTTTCAACATTATGTAAAATGTAATATTTACTATGATTTAACTATCGTATTATAAATTAAATGTAATAAATGCGAAGATGTTAAGTTACATGAATTTTTACTTTCACATAAAAGTACACAGGCCTGAATTATCCAACGACAGACATTATTGCATAAAGAATGTAAAGTTTTAAAAAGGAATAAAACTTTAGTTTGGTTTCACTTGTTTAAATGCAATTCAGTTAACAACTACTTTTTTAGATATGTATTGTTTATTTCTTCTTTTTAGTAAGTGCTAATTGCTAATTATTTACCAAGCTGAAAGAATTTTAGAGAAAAAGGGCTTTACAGCCTTTGGAAATTAGAAGCAAAATTGTATACAGTCGAATGAATTTTTAAAGTTAGCACTGCAGGCTTGCAAAATGATGGCTTTTTTTTTTTTTTTTTTTTTTTTTGCGAAAATTGTTAGATAAAAAAATGAATTGAAATGTGACGTGTGAAATAATAGATACAAACAGCTTTATTAAGACAGTAACGCAAGAATACTATAACACCACCATTACTAGTCGCTGGTGACATTGAAAGGAAATACCTGTGGAAGTATAATGTAACATCAAATTGTTTACAAGATGTCATGTAGAATTTGCGGTCTTCTGTCCACCACTATTTGCCACAGCAAATCTATCGTATACTTCTAAGTGCCTTTAGAAACCAAGTTTATTGGCAGGAGAAAACTGAGTGCTTATATTTATATCCATCTCTCGGTTTACTGCATGTTTAGGTTAATTTATGTTCAGCTATCCAGATAAATTTCCTTAGAATAGATTTTGTAGAAAATTTAATGGTAATCTTCAACTGCTGAAGAACCCTAATGCTGAACAACCTAAATACATTTTTTTCCATTTAGCTGTTAAAAAAAGCTTGAATTATGACAGAGATAATCTCAAAAACAGGTTTTAGGGATAATGTGAAATGTGAAAATTCACTAGAATTTAAAGTTCGAATATTTTGATATTTACAATGTTTTTTTCTTCTTTTCTTTACTTCGTGACCAGTAAAGATATTAGAGTTTTTGACGCCGAGCTCTTTCTTCAATTTACATTAATGGAATGCATTTACATGAAATTTTATTTTTGAAGTCTGCAAAATATAAGTTTTTAAAAATATATATAATTTATTGTTTAAGCAAGATAGAATGATTATTTAAAAAGAAAAAAAATGAGTGAAAACAATGTCTCATAATTCTCCAAGAAAATTGTACCTTTCATTCAAGTATTCAAATTTAAAATTTTAAAAGGGTAAAATACTTAGTTAGAGTGAAGAAGAAATTAACTTTAATTTTATTATAACATTAATAATATTGTTATGTATTGTATACAAAAATTTGGCCATTAAATAAAGCAATCTTTTATGTGCATTATCTTGTCTTAACAATTTCAACACTATCGACGAGATATCTCGTCTTTCTAATACTTATCTGAAGAATAGCCTATTCAACCTATCTAAACTGGCGTAAGGGGAAAATTTTAGCCCTCAGAAACCTGTGATTTGAAGTATCTAAAGGACGAGATATCTCGTCGACAGCGTTGAAAAAGTTAAGAAAATGAAAATATAATTTTTGTGAGATAATCTTTTGCAAGTGAAAAAACTCCAAAAACCTTATTCACTTTTTAGTTAGTAATTTTAAGGTAATTAAAATTTGCTAATTAGGAATTTCAACAAAATTGGGAAAACAATCCTACATATAATGCGGCTGTGAAATGATCTACTTATAATCTATGAAAGACATGTAAACATTCATTTTTTATGTATTTAAATTAAAAGTGAAGGATATATTGTAAGTTATTACAAAGATTAAAAATATTAATATTCATATTTCACATATATGTTGACTATGAGGAGCCTTAAATTTTCAAGATGCCGCCTCTACTTGTAAGAGCATTTTTCAGTCCCTTCTTTTTTTCCTGTGAAGCCTTTTGCATCTTCAGAGCGTAAAACTCTTTCAAATTGTCCGGAATGCATGGCCGAGTACAATAATTTTCTTTTCGAGCAGACACTTTGAGAGCTTCACATGGAAAGGCCTTTTCGGAGAGGATGCAATTTGAAGGGATGCATCTTTACTAAATGTATCCATTCCTTTTGAAGTGGATGACAGAGGGGGGTGGTAAGGTATTTCACAATGCAGAACGCGTTCCGAAAGAAACGTCCTTCCAAACTGACTAAATGCATACGATGTAAGCGTCTAATAGGTTCGGATAATGCTCGAATAGGTTTCTCGCCATTCATAATTAATACAGTGATACATTTATATTTCATATAAAAAATATTAATTACTGTAGTTTCATTAAAAGTATATATTCAAAAATTAAATTTAAAACTACAGATTCAGATGGCACATCAGCAGAATTTTTTAAAATATTCAATTTTTTAATTAATAATTTCTCAATTTAAATTTTAATTTTTAAAATATTCAAGAAAGATATATTGAAATTTCTCATAACAGATATTTTTAAAGGCAGATAGTTTCATTTCCGTGATATTAAGAAGAGAAATATTGTAAGTAGCAGTTAATTATAGTTGTACATAGTATGATTTTAGGTTTTTAAAAAAATTTTCGTAATCGGTTGGAAATGGCAAAAATATGTAAATTATGCAAATGCTGTCAGAATTATGATTTTTTTAGTTTGAATGTGTAAATGCAGCCAATTTATAACTTTTAAATGAGCTTAATAATTTTCAATTAGATTCTTTTTTTATATGTATTATATGTATTTTTATATGTATTGTGTTTTTTAATGCAGAGTGACCTAATATTTGATTTAAAAAAAATAAATAGGGGTCGCGGTGGCCTGGCGATAAGGTTTCGGCTTCTGAACCATAGGGTTGCAGGTTCAAGGCCCGATTACACCGAATGAGCACCGTGTAAGCGGCTCAGGTGCATGTTAAATCTTTCGGGGTCAAATGTCTTCCTGCTGGAATGGTGAGCAAGTTTGGAGATGGGGAACCAACTCAGGTGTCGTCCTCATCATCTGACCGAGGTTCAAAATTACGAGGTCCGTCCTAAAAGAGCCCTAGTGTTACTTCAAAACGGGAAGTTAATATAATTAAACTAAACTTCGCGATAAATAGATAATGTCTATAAAGACTTGTTATTTTGTAAATTGTTCCAAAGTTAATGTATAAACACATAAAATTTTGTCACCTCAACTTTAACTGATATTTTCTTTACATTAAATTCTTTCTAAAGCTTGAATAATTAAATCATACTCAGTATTATTGAACAAAGCACATGAACAATAAAAACAAAACTTTTTTACCTTTTATTTTGATCGTTAGTAGCATTTTTACATAAAATTAGTCTTTTAGTATGTTAGGAGAATAATATTTGATAAAATGGTTATTATTGTTCCTTTTAACCTTTAATATACTTTATTGCAAATTTATTATTGCGTATTTATTATGAAAATTGCAATTAAGAAAGTTTCAAAATTTCATACCAGCAATAATTCACTGTTATGGCAGCACACGCATAAAGTCGAAATTCAGTTCAAATAAACTGCTTACTTTTTTAATATACTCTAAAAATATTAAGATATACTTTTTATCAGCCGAAATAAAAAGTGAAAAATTTTTTAGGTCAGTAAGATTTTAAAAAAAACTTCAGTGCAAAATCCCATTTTTTTTAATATGAAATATCTTGGTCTTAAATACAAAATTTCTTTCACACTATTCCATTAATGCACCGAAAACGTTTGCTAAAAATGGTTATTAATAAATAAAAAAATCGCACAGAATATATCTTAATACGCATAATTTTAATTTATAAGTAACTTTATTTCAGATTATTTTCAAAATTCTCTACCGGAAAATAATCCACTCAACGTCAAAATCGCATCAAAATTTAATTCAAATAAAATGCTTAATTATTAATATATACATTCTAAATGAACTAAGAAATTGAAATCTCTAGAGTAAGTTTCAAGAAGAACAGAGCAACTGATTGCAAAATCCAATTTTTAAAAACCTGTTATAGTTTAAATCCAGATATTTCACGTAAACGCTATGTGTCCCATTTTTATTCCATAAAAGAAAGAAATGATAAAATAATGAAAATTTCAATAATGAGAACAATTTCGATTTTACATACCTATAAACCAAAGTTTGAGTAAATATAATAGTTTACAGATTCTGTTACTATTGTTTGGCTTATAAACTAATAAATACTAAGACATAAAAATAGAAAAATATGCGACATTCTTCTTCAGACAGTAATAATAAATATTAGTCATAGACCGTATATTTAGATGTTCTTATAATATTACGCACATAGTATGGTGTTAACATGCTGAAGATATGTTATTACAAGTCAGAAAAACCATCGATGGTAAATAGTTTGCTTAGCAACCTATCATAACCGCAGAAAACTTTCATTAGTTATTCCTTTTAATTAGCTTTTACTAATTCTTGAGCAATAGTTAATACCAATTAACGAAATAAGTTAATAAACGATATAATAATACTAATAATAATTTCTACAATAATCTGATGTAAAAAAATTTAATTGCGCTTATATTATGATCATCTTATTGTTTTTTTAATTGTCTTTTGAAAAAATTTATTCACATATAAAATGTCATTAAAATATTTGCAGATGCGAATTGGATATAATATAGACTAAATTTTGATTTAGAATTGAAACTGAAGTTTAAATGCAGACTTCGTTAAGTTTCCGCTTGAAAGAGGAACAATGTATCATTTAACAATATGAAGCAAACATTTACTTAAAGACATGTGTTTTTGAATTCAAAATTGACCGTTCAAAGAATGAGTTTTCGATCGTAATGGGAGAAATTTTGATTAAATTTACCGTTTTTCCGTTTTTGAATAAATTTACAATTTTTAGATATGTAATTTCGGGGAAGTCATTTATATACAATCATGGCGACTAGTTTAATATATGTATAATCATATTATATATATATATATATTCTCGCAATGATAATTTATTAAACTTCTCAATATAAAGGATTTTAATAGATTGTCGTTGCCAGAATAAAGGGAATTTAAAACTATTTCTAAGAAAATGAGGAGGAATTTGAAAGCAATGAATATCATTATAATGTTCAATATAGTTTGCCATAGTATATATAAATATGAGCATTTTAAATGTATGTGAATATTAAAAATAAATTGTCAGCTAAAAAATGTTCATGCATTTTTTTTAAATCGGAAAAATTAGACAAGCTTTTGGATTATTAATCCAGTTGAATTGCACTATGATAAATAGTGAATATTAAATTTTTAAAAAAGATGTAACCTAGTAATGACTGGTTTACGAAAAACGTTAATTAGTACAGTTCGAGAGCGGAAAGCTAATAGGACATGCGAATTTCAAAATTCAATTTTATCGTGATGACTATGATACCATGTGAATTCGAGTAGCTTTTTTAGAATAATTATTTTACTTTTCTTTGATTCCAATTAATAGAAAAGGAGTTACTGATGTTTTACGATTGTCCTGTTTATTTCGATAAACATAATTGATTCAAAAAATGATGCAAAAATGGTTCTGATTTTTTTAATCATTTATTTACTTTTATTTAACAAGTACTTATGTTGAATGATAAAAAAAATTACTTAAATATTTAAAGGATAGATATCATTGTTTTCGAATTTTAAGTGTTATCAGAACACTCCGAATCTACAATATTATTAGGAGTGCGACACTCCTGACACTCCTAATCTAATTAATGTATCTTAATATGATACACTCCTAATCTAATTAATGTGTCTTAATATATGACGCACTCCTAATCTAATTAATGTGTCTTAATACATTATACAATCCTGATCTAATTAATGTGTTAATATATAATACATTCCTGATCTAATTCATGTTTCTTTATATATGATACACTCCTGATCTAATTCATGTGTCTTAATATATGATACACTCCTGATCTAATTCATGCGTCTTGATATATGATACACTCCTGATCTAATTAATGTGTCTTAATATATGATACACTCCTGATCTAATAAATGTCTTAATATGAAACATCTCATTTCATATATCTATTCGATATCTATAACTTTTAGCTTAATTTTTTTTCTTATTTTTATGAGTTTGCTTTAAATTTTAAAAACTGTAGTTCCAAACCTCAATGATTTCTTACTTGTACAATAGCATATCCAATTGCAAGATTTATATTTCTATTTTGAAAAGTCAAATAAAATTGCTGTTATGAATGTTTTTCTTAATTTTTATACTTTTCATAAAAAGTTGACTGAACTAAATTTTGTAGAAAATTGTTTATAGTCATTATTAATTCATTTATAGTTTATTATATTTTGCCAACGTTTTCTAAAACACTCAGTGCTTTTGCACATGCATTAAAAGGGTTTTAATTTGTAAAAAAAGAGGCAAAGCGGAAGATGAAATTAAGAAATGTTTACGTTTAGCAATTAGAACTCGAACTACTCGCAAACTTATAAAAATAATCTGGTTAGAAACGACATGATATTCACATACGAGAAAAAAAATTGAATGAAAAAATATCTTATGGATTTGAAATGATGAATTCTGGAAACATGCTGATCTTTTCTCGCCTCACCACTTATTGAGATGGAATCGTCGAAAAGTTGTTGTCTGAAGATACTGAAACGAATAATATAACTACACAAAATGTCATGCACTACTTACGATGGCTTTAATGTTTATTTTCTATAACACTCCTGAACTTTTAACGCACAGCGATTTCTTATTCTTAAATCGTCACCCATAGAAATACGACAGCATAGGAAAAGATAAAATATACTCGACTTTTAGGAATGAGTAGAAATGATATGATGCATTTAAAAATAGCCTCCGTGTTATTCGTTTAAAAGGGTCAAATATAATGCTTAAATAAATCTGGCTTATTTTTAGAATTTAAAATCAAACCAATTATTCCATTAGTGCCTGTACAAACGAAGGATTCAGTTACTTCTATGCTTGAAAGCAAAATATTTATTTTCAATTGTTTAATTATACACGCCAAACCTTATCTTAAGAGCATGTTTTCTTTTCTTAAAATTTATATAGAAATAAACACCCAAGAGAATCGTTAATTATTTGAAGGCGACATCAAAAGTAAGAAAATGTTCTTTATTTTTACTGCCCCAGGTTATATTTGAGACCTTTATGATTTAGAATCTGATAAAAGCGTTTCTTGGGATCGTCTATTCGATAATTAAAAATTGTAATCAAAGATAATTACAATGGATGGAAAATTTATCAACATATAAAAGTGGCGTATGCTATTCTTTTCTGAAAATAATAGCATCAGAGCCTTCTTTAATCGTATGAAGTAATTATAATTTGCTTGTAAAAACATTTTCACCTCAGGGTTTCGAACACTACCAGTTTTAGTTGAGCTAATTTAAAATGTAACTAGGGAGAAATTAAGCTTTTACTAGTGATCTCTTAAATTACAACATTTGATAAAACTCTGCGAACAGTTTTGACAATTTTTATCCCGTTGCTTAATATCATAGTTTCATTGAATATGGATATTTTCTTTTTTTAAATAATATATTTTTATACTTGGATTGTTCATTTATTTAACTAATTGAATGAATTACATTTCAATATTTAGTATTCTTTTATTTTGGTTAGTAAAATTTCTATTGTAAGTGCATAATGACAAAGGAATTAAGAACAGAATTTATATATTTAAAAATAACTTGGAAAGCTAAGAGTATCATATGTAACTAATGCAAGATGTATTAAACATAATGAAATGCCTAAACTGTTTATTTGTTTAGTTTAACATTTATAAATTAATTAATCTATTACTACTGTGTATATAAATACAGTTTTAAGTCGAAAATACTTACTTAATTGGCTATTAATTTGAAGGATATTTAGCAAATTACTTTAACTTAATTTTGAAATATGTACAAATGATTTTTATTTTTCGTTTCATAGCGAATTGTTTTATCAATGGATTCTGATAGATTGTTTATTCCCTTATATCTACTGTATATATTATTAATAATTATGGATCTTTATTTAATGTGAAAACTAAATTAATGAGTAAATATTTTAACTTTATTGTCACAATAAGTAAATCAAGAAATTAAAAACATTTTTTACAATTTTTAACAATATTAGAGTTAAATATTAATATAAAATTTTATAACATTACCTTATGAAAATTGTATTATTACTTATTTTGTAGACTAGTTGATAATAACTGGTTTTGCATAGTTTAAAAATATTTTTGTGTAAAATATTAACATATATTTTTTGAAAATTTAAATTCGAAAAGTTCTTTTGTAGTCTGAAACTTTTGTTAAACTTGTTTTTGATATAGATTTTCTTTGATAACCTCAAACTGTTCCGAATAAAAATTATCTGATAATTTCTTCTTATGATATTTTTCTATAAATATATACTGGCAAAGCACTTCATCTATTTTCTTGTGTAATAAAAATATAGTAAATGTATTCTTCAAAATTTAAAATTTCCTATAAATATTCCAGATATAGTCATTTAAACCAAACATAAGCTTAAGGATTAAAATAGAATCGAAATCTCACTATCCAGCAATGTTGTCTCTACTAATTTTCTTACTTCAAAACAAATATCCTAATTTTTTTATAAAATGAATAAATTTCAAGGGACAGAAAAAATAAGAATTTTAAAATGTATAAAGTTGTTAAAGAGAAACATTTTTCATTCAAAAAAGTTATTGCAGAAAAACATTTACATTTTGTTTAATTTTTATCTAATAGATTATTTAATTAACTTGAAAGGGATACATTATTAAGTAAAACTCGCGAGCAAAGTTTGATTGAATTGGATCTATTGTTTAATCAGATATAGAAAACATATTTATTGGGTAATTATAATTATAAATGATTCTACTCAATTTTATGCAAATCTTTCTTATTAAAATATTTTCTATAAACTTGATTTAGGCATTCCATAGGTCAAGGATTAAGGAAAAGTGAAAAAAATAAGTTTTAATTTTGACCACTAGATGACGTTTTTCAAGCAATGTAAAAAGACAAGTATGCCAATTGGAAATGTTTAAAAATATCAATAATAAGCGACAAAAAATCATTCTTCTCTATATCTTTGGAAAAAAAAGTTTTTATGATCAAGCTGTTTAATTATAATTGCAGTAAGGGTTTAACTTCATCTCAAGAATACTGGAACTTGAGATACTTCTAAAATGGCAGTTCATTGAATAATGATTTGAAAAAGATGATTACTCAATTTAAAGAGATTGTGGAATTATATGTTCTACCTGGAAAAGGATGGAAACGCAATTAAAATAGCAATCTGAAAAGTAGTCCCTAATACGGCGATTGAAAGAACGTCTGATTATTCTTCGACAAATGTCGTAGAGGGTATTACATGATATATTTTCCTGGTCTATGGTATGATACGTAGTGCCAGCATTTTGAAAGGGTATTCATATGAGGCTCCTATAGCAAAAAAGCTGCATCCTTAGTTTGTGCATGAATAATTTATGAAGTCTTATTACATTACCAATGTATGACTTTATTGATGATTTCATTCTTGGGTCATTTTTTTTATCAGAAAAACAATTCTGGATAGTCTAAAAAGATTTTTTATCATTGGTGACCATTATTGTGAAATTCTACGGCAGTAAGTCATTCCCCCCTTGCAAGAATTCAAAAGTTGAAGGAAAACCAACTTAATACAAAATTCGGTAACACCCCATATTGCACTCCATCTTTTCAAGCGAAGAAATTTTATGTACTGACTTTAGTAATGATCGAATAATTTTGAGATATTTTTTGACTATTTCCTCATTTTCCAGCCTTGTGTTATCTGGTTAAATTGATTTTTGAGCATGATTCTGTATAAACGGAGAAAATCTGAATTAAAAACAGGCCTTATATCCATTGTTGTTGTAATACTTCCTAAAATACTTCAAATTACTGTTGAGCATCCTACAGCATATTTGAGCACTTGATTGACCAAAATGGAATTGATATTCAGCAAATGATGCAATTAAGGTGGCTCGGTACCTTACAAATTTCCGAAAATCGATGAATATATCAATTTTCTAATTTTTAGTCAATAATGATCATTAAACCATTGTCTTACTAATCTTAAAATTTCAGAATAATCCGATAAGTATTTAGCGAGATAAGATTACATAATTGATTTATTTCCAACCTGCTTTTTAATTCATTTCGGAAATGCGTCTCAATAAAGGGAAATCTCATTCCCTTGCTATGAATAAATACCATGAGGTTGAAAGAGACGGAATAAAAGTAGCTTAATGTAGCTGCGATTGAATCAAATTTACTAAATGAAATCAATTCAAATTCGCGATTGTCTGATTTCTCAATGAAATCAAAACTAGATAATAAAGTTTAGAGAAAGCTAAAGATGTTTCTAAGAAAACAATTACATTTTTGTTTCAAGATAATACGTTTCAAAATTGTTTTGCAATGTTGTTTGTAGAGAGTGCCTTAAAAAAACTGAAATTGAAGCTGGGTGACAAATTTGGTTTTTCATGTGAACTGAAATTTATATGCGGCTATTGTGAAAAAAAATCAACTGGCCTTCTTCAAATTATGCTGATCATAAATTGAATTGATAATTTAAATTAAATCACTAAATCTTATAAGTGTTTTATACAGAAAAGTACAATATATTATACATTGTTTACATTAATATTACACTATTTTACCTTGCTATACAAATATTTGTAACACTAGTTTTTTTTTGGTAATTTTCAAGTATGTCGTTACAGCTTGCGTCAATTAATGCTAACCTCCATCTATATACTTCAAATTAATACAAAACTTTTATAGAATTATGTTTGAATGATAATATATTATTTAAAATATTTTGTAATTTAAACTATTTCATAATTTTTATACTTAAGTTTTTGAAACTGTTTTTGTTGCATGAATTATCTAGAAAATTTACCAATTTCAAAATAGCTCATTTAATCTGAATTTGAATAAAATGGCCTAAGCTTTTCCTGTGAATTATTAGTTATTTGATTCGCATAACTGCAAATCACATAATCATTTTTACTAAGAAAATAATCAGGAAAAATATGGACATTTTATAATTTTTTCACCTAATTTTTCTAATAATTCGTATAATTCGTAAATTTTGTATGATTCCTAAAAATTATACAAAATTTTGGGGAATACTTTTTTTTCACAAATTAATACAGATATCAAAACTCTGATCCTAATTTAGTTAAATGGATTGTAAGATCCCTTTAAAAATTTGGGGAAAATATTTTGAGAATTGCACAAGAAGCATTTTTTTAAAAAAGCTTAATTTTTATAAAAGAATAAAATGTTTAATTTTGTAACATTTGAATCTGAAAAATACTTTAGAAATTTAAGTTTCTGCTCAATTTACAACAATCTTTTACAAAATGTGAAAAAATTTTATTAAAAATTGAGTAAAAAATTTTAGGTACAGAGTTTTCTTAAATAAGATTTTTATTAAAACTTTATACGCTAAATTTTTACCTGATGGTGGGAGTTTAATTATAAATACTTATTGCAAACTTTTCTTCATAGATTAATTGCCGGATATGCCAGATATTAATGAAATGCATTGACTAGAATTATTTCTGCATAAAATCTGAATAGAAGAATTTAAATCATATCTCTGTGCTAAATACATTATCTATATATTCCTAAATATTAGGATATGAGGTTTTCTAAACTGAGATACTTTGTTACGTTCCAAGTTGCTTTTCTTATTTTTGAGGTAAACACAGAATTTCACAGTAACTATAATAGCTTCTTTAATAAAGACATTTCCTAAAGGTTGTGAAACTATTTTATACAAATTCCAAATATTGTAGCAATGCAAACATCCTCTCTCTAGTCATACCATAGTTATTATTCAATGAAATTCGTCTTAAACAGATTTAAATCCTGATTAAATTGCGGTCCTGTAATTGTTGACATAAAGAGAGCAGGAAAATGCGATAAAACGTTTTTACACAGCTGTTGATAAGCTCTTTATATTACTGTCTTCAGAAGGATCTTAACATTAATAGTTTCTTGATTTGTTTTATAAAAGGTAACTAGGGTGAATAAATTCCAGCAGTAAAATAATTTTCTGAATTATTTGAATTCATGATACAGTTTATTTTAAAATTTTAAATAATTCTCCACTTTTTTAGAATTCAGATATAAAAATTCCTTCATGATAACATGCTTTTAGCTTACTAATTATTTCAAATTTTTATCAGTAACAAAACAAATTTTCTTTTTAAAAAGAAGTTTTTGGAAATGTATGAAGTTTTATTCTAGGTATTCCGTTCAATTTAATGTTATATTTTTTAAAGTTTTTTTTTTAATTTCAAGGGGGGAGAGTGTCTTTCTTTGTAGTATACATAATTTCATTCTAAGATAAATTAACTGTAAGGCATCTGTAATTTAATGAAGCAAGAACCATAGTTGACCATACTGTTCCAGATATATGGTTAAAATATAAAATACTTGTCTTATATGAAAATATGTGAAAGTAGAAACTGATGGATAAAATTACATTGCAATGTCTCTTAACGTTATATACAAGATGTAAAAATTAGACCATACTAGGAAATATTAACTAAGATGATTAAACCCAATTGCTTTTAAAAATTTAAACAGATTTTTGTGAGGATGTTCTCCTACAAGCATTTGCCTCTCTACAGTTGAAACATGAAAAAATCTTAAAAGATGTTTTAAAATCAGGACATTCTACCAAAAGGTGATGAAACTTTAAACTCATTCTACAATTCAAGCAGAATTGTAATTAATTGTGGTTTTGATTGTCGAATAGAAGATGTTTATGTGTAAACCGTATGTGGCCAATCGCGAAGTCTAGATAATTTGGGCAATGACTTAAGTTGAACATACATTATACTTGGGTAGATTTCATAATTTTTCACAGAATCAGGTGACCCTTAACATCCACCTGAGTCGCTCTTATTCTATAGGGCTGAACTGTCTATTTATACAGGGAACCTACTCAAATTCCTTACAATCATATTAAATTTCCTATTTGGTGCATGATTTTTACCTTTCCATATGACCCGAATCATGCACTGGAAATGAACTTATTCTACAAATTTATACAAAGCGCTTATTTAAATCCTTTACAATCCTGGTCGATAGTATCTATAATTGTTAAAGTACTATCTAGGTAAAATAACTATGTTCTAAACCACGTATAGCTCTACATGGTGGGAAATTGTAACATTTCTCCCTCAAAACCGGTACGAGACGTCAATTGAGCATTTACAATTTAGTACAAAAAGACATTTGGAGAATAATATTAAAAATCAAATGCATAATTGTTTGTTCGTGCTTTTGAAAAACCGTGACTTCTTAATACCTGTTAAAAAATGGAAGCTATGAAATAAAAATAAAATATACGATGCATTTGTTTTCGTTGTTCAAATTTTCCTTAGACATATACAATACAGACACTTTTTCGAATTTTCGTATTATTCTCTCGTATTGGTTGGCAAGAAAACATCATTGAAATTTCTGATATATTGGTGGAACTATCATGCATGCTTCCCGTTGAATTATTTCGATAGAAAAAAATAGAATTGAATTAGCTCACACACACACACAAAGAGAGAGAGAGAGAGAAAACGTGCAATGATTTCATATTTTTTCCATTTGTTTTTAATCATGTTGAGAAATAACTGAATTTATTAAGTTTTTCTAGTGCTAATTCAATGTAATAAAGTTAATGTCTCATACAAAAACCTATGCAAGATATTGTGACATGAGTCAACAATTTTGAATGAAGGTTGGTTAAATATCTTGGAGGAAACTCCGTCTCCAAAAATTTACAGCATGCTAGTATTGTAACTTATGTATTGAAATCTATGTGCGTATTAAAATTATTTTTGCATGAAATATTTATTTAGATTGTATACATTGTCTTTAGAAAAAGAAAGAAAATTTTATTCTTTTAGAAATTGATAGAGAATTGGGACTTCAATTACAGATTTGTTTTAAATACATTTCAACACAAAAGCACACATTATTTTATTTTGTTTTACTCTTCCATTTTTATATAATTTTAAGAATCAAATACGCCGTTTTCAATCGTTCAAGTAAATAAGCAAAGAAATCGACTTATTTCATTCATTGATATATTTCCCGCCTAGAAACCATAGTTCATATGCCTAGAAGGAGGGGGAAATTTATTCTAAGCTTTAACAGAAGTTATTGAAGTTTGAAAGCTAAGCTATAAATATTTTCTAATTTAATTGTCTGGTCACTGACCTGTACCCAGACAGCCCTAGTAAGGTATTTTCGAACATCCTTCTTTTGAACTTGGAATGTATATAGGATGCCAGGGATATTTGAGATTTCATTCAAAGTGATATAGAAAACTGTTATGAAAAAATACGAAGAAATACTTAATACTTTGAAATTATTAGATATGTTGAAATAGAATTTTAGTCAGGAGGTGTTACATTTTATCCGACTTTAAATAGATAATTGACTATATAGAAAAGTGCTATGAAAAAATTTCAAAGAAATAATACTTTAAAGTTATTGGATATGCTGTAAATATACAATTTATTTAGATTGATGTCAGGACGCGTTACATTATATCCGATTTCAAAGAATTACTCAAAATATGATTGTGCAAATACAAAATCAAATTTTAATGGAACAAACTAACCTAGTATCTAAATGTATTTAATTTTGTTATTAAATTAAATTAGTAATTAATTAAAAGTATTTAATTTCAAGCTTTGTAATTACTTTATGGGAAAACATCCATACTTAAATGAAAAATAGTTTTAATTACTGTATGCTTTTAAATAAAAAATAAACCATTACATTTATGCTTATTAAATTTGTAAGCAGTTATACATAAATTACAGCCAAAAGCGCAGATGTAATTTATGATTAAATTTAGAGCTATCTACTGATATATGCCGAACATTAGTCTTAAGTTTATTAGACTAATAGTGTGTTTTATTATTTTTAAAAACTAATATAGAAATAGTCACTAGGGTGAATCATTAATTATGTTATTAAAAATAGGTAAACTTTAATTTCACTGCTACTGATTAGATTTGAAACAGTATAAAAGCCCTTCTAGATACAATTAAACTGTATATATAAAGATATTTGGATTTAAGGCAATATACATCAACATAATTGTTATTTAAGTTATTCTTTTCATGGAATTATTTCATTAAAATGGTATTTAATTGTATCTGAGAATTATAATTAGTTTCTCCACCAGCAAAAACATCTTTACAATAGTGATTTTAATCCTAGCAATTTTAATTGAGCCAATTTGAAATTTATTTTTGAAAGCATTACAGTTAAAATGTGGTTTTTTAAATATCCCGTTTTATCTCCATTAATAATGATGAGGAATGAGTGTGTATATAGGCCCTTTTCTCTCTCTATGTGTGCGTGTTATTTAATAGTGTATATATTAAATAAAAACTTTATAAAATTTCAAATATTTGAGTTTTTGAACAGAATTTATTTCTAGGGTACCAACTGATTGCAAAAACTGTAAGATTTAAAAATTTTATTCTAAGAATGGTTTTGGGCTACTTACGTGTCTATTGACATGTTTGTAAATTTTTGTTTCCATGCCTTCGTTTAAATATATTTTTAATTCGAAACCCACATCTATTGGATACTTAACTATGATGTTAAAATTTTAAAATGGACTTCTTATGCAAGAATGCAATTTTAGTAACAAGATTACATTACAAATTGATTATGCAAAGCTGAAATTTCACTGAAAAGACTGCATAGTTTTATACGACAGAATCACAATATTAGTGAAAAGATCACATTAGAAATTTAATATGCCGGACAATAATTTTAGAAAAAATATCGCGTAAAATTTTTTTCTAAGTTCTTACTTTTTACATAATTATGGTGCATGCATCAATTCAAGGAAAATTAATCCTTTGAATGACGTAGTTCTAAATTTAATGCATCTTTAAATTTAATTTGGGTACAAAAGCTTATTCATGTTAATCTTTAGCTTTCTTCGTTGACTCAATCTCTTTTAGGTTTTAAACTTAAAGATTCTTCAAATTTTTCACGTTAAATTCTTTTGAGTATTAAGTATTTATATACGTTTTATGTTAGGAAAGTAATTTGTAAATTGCTGTTGTTTTTTTTATTTTTAAGACACGTTATCGGATTATTTATATATCGAATAAATCAATTTTTTTACTACAGTCGTTTTTCGTAAACGCTATCTTTGTTATCAATATTTATGATTTTGTTACTACATGCATTTGTTAACAATCAATAAACAGAATACTTAGAAATGAATATCGCAATTTTCATAGTTTTTAAAGGAAAACTAAAAATTGGTTAATCGGAAATAATTGAAAGTTAGAATTCAAGATAATTAAGTGTTCAGCCACCAAAAGAAATATATTATTGCTATATACTCATATTTTCCGCTTTTCAAAACTTCCTTGAGGTATCTAATCAATAAGATGGTCTGAGTATTTATAATTTGATATTACATGTATTTCCGAAAGGCTCATATTAGGCGATCATAACAAATTGAATTTAAATTTTCACCATTTTTTATTTCTGTTGAATAAGAAGATTGCCATTTGCTTCACTTAATTGTAATATCCCTGCAAAGCTGAAATAGTGATTTAAGAGCACTCTGTATTTCATATTGGAAAAACTTAAGAGTTTCAAATTATGACCTTGCAATACAATCATGCTTAAATTATGTCATTCAGCTACAAGCATTGTCGTTTTTAAACTTTTCTTCATCTAAACTACTAAAACAGTTTAATGCATACTTTTCAATAATATTAAAACTATTGAATTTTCAATAATACAAATTGCTGAAAAATCAGGATAGTTTCTTTGCTGAGATACTTCGTAACATTCCACTAAGATACTTTTCTTATTCCTCTGAAGAAGGTTCATTCAAAGACATTTAAAATCATTTTAATACTTTTTCTAAATAATGACATTTAAAACTTAATTTCTTAAAGGATATAAAACTATTTTAAACAAATTGTTATACCACTCCATTAAAACAAATATTTCAGTAAAGCAAACATTTTCTCTTCAACCATACCATCCTCATTATATCGAGTGAAATTCATCTTCAAATAGATTTAAATCCTGATTAAATTGCGGCCCGGTAATTGTTGACATAAAGAGTGCAGGAAAGTATGATAAAACCTTTTTACGCTGCCACTGATAATCTCCTGATAATACCGTCTTTAGAAGGAGCTTAGAATTTATGAAACAAGTGAAGAAACTATTAGAGGGAATAAATTCCGTCAGTTAAATATGTTTCGGAATTTTGGAAGTAGAACAAACTGCTTACGTTGGGTGCACATCATTAATTCTGATCCTTAAGATTGAAACAATTCCCAGTTTTTCAAATTAAAGATATCCGCATTCTTGTATCATCTTTGTATTTTCATATTGTGATCTCATTTATTTTAAAATGTGCATAAAAATAAAAAAAATGTTTGGAAACGCAATGAAGGATTTGTTTCTCATCAGTGAGTGCCATAATTAGATTTTTTTTCTTATTATTGGTTTTGAAAATTAATTTACAATGTTTTAATAATTCTTATAATTTCGTTCTCGAGGCTACTAAACCCTTAATTTGGATATAATTTTGAAAATAATACAGTAACACATTATTTGAGATTCGCTTTTATTTTAATCTTACGATACTGCACAAATTTTACACACATTACGAATCTGTTATGCTGTTTCCCAGCACAGTTAGTCCCATTGTAGAAAATATTGTTTTACTGATAGCTCCATTGGATGCAGATCGGACTCAAAGTCAATGACTCTCGGACTTGACAACTTAGCTATGAATTTGATGATTTGGCGACAAAATGCACGATACAAGAATATTTAGAATATTTGGCGACAGTCCAATAGGAGGCGAATTGTGCTTGATTGTTCGAGAAACTTCTGTGCCTTGCTCTGGAAACTAAAAGGCTTGCAGTCCATTCCGAAGACAGTATTGTAGTTAGTATGTGCAAAAATTGGAGCAGTCCAGCAAAGAGAAAGCGTTGAGTAGAGCTCAGCCGATTACTGGATTGTGCATGCAGCTGAGAGCCAAGTCTTGGAGACAAATATTGCGTCAACATCGAGTCGTGTGTTGAATGGCCCGTCGTATAGTAGTGAGTCCTCAATTTGGTACAGCAAAAAAGAGGAGACAGTGGAGAATAATCCTAAGGACAACTGAGTGTGGAAGTCACTAATCCCGAGGATGTGAAGAAGGACCAATGAATGTAAAGTACCTAATCCCAAGACTGTGCAGAAGGATCAATGAATGCGAAGTCACTAATCCCAAAGTTATGCAGAAGGACTAGTGACTTTAATAACTAATACCGAGACTGTGTGGAATGATCAGAGACCGCCGGGTAAGTGACAAAAAAGTCAAATGATCAGTATTGTCCCTCTGCTCTCTCTGAAAATCTAAATACAAATTAAACTGCTCTCCTAAACGAAGGCACCTAGGTTTCATTTCTTGAGACAAGACGCACAACTCTAAGGAGTCATAAAAAAGATATCAGATTGGTAAATAAAAACATCTGTCTTGGGTGACTGGATTCTGATCATTTTAGTTCGGCAAGAAAACCATGGGCTTAGCAAGTAAACAGATTTCACCAATTGTTCATCTTTTACGTTGAAAGGCCTTAATGAGTCAATCACAATACTTTAAATATATACCTTATGAATTGAAATACTTTCATTTGGTATGAGAAGATGTAATTTAACAAAGTTGGTCAACTTTTCTAAACGCTGTAAGCTCTTTTCTAACTGCTATTAACATCTTAAGCCAAATGTATTCGTCTAAAGCTTTTTTTAATACTAATATTCACTCATGTTGTGTTGCTAACTTTGAATTAGTCCCTTCCAGTAAAATGACGAGTATAGCTCGTCATTGAATTTGCATGTCATAAATATGATGGGGAGCTATTCTCGTCATACGATTAAAGTTACCTTTGACTATAATAATAAATTTAGTTCAAAATTTCTAGTGTATCCAATTACTTTTAACATCATAAATCCCTATCACAAATTGCTTATCGTTGGGCCGCGGTAGCCTGGTTGATAGAGCGTCTTTCTCGTAACCGAAAGATCACGGGTTCTGTCCTCGTCTACTCCAAAGACCACCGTGTTGGCTAATGGCAGTTGGAGTACGTTAAATGGGTCGTTACTGCGAAATCCTCCAAGTTTCCATAACAAAACGATACTTCTGGGGGTACTGAATCAGGAATGAGTCGGTCTCTGATTTGAATCTGAATTCTGACTTGCTGATGAATGAATGAGTGTATGAATGAATTCGACCCCCCCCCCCAAAAAAAAGGGTTGTGTCGTGTGTGTTCGAGCAAATTCGTCCTTTCACCTGAACGGTGCTCGTTAACAACGAAAGGCGCACACTTCTACCTTAATCGAAACAGCTCTGCTAATTCGATTTTGCATGACCAAGCGGCATTACAACAACATTGCTTATCGTTACAATTTCTTGATATAAATCACGGCTGAATTATTGTTAATAGCTGGGATTTCATTTCTTATAAACATTTAGTGTAAACATCGATCAGGTCAATATATAGTTTTACTTAAAGAAAAGACATATGTGTAACACCATAATAAATAGTCTCAAGGTAATTGGAGAAATTCTGAAGAATTAGAATAAATAAGCTAATGTTTACGCCATTACTAATAATGAAATATTATCAAGAAACCTTACTAAGCGACTAATAAGTTATTCTAGTGAATATTCTGGGTCATAAACACATCATCAGAAGAATGGAAGGAAATATTGGGTCTGAAATAAAAATATATATATATAGGAGTGTTTGATGTAAACGCTCTGATGTTGGGAAAACTATATAAAACTTCTTATCCAAAGTCATTAGTTTTTTGATGAAGTGTTGAATGTGATCTTATGAATTATAATTACATCCGTATCAATAATATAGTTTTAATTAACACTACGTAAAAATTATAAAATTTATACAAAAACATGAAAAATTGTTCATGAAATTATTCAATTTTTTACTCATTTGGGAGGGGTTAAAGACCCGGAAGTGTACATTACAGTTGATCTTGGCAGAATGGATTTTGAAACCACTTTCCTTCGAAAATCGGCGTGAAATGAATTCAAATAAGGACACTTAAGTTTCATTTGCAAGTGGATAATCTAATGGAGCTGATCAAATTTTCCTCATTTCCTAATCTGGACTCGTATCTATCTGCACTCGTTACATTCAGGCAAATAAAATAGAAACACTTCTCGTAAAACTAACTAATAAGAAAAGTATTCCACGACAAAACGACACGAAAATTGCACCCTGAAATGAAAACTGTGCTAAGTATCAAAAATAAAATGGCCGTGTGAGCCGTTTACTGGTCAATAAAGTTAATGTTATGGACAGATTTTATTGTCTATTTGCTCAGTTGCCTTGAAGTAATGGTCTCAGTAATTAAAACCGACACATTTCTTTGATCAACTTCAATTATGTTGGATCATAATAATTTTGAGATGTTGAATTTCTTATTTAATAAACATGAGAATTCTTGTGTTAATTCTCTTTGAAAACTCATTTAAATGCTTTCAGGTGCATTAGCTTTAGGCTAAATTATATTAAAAACAAGATTGAAAGAAATAGACGTCACTAATAAAAAGTTGGGAAGAGTAAGACAGAATTGGGAAGTTTTTAACGGTATTAGTTTTTTATAAAAAGAACTGTAAACAACGTGATAAATTGATTTAAAAGATATTGTCTATAAAATAAAAATCGTTTTCATAACTTTTTCTTTTATTGTCTCCTTATGTATTCTTGTATTCATTATCTTCGAATTTTTTATTTATTTATTTATTTTTTATTTTTTTTATTTATTTATTTATTTTTTTGCTTTCAGTTTTATCAGCGTTTGGATAAATTAGATTAAAAATGGGAATATAAAATGAGAAAGACACCATTAATAAAAAGTTGAGAAAAAATATAAATAAATAAATAAAAGAATTGGGAAGTTGGAGAGTTATTTATCGTTAATAAAAAGTATTTCATAAATTGATTCAAAGACTCTCTGCAAAATAAAAATTCTTTTTATAAATCATTAATAAAAAAGGAAAAGTTGTTTGTCATTAAAATAGTTTACTTGTTCTATCATTTTAGCTTATGTGTTGTTGGTCTTATTATTCTCGATTTGAACAGAAGTTGAGCAGGTCAAAAGTTGAATTATGAAAGAAATTCTGAAATCACTATTATTAAATAATTTTAAATATTGAATTTTATATTAACACGTAAGAATTTTTAGCTTAAAATAAAATATGCAAGACTCACTTTGAATGGATCTTTGGGGATATTTTCATTATCCAGATTGTAATAAACACAGAAATAAATCCAATACAGAAAAACATTTTATTCCACTGTTCTTCATTTCTCTCTTTCATAAACTGCCTTCCATTTTAAATCCGTACGCTGAATTCACTATTATTAGGTAATATTGAATTTTATATTAACACGTAAAACTTTTTAGCTTAATAAAATACGTAAGACACGCTTTGAATGGTACTTTGGACATATTTTCAATATCCAGGTAATAATCAGTATGGAAATAAATCAAATATGGGACCAAATTTAAAAAAAATAAATGGGTGCTCATTCTATTTTGCTCAAATTGAGATAGCTGTACATCATTAAATTATTTATTTTGTCGATTTCACCCCTTCACTGGTTTGCCCATACATCATGCCCACATCCGTTTATCTCATTTTCTTACTTATAAACGACAACTAAGCTGTTTGTGATTGCATTCCCAAAATTGAATATTTCCTCTAATTTCATAGTAAAGGAAATAAGTCAGTGAAAGAGTTAATTTCGAGGATAAAGTTTTGAAATTTGTTTTTGAAGAAATAAATATTTATGAACTTTTATTTTTATTGTCGCTCGGCAATTTTTCAAAAATTATACTCATTTGATGTATTCAATGTAAGGCATTTTAATCTCTGTTTTGAATTTCATTTTTCTTAGCCTTTGTAGTTTGCTGTGGTCTAGTAAATTTTCGGCTTCGAAACTGGAGGGTTTCAGCTTCGTGACCCGATTCTATCGAATAACCGTCGTGAAAGCAGGTTTGTTGCACATTAAATCTGTCTGGGCCAAACGTCCCGACTTTGGTGTGATGTGGAGAGGGAGTGCCTACTCAGTTGTCGTCTCCGTCATCTGATGCGGTTGAAAATTACGAGTTCTATCCCAAAATAACTCTAGTCTTGCTTTAAAATGGCCGTTAGTATAACTAAACTAAAAATTTGACTTTTGTGAAGATATCAATACATTGTTATTCTATATTCTAAGTCAAAAATAAAATGTTCTAGTTATTTTTTATTTTATAAACTTTATTTCATTTTGCGAAATATACATGAAATCTATATTAATATAATTACACAGATTATTTATTAATCGTAAACGCATGCATAAATTGTCGGTAACGGAATTAAAACACCAAGAAAGATTTAAATTATAAAGTATTAATAAATCTTTTGTATAGCATACTGTATTTGAAATAAACGACAATTTATGATGGAATAATATTACAACAGTTAAGTAATTAAGTAGAATAAATTATGTAATTAAAATAACTACTTTTTGAAATATATTCAAACATGTAAATGAATTTTTTTTGAAGACATACATTTTTCTAAACTTTTTTGTTGTTGTTAACTTTTCCAGGGAAAAAAGGTTTTCATTTGCCTGTAAATATAAATTAAAATAAAAGCAAATTGCATGAAGGTAATTCTTATTATTCCAAATTAACTCAAAATTAAATTAATTTGGAGTACTTCAGGTCGGTTAATTCCATGGATATTTTAAGCAGCTAAAAATTACTTTTAAAAGGAAAAGAAAATCTCTTAACTGGTAGGGGATTTTCCCAAGGGTTTATCCTTATTTTAAGAAATGCAAATAAATAGTATATAAGAGGATATCTTATCTACAATGCTTATGAAGGGGCATCGTTGAAACCTAAACCACTTAAGACAATTGAAGTTTCGTTGAAAATGTTACCAAAAAAATTGTTTTACGATCTCAAAGACTCAGGTCGCATCAGTTAAGAGTTAATTAATAGAACTGAAGTTGACGATAATTTTTCTTTCAAGAGCATTGTTTCAAATGCCATCTGTCTAGAGAATATGTTGAAGAGAATAAATTGCTAAATTAATTCCAGACTTTTAAAAAAATGTTGGTTGTGTAAATAATTTCTTTTCGGCCAAAAGCACTTAAATTTATCTAAGTAGTTTTCTGAGATGGAGAAATCGGCAGGAAGTTTTATGGATTAGTTATTGCCAAAAATTAAGGAAAATTTATTCCAACAATTTTTAATAAATTAAGTGATGAAAAAGGACAATATTAATAAGGCAACCAAAAGTTTTAATTTAACAAATTGGCTTGTTTGTTATTTAATATTTGTAATGTGGTTGCATTAAAAAGTCGTAATAAGGTAACATTAAAAGGGAAGACGGTTTTAAGGAAAAAAAGTAGAATGTTATTGCAGTTTCATTTTTCTCCAAAAGATAAACAAGGAACTTTTTAAGAAATGCAATGCAAAGTTTCAGATTATTTGTCATTAATGCAGTTGAAAAACTAGTTCTTAAATTCTATTAAGTAAAATTAAGATTCCCATATTTACACAACGTATGTACTCAAGTATGAAATTTCATGTTTTATATTTCATCATTTTTGCTACCTCACTTGCGACAAAAATCTTTTTTATTTGAACTTACATATGTATTTTATATTACTTTATTAAATCTTTGGTGATCAGTTGGTACACTGTCTTAATGATTTCTAAAAATTGCATTTAAGTATATTTAATGCAACTAAACTTAAATTACTTACAAAAAATATTTTGACTTAAAATTTTAATACACATTTGTCGAATAAATTTCTTAATTTCAGTCTTATATCACTCTTTTCATTGTGCTTTGCATTTATTAATCTTCAATTAATATCTTTATACATTTAATTACAACTCATCTTTGTACATCTATATTTTTATACATATAAAAGATTTTTTTTAAATATGTGCCCTTTAAAAAACTTTCCTTGCTTGACTTTAATTTTAATCCATTATTATAAGTTAAAAAAAATTACAAAATTTTGTTAAAAGATACTGAAACTATTCAGCATGAGAGAATAAGAAAGAATTAATATTATAACTTAATCATCAAAAGTTTAAAAAGGTGCAAATTTTCTAGTAACAATAAAAATGAGTTGAGTTTCATTTAGGTTCCGACTACGTTGAAAATACTGGTTATTAACCACATTGGACACTTATTGTTATTTCTTGTAGTTCAGACTTTTCTCTTTCGGAAACAGTTTATCTTTTCTAGGAAAAAGAAGACATGACCTTTCTTCCGGGATTACATTTTTTTCAGAAAAATTTGTTTTTGATTTTCTCAAAACATTAATTTTAATAAAAATTCACCACCCTTAACATGATATTTCTAAAATTAGATGTCCTTACATGCAAATTTCAGCATGTGTTTTAAATAATTTTGGCAATGAAATGAACCAAAAGTTTTATTGTTGGTGAAATATTTTTTCATTTATCGGTGTTTTTAGAAAAATTAAGTTGTGAATTTATAGGAAAATAAAATAACTTCTTTGCGTCTCAAGAGTTTTTCTTAGATTTTGGTTCATTTCCTTCTTCATTATATTCTATAACTTGTGTACAAATAAAAATAGGGTTGCTGCATTTCAATTTGTGTAGAGTGTTCATCGTTTTGATTAAATTTCATTAAAATTTACTACAATTTTTTCTATTTCTCAAAATGTAATATATTTTTAAATAATTTTGTTTTGTTTATAGAATTTTGTATTAGAATTGACAAAATATCTAAAAACTCTAATTTTAAAAGAAATCTAATTTTCAAAACTTTTTCATTCTAACGTAATCGGATATCTTAAACGATTTAAGGCATTGTGGAAAAGAAATTAAAAGTCAAACTATTATTTAAAAACTTGTTGTTTATTAAAAAAATTACTGTAAACATATTGACATTATTGAAAATGTTATTTTTGAATTTTAAAGTATGATGACCATTTTTGCTTTGTAATATTTTTATAAGTTTTCGTTGGAAAGCATCAAGATATTCTTTAATTTTTATTTTATTAACTCTCAAATCAAAATTTTAAGAGCATTTTACATTTCCAACATCTAAAGTTTATATGAGTGACACTTTATAACTGTTCGTTAAACAATCCTGTCGATAGAACTCCAACTCCCTCACCCACACAACCGTTTATTTTTAGTAATAGTATGTAGATTGAGTTGGCTTATTCCACTTTCAATTAATGAGGAATGCAAATTACTATAGTTCTATTTTGGCCCATTACTCTAGGTGAATTTATTTCCTTTGATTTAATAATACATTCGGTGGATTCTTTGTTGTCCAGTTTAAGCTGTTTATGAAGAATAAGAATTGAAAAACTTCTGTTATCTTTAAGCTATTTTAATGTAATCGGAGCAGTGAATTTTAATCAAGATATATTTAAAAATACAATAAAATATTGATGCGAGTCAGTAGTATTGTTCCTCAGCGCATTTAGTTTCATAAAGTGGAAGAATATATACATATATTCTTAACAGGTTTCAAATCAATGATCTTCTAGTTTTGGCAAGAAACTTGTCATTTGTCAACATGGCAAAAAAAAATTTAGATTTATCCTAAAATGTGCGACTTCAAAATGCAAGTTCCTAAGATAATATTTTCGAAAAATTCTGAACTGTCATGGAAACTGTATAAACAGAGGAGCATACACAAGGAGGAAGTTTTGATTGCTATGTGAGCTTTTCGTCTGTTATGCGCAAAAAGCTGTTGTGTTATTTAATACAGAATAACTATCATTGTTTTGAACATCCTTATCCAGTACTGCTCTAGTTCAGCTTCTTGTATTATGAATTCACTGAGCGGGTTTACGAAACAATATTTTGCTATTGATTTAAAAACAACGTGATAATTGTTTCTATTATTTTTGTTAAATTATTTAATTGATGTTATTTAATTAAAGATATTTGTTTCCTAAGTGTCGTCAAATTTGATCTTTTAGAAAGTATGAACCCCAAACCCGTATTTAAATCGTTATAACAGAATTTTATATTAAGACCCAAACATTTTAGCAGAATTGTGAATGTGAAAAAGATCCGATCTAGATGACGGTCAAGAAAAGGCAACTCTCCTCATAACTTTCAAGGAAGGAACTTCAAGTTTCTGAAAGAACATCTGACATTCTTATCTAGGCATTATTATTTGATTCAGTGTAATCAGAGATGATTAGATAAATTAGTTAATGTTAATTAATATTTCAAAGCAGCGGTGCAAATGGGCGATAAAGTTTATCTATGTAATTAACTTTATCGAGCTGCTTACGACTCGGAAGACTATTATAGTTTTGCTACTTAGAATAAGATTCGTTTCAGAAGGGCGAGTTTCAAGTCATTCTATCGCGTTTAAGGGTTTCCCATTGCTTTCGTAACTTAAGTGCGGCTTATATGGTTCATTTAGTATGCTGAATATCACGATAATAAATATGAATTTAGAAAAAGAAAGAACTTAAGATATCTGATATATATTCGAACTTAAGATACGTTCGAAGGACATTTTTTGAAAAATTGGATTTTTTTAAAATCTATTTAAAATTTTTAGTTGTATTGTCAATTGTAAATACTATAAACACAAAAAAATTATTTGAAAATATATTTTACGAAATAAGATAATTTGTAGTAAATTTTAATGAAATTTAACCAAAACGGTTAACACTCTACACAAAGTTGTAATGCAGCAATCCCATTCTTCTTTGTACACAATTTATAGAATATAATGGTGAATGAAATGAACCAAAATCTAAGCAAAAGTTTGAGACGTAATGGGTAAAAGTATGCGCATATATGCTTTTTTTCCATAAATTCACAACTTAATTTCTCTAAAATCCCCTATAAAGGAAAAAGTTGTACACCAACAATGAAACTTTTGGTTCATTTCATTGCCCATATTATTTAAAACACACGCTGAAATTTTTATGTGGATACCTCTGTTAGTTTTTTAGATATTATGTTATGTTGGATATTTTTTATGAACACTAAAATTGAAGTGAAAGACAAATTTTAGCCAAAAAATATGTATTGTTTAAATTCCCACTGGCTGATAGGTCAGGCTTTCCTTTTCCCCCAAAAAAATAAAATGTTTTGGAAAGAGAAAAGTCTGAACTACAAGCAATATCAATATTTTTTTTAATTCGCCAATGCGGTCGATAACCAGCGTTTTCAACGTACTCGGATACCTTAATATGTTTAGGATGTATTAAGAGTAAAATAGAATAAATGATTTCACACAAATACTTCTAAGTTTTTATACCCTAATTTACTTTTTAAGTGTGAACTTTGGTGGAATACCTAAACCATTTACATAGAGCTTATCGTTAGTTTTATCGCTGACATTTTATTTCATCATTATTTAAGTTACCTCCAAAGAGTCGAGATTTTGAAGAATTTTGGTGTTTCAAATTTCTTGAGTCTTTGTAAACATGACCATCTCTAGGCACAGTAATTCAAACACTTTGAGTTAGAAGGATATAATTTAGCAAATGGTCATTGCCAACAAATTTGAACATTTCTATCCACGTTTGAACGAAATCTATTCGTAGAAATTCTGACAGTTCAGATGCAAGTTAATATAACTACAAAACAAACAGCTAAATAGAGAAGAATTTGTACATTCAAATTTGAAACCAAATACATCAAGAAGTTGACCGTCTGTCGGTTTGATCTTTCGGAACTGTCTATACTACATGGTCAAAAACCCAACCACAAAATATATGAAATTAAATTTGACTTTTTAATCAAAATGGAGCTCTGTATCAAATTTTGGTTTTAATCCGTTGGAAAAAAGGCATCCAAAATATAGGTTCAATAGTTTTACCTGAGTGCAAATGATAACTCAAATTTAATCATCAAAGATCGGAAAGAGCCCTTTCTTATAGTTGTTAGCCAGCAGCATGTGATTGTTGACACAAAAATGCATTTATTATAAAGCACAAAAGAATAATTTGGGGAGATTATACCTACTAGTCTTATTTCTTGTCTCTTTATAATTTTTTTAAATCCCTGTTCTTACCATTAAGGTGTTTGGAACTATAAACACGACAGTAAAAGCTATATTTGAACATTCCAGTTGTTATTTTTATTTTATAAGATGTCCCATTTCATTACAGAAGACCCGAGTATTTATCTTAGTCTCAAAAAATTAGCAATGGCGTATATCAAAATATTTCTGCAAAAGACATCAAATGAAGGTGGGTAAATACGAAAAGTAATTAATAGCTTATCGCCGGAGCTATGTAAAAGGTGTGGGTTAATTGGGATTTGTCTGCATTTTTCTGGCTAAAGAGACATGGTTTTGACTATGCTGCGGCAAAACAGGATTAAAATTGTATCAGTGACAAATAATCAAAAATGTACAGTATAAAAGAATACTTAACAACAAACAAGTTTAAGTGAGCTTATGAATTTGGGCCAATACATCTTTCAAAAACGGATCTTCCAACATGAGAGAGGGAGTTTGGCTTGAGACATGGCATGGAGGGTGTATCTTGCTTTGGTATTTCATTATTATGTATAGTTGAATTAGCTCTTCCAAAAAATGTTTGTTTTAATTTCTTACCATATCTAGAATATCATTTGTCATTTAATATCGCAACATACCGTTGTTACCTAGAATCCCCCAAATAATCTGTGGATGAGACAGATATAATAACAATTGTAAATTTCTTCATTTTAGTCTAACAGCATAAATTGAAAACTTGGTGTTTAATGGTGTTTTTACATACCGAATTCACTTAAAATATACATACGCACTAGTGATGCTAAAGGACAAGCTAAAGACAGCTTTATTCTGAAGTAAGATGCCGAGATGTGAATGAATCCCTGTTCTCTCACCGAAACTCAATGTAAATAATCCTCTTGGATTTTTGTTTATTCTATGTACATTTCTGAGACGATATTATTTCCTTTACATGATGTATAATCTGAAAAAAACTTAAATACAATTATATGAGCATACTTTATTATCAATGGTAAATAAATATATTTTTTACTTTAATTTTTTTTTAATACTGCGCTTATGAATCAGATTTATACATGAATTTTTTCTCAAATACTAAATGATATCTTATCAAAAATAGTTCACATATTTCTGAATACATTTATAAAATTGTGACTCTTCAATGGGCAGTTATAATCCAATTCATTTAAAAATGATTATTTACTGTTTTTAACCAAATTAAAAATTTATTATAATTAGTTAATTAAATCTTTAATTAGCAATTAAGTACAAAATTTATTTATAATAAGTAAACGGGTCGGATGAGAAATACAAAATTATTACGTTATTACTTCCTTCCAAATCATTTTACTTTGAACCTTGTAACTTGTTTAATTTGCCAGAACTTATTGCATATAGTTCTCACTAATGGTTTCTTCACTTGCTTTGTGACACTAAGCTCTTTCTAAAGACGGTATTATCAAGTGATTAACAGAGGTTGTGAAAAAAGTATGGATTTAAATTTGCTTTAAAGACAAATTTCATTTGTTATAAAGAGTATGATGAAACAGAGAGAAAATTTTTGCTTTTCGGAAATATTTGTTTTAATAAATTGATGTGAGATAAATTGTATAAACATATTTTATATGTTTATACAAATAAGGGTTTAAATGGTTTTTTGATATCCAAAATATACCATGATTCTTTGGACGAAAATTTTAGTTACCAGTTTATTATCCTAATTTAGGGCCGCAGTGGCCTGGTGGTAAGATCTCGGCTTCGGAACCGGAGGGTTTCAGGTTCGAGACTCGATTCCACTGAAGATCCGTCGTGTGAGGGGGTCTCTTGCACGTTAAATCTGTCAGGCCAAAGTCCTCCCGCTGGTGGGGAGAGGGGGTGCCACTTCAGTTGTCGTCCTCGTCATCTGTCCGTCGTTCAAAATGACGAGGTCCGTCCCAAAATAGTCCTCGTGTCGCTTTAAACGGGACGTTAATATAACTAAAACTAAACTAAAACTATTTTCATAATTTCTTTCAAAAGTATTATTTGCAAATATCTTTTATTACTAAAATTTTTAAAACAGTTTTTAAATATTTTTAGTTTAAAAAACCTGCAACTTCACTTAAGATTTATAATCTTATAATAACAATTTTAAACATCCAGTATAATTGATTTTTCATGTAAAGAAATTACGTTTTGTTCTGTATTGCATCTTTATGTTGTGACACAAGTCTTAATACAGCAGTTTGTAATATTTGTCGATGCAAGAAATTTAACTGATTTAATGAAGAAATTATCGCTCGATACCGAATCACTTTGAAATCTATAACATAAAGCAAATGAGTAAAATAATATATTAAAAGGAAAGATAAATTATTTAACATATTGATTATAAGTATATTTTGTGCCCGAATGATATTTAAAAATGTAAAGCAGGAAGAAATGCCTTTCATAATTCCAGCTAATATTGTAATGCATGTCTACGGTTCTTATTTCATGGGTTTGATATAAATATATGTATTTTGTTTCACGCTCTAACATACGCGTTATGATAACAGGGATATTTTGCTTGGCTTATTTTAAAACTAAAAATTTGATTTAACTAAATCTTATTTGTATCAAACTTTGACTTAGGTATAATGCATTGTAAAAGACTGCCATCTTTAAAACGTTCTTAGAAACTAGCCAGCATCTAATATTTATATTTCAGTATAAGGAAAACCATGAAAAGACCCAACAAGAAATAAAGATAGCGAACATTTAATGGTTAAAAGTGAGAATTAGTTCAATTATTTTAAAAAGCGCAACTATATGGTTGAAACGGTAATTTAAAATGCAGTCAAAGTTTACTATTTGTTGCAAATTTCAACACTTTTTAAAATTTCAAGCAAATGAAAACCGTAATATACATTGTAGTTAACAATTCTATTATCTTTTTCAGATAGTACCGTCTGCTCTTATCGGTAGAAATTATAGAAATAACTTATTTCCTTGTATAAATACAAATTCTATAAGTAAAAATAAAAGCATATATCCGAAAAAATATGAACTTTGATTCTTATTAATTAAATTAATAAAATATAATACTGGTTTTAAAAGTTTTTGAATTACTTTCAGATTCTTCGTAAACTGATAATCAATTTCATCCATTTTAATATAGTAATTGTCGATATCATTAGTTTCAAATTCAATAATTTCAACTTTGCTTATTGTGTCATGCCTCCAAATTTGGAGTTTCCACTCTTTTAGATTATCTGTTTTGACCATGATATACCAAACCAGATTGGACAGATATATTTTACCATGCCTTGATATAATAAAAAAAGATTCCGTTTTTAAAATATGGAATATAATTCAATGAAAATTTATTTATTTAGAGATGATGAGAACAATGAATATTTATGTACTTTTATCTATATCTATACTTATAATAAAGCTCAATGTGCGTGTGCATGTGTGTGTGTGCGTGTGTGTGTGTGTGTGTGTGTGTGTGCGCGTGTGTTTGTGTGTGTGTGTGTGCGCGTGTGTTTGTGTGTGTGTGTGTGTGTGTGTTGGCGCTCTACAGGCCAGACCGTTTGACCTACAGCTACCAAATTTGGTACATGTATACCTTGGAGGTCCGGAATGTGCACCTCGGAGCCCTTTTTTCGAATTTTTAATTAGAATTTGAGTTAATTAAAATTTAAGCGAAATTTCGACGTTTTCCCGCTATAACTTCCGAAAATATGATCGCATAAACATGATTTTTGCATCAATTTAAAGATTAAAACATTAGCCTTCTAATGGTATCAGTGTTTTAATGTAAAACTCAAGCTTCTATTTTTAACGAATTTTTAAAGAAATATTTTAACCATGTTTTTTAGCACGTGACTAGATAAAATAAAAGAATGCCGGAAGTTCAAATAAAAAAAATTATCATCGCAAAATAAATCTACAGAAATGCAACTTTCAGCACGTGACCGGATAAAATAAAAGAAATATAAAATATGATATTTTCTTTAAAAAATAAATGCCAAGTAAAGGTTTCTACAATCGTTTGCAATATCTATATCATTAACTCAATAAATCTTCTTTATTTACGGTAAACCTGATTGAATTTAGACAGGATGTGCATTGAAATCCCGACTGAATGGCATATTTATGTAATCGTTTGTAATATCTGTATCATTAATTTAATAATTTTTTCCCTTTCCCGCTTTTTTTTTAAAAACATATTTAATATTTTAGCAACATCATCGAATTTTTTTTAATATTTTGGAAGCATAACCGATGGCTAAAACTGACTGATTTATAAAATTAAAGAATATTATTGGGAAAAGGTGTACTTTTAGAACTTTCCGTCCATCATCTTAAAGAAAATATTAATTTCAGCTCCATCAATGACCGGAATTCCTTCAAGGCTAATGAATATGTGATTTAGTTGAAAATTTTAGAACGCTTTACTCATGGCGAACCAGCTGGTCGCCAAAGGCGGCTAGTTATACATAAAACTGATTTTAAAAAATTATGCATTCCCCACAAGCTATGTTTTGGAAATAAACAAATTAATTATTCTAAGTATAATGTTTTGAAATTCGTATTAAGTGTAAACACAATGTATTCACGTATAAAACTAAAAGCGTTTAATATTTGTAGGCCATTACATTAGAGTATTCGACTAGAACTTAGGCATTTAATGAGCTAGAGCATATTTATATGCATTTAATATGCATAAATGAAACATATGCATTTCGTAGCAAAAACCGATTTTAAAAACATACTTCCATTAATACACTGAAATTTTAAAAAATTTTATTTTCATTTTATTATGTTCAGTTAAAAATTTCTATTCCACTTATAATCAAATATATCTGTATTATTGCAGATATTTTTGAATTTAATTGTCCAAATGTTTCTCAAATTGATTATTAGATGGCAATAAAAAGAATCAAAAATTAATAAATAAATGAGACGTTATTTTTAAAATTGATGCAAACTTCTGAATAGAGAAAACTGTTCTTTATAAACATATAAGTGTACAAAATTTTAAATTTTAACCCGTATTCTAGCTCAAGCGGAAAAGTAATTATTATATCTTAAAAAGCATTAAACAAGCAAATTAACAAAAGTATTTATAATTTTATATTAAATTATTCTATTTTATAGTCATGATCGTTCATCTTATTCGACGCATATTGTAAAATCCAAGTAATCAGTCATTCTATTTCTTTATGATACCATACATTTTGTCATTAAAATTCCTTATAATCATAGTAAACACTTAACTATTATTAATTGAATTAGTGCATTAAATCGATCGTACCTATACCAAGAAATTTAAAATACATAATTTAGGAATTAAAGGAAAACAAACATTCATTGGCAGTTTAACTACTAGATTAAAAAAATGAAAAATTCAATCATATGAAATTATTAGAGAGATCATTTTTCACAGCCAAATTTCTCCCTCGCTAAAATTCAAATTATCAGAACTAAGAAATAATTAGTCATATCGAATTTTTCCCTTACGATATCATAAATTTTATCGTTGAAATTTATTATAATTGTAGTAAACATTTAGCTGTAATTAATTATATTAGTTAATTAAATACCAAAATTACATGTGCAGTAAGGAAATATGAAATATGATTTAAAATTAAAAAAAACATCCCCTGGCAGTTAAACAATTAGATAAAAAAAGTAAGAAAATCCTTCGAAAATTTAGTCATATGTAATTATTAAAGAGATCATTTGTCATAGCCAAATTTCTCCCTCGTTGAAATTCAAATTATCCGAACTAAGAATGATAGAATTAGAAGCCCCGAGGTGGAAATGTTTTTGCAGTCGAAGAAAACTAATTACAATTCTTTGATACGATTAGTGAACGTTTCAATGCAACTATTTCAAGAAAAGAATTACATGAGCCTCGTTTATGTTGATATATTTTCCCTCGTTTTCCGGTATCTTTGATTACAGTTTTTAATTATCGAATAGACGGTCCCAAGAAGAGCTTTTATCAAATTTCAAATCATAAAGGTTTCAAACATAACCCGAGGCTGGAAAAAAAGTAAAATTTCATTTTGCTATTTTTGATGTCACTCTTATATAATTAATGATTCTCTTGAGTATTTGTTTCTATTGAATTTTTAAGAAAAGAAAACATTCTCTTTAAGATAAGGTTCGAAGCTTCTGACTAAACAGTTTACAATACATATTTTATTTAAAAAATGAAACATTAATTGATTCTTTTCTTTGCAAGAAAGGACGTTGTAAAATTAATTGAATAGTTGGAGAACGTCTGAGAATTACACTTCAATTTCATGGAATTTAATACATTTTGAGACAAATAGAAAGACTTGGGTCTGTATCTACAATAATTGTTTTAAATTCAATCAAAATGAATTTTTCAAATATTAAGTTTAAATTCTGTCAGTTAATAGAAAATTAATTATGTTTGCCAAAATTCTTGTTTGAGTTCGGATTCAAACTTTGTGTGTCTTAATTCCTTAACAGCTATTTTTGGATGCCGTGCTTGCATGAAATTCTGTTTCTTAAAATTATAATTTGAATTTAAATCATTCAATGAAACTGACATATAATACACAAATGCATCATTCTTGATTGAATCAGGTAGACCGAAGATTTTTGAAACTAAAGATGCTTTCTAATTAATTGATGAAGGAAAGATACCAATTAAAATATTTAATTCATTAGAAAAATAAGGACAGAAATAACTACGAAGAAAAATCAATTTTAAGAATGAAATCTACCATTTCTGTAAAGTTTGATTATTAAATAGATTTTAAAAAAATTATATATTTTTTATTCTATTAACCACTTAACTGTTTTATATTCTTTACTACCTAATAAGATGGCGTATTCTATTTTGGGAATGTATATAAATTTCTCATTTAGTTTCAAATGGAAATCCATTGACTAGTTGACTTATCTATGTATTAGAAGTACTTTTAATATTTAATGATAATCGTAATGAATGACTTATTTTTTGCTTACCACTATCGAAATTCGGCAAATTGATGCAAGTAGGGAATTTGGGCAAAACAGTTTAGCGATTAAAGATATTCATTTTTATGTTGCGTCTTACTTTCCTTTAATGACAAAAAATTTTTTGAAAACTCCATAGACATTTTTGTCATTGGCGAGTGTAAAATAAAATAGATGTTCCACCATATATAATCTATTTACAACAATTCATTTGCTTTAAAGTTGTTTTTCAATCTCAAGTTTCTATCAATTGGCATTTCTTTCACTTATCAAAGATACTGCAGTGGTCTAATGGTAAGATCTCGTCTTCAGGATCAGAGTTTCAAGTTCGGGATCCGATTTCGGATGTTTCATGTAAGTGGTTCTGTTATACCTTAAATCCGTTTAGGTCAACTGTCCCCTAGCTGTTGTGATTTGAATATATGCGTTCCAGTTTAGGTGTCGTCTTCGTCATCTGACCACTATTCAAATAGCCTCAGTGCTGCACTAAAGAGGATTTCATTTACCAAAATGTCTTGTGTTCATTTATAATTTCGGAAATTGTAGTGAGCTGTCATTTGCATGCTGAAATGTTATCAATTAACTACTTTAATAATTTATAGTGTTCTATATAATTCTGTTTCATTTAAAGTTTCAGAAATACAATTTTCGTAATCACATTTTAATAATTTTCTCACATTTTAGTATTTTCTAATAAGAATGCATATTTTGATATCAATCAAAATCTGTTTAAAGAGAATAAATTGAATCCAAATGGGAAATAAATCAACTTTAAGATGTAAAACATATATTTCGTGTTATGAAATAAATTCAAAGATTCTTAAAGTAATTGACCATTCAAACCTCCAACAATACTGGTCTTGTTTCAAGCACTTCAATCTTTCCAAATCTTATATATGTTGTGCATTCTTGGATTCGAAAATCTTCCAAGCTGTTTCGGATACGTAGGAGGTTTATATTTTGTCATAAAAGGGGTAAAAGGAAAGATTCAGGGGTGTATTTACACTTAGTAATAGGGTAACTCATATTATTCTACTCTTGTGTATAATCGGAATTTTCACTTCAGATTTTTAATTACTATCCCTCCGGTAAGTATAATCTTCAAAAAGTGTTAGTCTGGAGATCTTGAAAATCTATATAAAGAAAAATAAATGTTTGTATGTCTCTCATGCACTTTTGTACCATCCATCCGATTCCGATAAAACTTCGACTACTTATCACTTGCAATTATGGGATGATTATAGTCATAATACAATAATCTTAAGTATAAAAATTATTTTCAGATCTATTTATCGCATCTATTAACCTCCAAATAACTCGCCATGGAGACGCAGTTCAGTAAAAATGCTAAATTCAAGCCAGACATTAATATTTCGTAGCTATTGTACCTAAATGCAATATCTCTCTCTGAGGTAATAGTTTTATTAGAGAGTGTGCGAGAAAGTTTTAGGGGAACCAATCCTATGGGTTTGGAATTTCAACAAAACATTCAATACAACTTGACGCTTTTTGCAGTAACTTCCAAAAATATTATAGTACAAATAATTTTGCACCATCTTAGTTTTCACAAAATTACCTTTCCAACTATATTAATGGTTTTAAATATATTTTCTATGTTTAATCAATTTTAAAAGAAAGTATTTTAATCACATTTTATAATATTGAGCTTGAGAATGCTGAACGAATATTAAATGAATCACGGGATACAATAGTTTCTTTCATTACCATTCTGAAAGAACACCAAACTTTACACTTCTAAAATAATACACAAATCTAATATATAAAAATTAATATTTTTTTGTAGAATATAATACTAAAAATAGAATAAATACTATTTATGCTTCTCCTTTATATATTCTTGAATTTCAATGAATGTTATTCACTGTCGACAAGAAAATAAATATCCTTCTTCCTATCATTCTTACTTAAACAAGATAACCATTTGAAATTCCAAACGATGTCTCTAAGATTATTTTTTATGCTGCAGCAACGCTTACCAGCTACTAACGATATAAAACTAACTTAAAAATTCTTAAAGCGAAATATCATTCATTTGCATTATCAGAATCGATCCGGCTTTATTGTTGAAGGATTTACAAACCGCATGACTGCATATATTAAGCAATCAACTTTGGTTAATGTATTTTAGTATCTTTTTGTCTTCATTTATTTGAAACAAATACACATATTATGACACGAACTGTAATATGAAAAAAAAATCCATGGTTTCGAAATGAAAGAAGTTCGTGTTCCATTTCTATAAAACTTTTTCAGAAATCCCTAAAAAGATACCCATGGCCTGATGGTAAAATCTCGATTTCTGAATAGAATTTTTTCAAGTTCGAGATCCGATTCCATCGAAGGTCCGTTGAGTAAATGGGTATGGTGCATGTTAAATTTATTGGAGACCAAACACCCTTTCATTGGTGCGGAAATTTTGAAAGGGGAGTGCCAGCTCAGGAGACCTTCACATTTCTGACCACGGTTCAAAATTACGAGGTCCATTCCAAAAATAGCTGTTGTTTTACTTTAAAACGGGACGGAACTAAATTAAACCAGAAATTCTTAAAATGATATGCCATTTGAATTATCAATAGAACTGGTCTGAGTTTCTTCAAAACGCAGCACGAGTCGGATGACTATAAAAAGAGCCCAAAAATATATCAAGCTAGTGCCATTGTTATATCAGCTGAAGTTGCATATTTTCCACCGTTATATTACCAGCTTGATCAAATGTATTTTAGGCAGGGATTTTATTTTTATCGATGAAAGAAACTTGCATGTTGATATTCGATTTAAAAAACAGGATAATTTTTGAAATAATTCTTATTTAGGAATTATAAGACACTTTGATGTGTTAAAGTTTTAAGTCAAAATTACTTATAAAGAAGTATTTAAAAAAATTTGTCTGTTTTTTAAGCACCTTGAATAAGTAATGAATTTGAAAACATAATTAATTAACAAATCGATGTTTAATTATACCTCACCTGCCCCAGCTGGGATTCGTTTCCCTAATTTGTCAGAAGGTGCTTGAAGTTGGTCTTCAAGAATTAATGAGGTACAGTTAACAGAGGATCGTATTCAAATTCAAGAACTAAAGAGAAAACAAAATTGCACTCGAGTGATTAATTGTTAATTACATTCATCCAATCTAGCAGTGATATTTCTCAGTTCTTTCGCATAAAAAGTTAATGAGCATTAATACTTACAACATATATTTAAACAAGAATAACATTTGACAACACATGTTTAATTATTTAAGCTATAAATATTTAGGTCTCGAAGTCAATTTTAAAATATTAGCTTAAAATCTACTAACAATTCATAATGCATTTATATAAATTTTCTAATTTATTCAAATTTAATTGACTTTCCGATATTTGATTCAGTTTTTCGGTGGAATCTTTCGCAAGAGATAACTTTTAAAATTGTATTTACATATGCTATCAGTAACTAATATAATTCATTTGATGCATTTACTGCAAAAAAAATTTATAATAAAAAATTATATTGCTTATATTTTGAAAATGCATTATTGCGTTATTTTATAGGGTGACTCATAAGGTGCAATTTCTATTATTTACAGATTACGTCAATACCAGTATTTTGATATACAACATGTGAGGTCTGCGACTATAGCATTATAGTATAATTTCACGAAACGTGTTATCAAAATTCCAAGAAGTGAAAAAAATAAGTATATAAATAAGTAATTAATTGAAAATTTATGTTTGATGATAACTTACAATACAACAGATTTTCAAAATGTCAACCATTCGCCCAGATGACATTGTGAAGTCTGGAATAAAAATTCGCATTTGTTTTCTGTACTACATACGGTCCAGTTTCTTTAACTTCAGGTTCAAATGCTGCTCTCAAGTCTTACAATGTTGAGAACTATATATGATACATTGTGTCTTTCAAACGTCTCCATAAAAAATGTTGTATGGATAAATATCCGGGTAGTAAGGTGGCCACTCTATAACAATGTATGCTTTCTTAAGGAAATTGTCCGATCAATCTGGGGGTGAAAATGTTCTAAGAGAACGAAGTTTCGCTGAGTGCTGTGAAATCCAGCACCATCTCGCATGAACAAAATTTGATTATCTTTCAAACTTATTTTTGATCCCTGGGGCAATTACCATCTAGGGAATCTTTAATACTGTGCAATTGTCGTACACATCATAATTTGGAATACTAATTGTCAGATTCATAATTAACGTTCTTCGTGTAATTGGACTATGGGCGCTATATTGGGGGACCCATCAAAATACTCATCTTAATGTGTTCTTTCCGAATCTATAAATATTAGAAGCTGCATAACTTGTGTTACACTCTGTAATATCAAATTAATAAAGTGTATTTTTAGCTAGGAATCAAATATACACATGTTTGATTTCTAACACTTTAATTCCATTCCATTGTTGTTAATAATTTAAAAGTCAGAAACTAAAAGTTGAAATATTTTTTAGAACGTTCATTATCGAAAATTTAATTAAACAGAAAATTTCAGTTGCATAACTGTAACCACACGTGCGTATTGTTTCTCATACTTCCGAGTAGTAAAAAATTAATAAAATATGTATATAGAATTCATAAATGAATTTTCACAGTCCTAATTTATTGAATGGCCGATATAGAAATAAGATATTAATTATGAATATTGCATCTATATATTTAAAATAACAAGGAAAATTAAACAATTAGAGATATAACTTCAACTACTTGTCCGATTTTGCTAGTTTTTGTTTCATATGAAAATTCATAAAATCTAGATCCCTATCAATATTTGCCTACTCTCAACAATTCATTTCCACTAGATTCTCCATAGCTGTGATTCACTGTGCTTTTTTGAGAAATAATCTGATAGTTTTCTACGGGCCACAAATGTTATACCGATTTCCACAATATTTATCTCATATATATAAAAAAAAACTGATGCACTCTAGATAGTGGATAATGGTAGACTAAGGACCTTACTTCCTTGGAATTATGATTGAAAAAAACAATTATTAATAGATGTGTATGTATTATCACATTTATTAATACTTCTTTGATTGAGGTATTTAAAATGTTATTACCATACGGCCTTACAGATTACTTTCTATTAAAATTGATATTATTTTAAAACTCAATTAGTATATCAGAAATTTCATATATCTCCCACAAACAAAAATATGTTGCAAAACTCTAAAGCAGGAACTCCAAGTAAGTTTAATCTCTCTCTCTCTCACATATAATAATGTAGGGGGGTGGGGTGCCGTGATGGCCAAGCAGTAAGAAGTCCAAATGATGCTTAAGAGTTTAATGAATGACAAATGATGATGACTAAATTACAGATGAAATGAATGACCAAGATCGTATATTAACATACAAATTCGTCTTTAGCATTACATCGTAATTTCGTCTTTTAGCATACGTCTTCGGTTGTTTCAGAACGTCTTCATCACGCCTCGTCTAAACATGAACTGCCTTTTTTCACGCTTTTTCCAGCAGAGAGCAGCTTAGTGGCGGGAAGATAAGTCACTGGCATCCCTCAATGGGGGGAATGAGGTCAATGGCATCACTCAATGGCGGGAAGTGATGTTACAGGCGACTCTCAATAGCGGGAAATGATATACCTGGCACCACATATATATATAATATGACAATCCACGGAACTAAGAGTTATTGTTTATCCAAAAGCTTTAATATTAGTTAATTATTACTCAAATGAGCTCCAGAAATTCTTTAAGTGCTGAATATGAGAATTCAAACTCTGTAAAAGATAACATCATATGTATTTTACTATTTCTTACATATATGTAGAAATAAATAATACTGGAGTTGCAGGCACAATGTCTAATGTAGATTTTTTTTAAAGAAATTCATTGTTAAGAGTATGAAAATATAAACAGAATATTCATCTCTTAACCTCTAGGAATGAAAGGAAGGAAAACTGTTAAATGTTTGTAGAAGCATTTAAAATTTCCTCAACACAATTGAAATTGTTGAAAATAATGCAAGTATATATTTTTAAGATATCGTTGGATTTAAAAACTATAATATCAACTTAGCTCTTATCATAAAAAATATAATATTAATGATGTAACATTTCTAATGATGCGTAAAAATAATTTTTGTTTATTATTATTTTTGTAAATTTTAAAAATACCAAAATTTATAATAAAATAAAAGACCTGTATAAATTTTTAAAAAATAACTTCGAGGTGCATGTTTTTAGTCCTTAAAATATATGAGAACCAAAATTGGTAACTTTAAATCCCATGAATTTTCTTGCAAAGTCAAAACAGTCTGACACAGGCATAAACACACATTTGTTTATATTATCGCATCATTTTATGTTTATTTATATTCATGTGTCAAACGGAAGGCATGTGTAGGAATCAACCCTTACACGATCTTTCAAGTTTGTATTTTAAAGGTTGCGACAGTCAAAAGCAACCTTTAAAATACAAACTTGTGCATCCCCCAATCCCTTTAACTTAAGCCACGCAAGCACAGAACACAAGACAGATCCTTTGTTTAGCTGCGATGGCTGTTCCGAATGAGGCTGACATATTTGACACGCTCAGTGACCGCTTTCTTTTTCTGCCAAACGATTCCGTCCATGTGTGCAGCTCCATCCCCACCCTTCACCAGTTGTCCAAATCGTTGATTACGTCAGTTGAAACACTCGCTTTGGCAATTACAGTTAAAAAGAAACGATGACTGCAAAAACTGGCACATAAAAAAGAAAAGTGACGCTTTGACGGAAGTGGAAAAAAATAAAATGTCATATCTCGTGCTGAACAGGCGTTTCTAGTAGTTTTGATACGTAACATGTTTATTTCAAGTTCAGCTGTTTCTCCCCCGCTGGATTGGATTTGGAACATTAAGGCATTTAACACGGCTGAAAGCTGATTAGTTTAGTTGGCTGAAATTGGATTCGATTGTTTGAGAGTAAAAATGGAATAAGACGAGTTCAAGAAATAAGAAAATGGAAATCTGGCAAGAGGTTTTTACAAGAGTATACCATGAAACTTTTCTGAATATTTCTTCTATTTTCATTTAAATACATCAATTTACAACAATAAATCTGAATGGTAAAACTTTCAATTTGTTTTAAAAATTTTATACTGGAATTGTAAGTGTATCTTAAATAAAGTTTCTAATTTTATCTTTATTAATAGCTAGTCATCTTTGGTGAATCTTAATGCTAGTTAAAATTTTAATAGTTAAATATATTACGTAACTTCTATTTTGATAGCTTCTTCACTAAAAAAAGGTAAAGCTTCAAAATTTGAAAGTCACATTACTAACTCATAATAGTATAAAGACCTTCAACAATAAAGTAATATGTCCCTAATTTTCTGTTAATTTGTGCTTTCTATTTTCTCGTCGAATTTATGCTTTAAATTAAAGTTGAAATTTTCAAACTGCAACTAGCATAATAATATATTTTACAGAAATAAGGCACTTTTTAAAATGAGTACTAACAGACTCGCTGAGCATTTAAACCTTATGGGTACTAAAGAATATCTGCTAAATTTATATAATATCTCAAGAATTTTTCAATTAAATTTTCTCAGATTCACCATGAACAGACAGATTAATTAACATTGTTTAATTTTATTTGTTTCAAACACTAAGACGTAAAGCGAATCGTTTGAAATAATCAGTTCAAAACATGTTAAGCCTAACCTCGTCAGCATGGGGAAAAACTACTTAAAAATGTGTTATTTTATAATCATATACGGAAAATATATAACTAACATAAATACAATTTAATTACAGAAGCACACAGCTAACCTAAAAGTTCAATGAGATTACATCTGTCAACAATCAGAAAGCAATGCGCATGCGTGAATTTTCTACGCCATTTGGGGGTAACGCTAAATTTTTAATTTCCTTTATTTTGTTTTAATTCAAAGATGCTTCAGATAAAGATAAATGTGGATGTGTTTTCAGAGCTCTACAAACCAAACTGTTTGATCTACCCCTGCTGAAATTGATAATATATGTATCTAGTGGAAAAGGAATTTGCACCTCGATTGAATTTAAAAAATTAAGCATAATTTTAATTAATTAAAAGATAAACAAAATTTAAGACTTCTTCTGGTTTAAAATCCAATATTGTGATTACAAAAAACTGGATTTTACTCCAATACAGTTGAAAAATAAATTGAAAAACACGATTCAAAATGGATCATATTTCTGGATATATGTCAGTTATAATCTGTTCTTAAAATAAAACTAAGATAGAAATAGTGCTAAAAACCGAGTAGAAAAAATATAACCCTTCATAAAACACTTTGAATTCAAAGGTTGTGGGAAACAAAAGGCAAATACAAGTATTAAATCATAAACATTAAAAAATGAAAATGCTTTCTATATACACTCCAATATTACAGTGCAATTTATGGTGCTTTGAAATCCACTTTTTTGCTTAGACGATTCAATTGCAAGAAAGCAACATTTACAGGAATACTTTTGCTCAAGTATGACTAAGTACCAAATAAAATGAAATGCGAAAAATATTTTTGACAAAAGTTTAGCTCATAAAACTAATAATGGAAGCGAAATTCTTTGTTTCCGGAATTTATTATTGTTTTAATTCCGTATTTCAAGCAATAAAAAATCTCTAATGAGATTGATGAATCTGTAGAAAGAGTAATGTTTATTCTACTACAAATTTAAATATGAAATTATACGTATTAAGAATTGCCATCACAAGCATATTTCATCTTTTTGTGTAAAATTAAGTAAGTTAAATTAATTTACTTGACTTCATTATCAGGCATTTATTTCAAAACATTAAATTAAAGCATCATTATAAAATAAATTGTCCCATCCTAATTATAAATTTAATTCATGGACGGAACAAAATGAATGAAACCAATTTATATGGATTTGCATTATTTTTTCCATTATTTTCTATTTTTTATTTTGTTATTGTTTGCACTATTTTTCTTTATTTATTCCATCATTATTTTCCCCATTTTAAAGATTATTAATGGTTTTACGGAATACAAATCTTTATTTTAATAAATGTTTATTTTAGTTTATCATATATAGAATATTTATTTTGAATACTTTCCTTTGATTGGTTCGACCGAAAATTTAATACAAATCTTCAGTTCTAGTGTATCGGCGTCTTGGCATAAGGGTTGCGCGTTTTCCCCGTGATCTGAGCGTCCTGGGTTCGAATCCGGGTTCGGGCACGGTTGTTCCTCCTATATGTGAGATGCGTGAATGTACCCTTCTTTAAAAAGGAATAAGTGATGCGTTAATGGCAAAGTCGTACTCTTGTCCCTAGTTGGCGCTACTGAAAGAAGAGACACACCATATTGGCTTAATTCGCTATCTTCGTAACAGCGGCTTTGTCCAGTGGCAAGTGCCAGAAGAAACAACAGTTTTAGAGTCAATACCAGATACTAAATTCCCTTTAATTAACTTGGAGTTTTTTTTTATATTATAGTTTTCAAATGACATTCAAACAGATATTATACTAATTAATGGATTTTTCTTTGAATAAGATAATATTAAGTATAAACAATACAAATACACTGAAAACATATCATTCTGATCTAATGTGAACTATCTGCGCTTTTGAACGTCTAAATATAAATAACAATTGTTTGCTATGATTTCTTGCTCTACAGGCAAAGACCTTAATTATGATTATAATATTTTGAGACAAAAAATATATATTTAATTACTAAGTGATTTCTTAAAACCACATCAGAGTTTCTCTACACGCTCACCCACCCACTTACAGAGGAAGATGAAATTATATAATTATTCATAGTTTTATTTAATTTAGTTCATTAATGTTTTTGAAAATCGATCGATCGGCAGGTATTCAGTATCTTAATGGATTGTATTTAAAATTAAACACTAAATTGCATTTAAAGCGAAAGGATTCCTGTAACACATTTCATGTTACACGGACATATTTCATATTGCTATGGATATTTTTATTTTTCTGATTTGTCGGTAAATGAGAAACACAAACATCTAATAAAATAACGACGATGTTTATTTAACACGAAGAAAACAAATGCAAGGACAGCAAACATGCAGACGAGAACACGATGGCGCACAGTAGCGCACTCCAACAAATAATCAGTAGTAATAATAACCACAGGACCGAAAGCGACCTGAGAGGATTCGGCGGAAGGAGAAAATCTATGCAGCTTCACTTTACAATCTCTCCAAACGTCTGCAAATCTCCACTGTGTCCACGCTTTAGCTGTATTCAACTGCTTGCACACTACTGCACGATTGACTGTTCCTCACAAGACTCCATATACAAGTCGATTCAAAAATCGCTTGAACTCCACATAACTTTTGTTCTTCACTGAAATAGTCTGCGATTGCTTCTTTATTTTGTCGATGATGCGATATGTGAGTACAATTGACTGCACCTTGAGATTGCGGGCCTTTTATAGTTCAGGGTAGACGATCAGAAAAGCTCGAGGCTAATCAGGCGTTCGGTTCCTATTGTATGAGTCGCTTAAATAGTCAGCGACTTATTCAATAGAAGTTTCCATTGATATCTATTCTCAACCAATCAGCATTTAACAAAACTGATCGTAAAATGCTCTTCCCAATGTCTGAGCTAACCATGCAAGATAACAGGTTTCTAAAAATATGTTACATGACTACTGTCATACTCTTAGGACTACAAAAATATTTTGCCTTATTTCGTTCACAACGCGATGAAAAGTTTTACATTTGTTTGATAACTATATTATAAACTTTCATTTGCAACACATTTAAGCTGTCGTACTCACATTCAGATTTTCAGTCATAAAGATATATTTCGAAAAATATAAATTTTCTTGGTTTTAGGATGTTATTAAAGGGGGTGATTCATCAAAATCTGCTGATTTTTTTAGTTTACTTTTCTTTAAAATTTGTATGAGAGAAAATAAGCATTACAAATATAAATTAAAATATGATAACTGAAGAAATAATGTTCCACTATCGATATAGAAGAAAATTATAATGGTCCGTTAAGAAAATTGATTAGTATATTTATTTGCTTGGTTACATTGTTCGAATAAGCTTTTTACTTTAAAATAAAATTCCGGAACATAATTTATATTTAATAATTGACACTTTTCAAAATGTAAATCAAATTTTTCTTATTTCCTATTTCAGTAAAAATCCCACTGATGGAATATCAAAATATTGTTTAAAGTTCAGAATAGAATCATTCCGAATTCATTTTTATGCCATTTACCACCTTAGTTGAACAAATACAACCAACTCATGAACATGCAAATAGACAGATATGAAATTATTCAAAATTGATCAATTAACGATCCTAAATTGTGCAACTTAACAATTTCTTAAATGTAATTATTCACCAAGAAAACCGGTTAAATGTTCCAAAATCCATCAAACTCGGAACACCTCCAATTCCGCCAATAAACGCAGAAAACTAAAGACATTCCTTTCATCTGGTAATGCTATTAAGGTTTTAGATTACAGATGCAGTACAGTTGGAGCTCAAGTAAAAGTACTGTTAAATGATACTTCTATCGTTATTTATTATATCCAAGATAGCTTTATGACAGACAGAGGATTATTTCGGTACTGTGCTACAAGTAGTAGATTTATTAATGATGGTCCTAAGTGGATTAGCGTCTTACGAGGATGTTCAAATATATGAGTATTTCCTCCTTAGTTGCTTCTATTCTCAAATGATGCTCATTAAAAGAGGAAGGAATGCAATGATGGGTTGCTATTTAGATTACTGGCAATTGATGTTTATTTTTCAGATACGGTTTTATTAAATGCCATGTATTTTTCTAGATGGAAAAATTGATTTTGGGCAAATTAATTTAATTTTTCTAAAATTTATTGTCATAGAAATAAATTAGCACAATTTATATATATATATAATATATGTTTGTTTTCATCTAATATGATCGAAATAATTCTCTTCATTCTATTTGCCCAATCAGTATAATATTTCATCGAGTTAATTGAAAATATTTAATAACAAATATATGTAGAGATTTAATCAGCGGCCATTGCTGTTAAATATTTAGTTTTGCTGTTAAATTTTTTTTTCCAATTTGTTGCAATAGATGTCGCTACGGTTATCACTAGATATGGCTGAACCAAAGTCTGAAACGCATGACGTAAGAATTCGAAAAAAAAGCGAACTGCGCTTTCGCTCGCCAGACAGGGACCAGAGAGGGTTCGTATCGTTCCGATCATGTATCTTTAAAAAACGTTACGTAGTCTCGCCATGAAAGAACTCTTGGCGGCATCTATAAGTAATTCTTTTTTTACTTTTTCTTTTCTCTTTTGTAAATAGTCCTGCCGTAATTGTAAATGTCTTTTTCTTTACTGTAAATAAATAGCTTTCATATTCAAAAGCTTATTTTTCTTCATTCAGTGACCCTAGACACTGAACTAAATGTGGTTGGATGGGCATTCTGTCCCACCCAATTCCTACATATATTAAACATTGAATCTTTTTACTTTCGTTGATTATTTCTGAGGGTTACTTTTAATAATTTGCTTATTTTAATATTCGAAAAGGATCTGAAAACTTTCTTTGGTGCGTTTGAATTTTTAAGTGTTAGAATAATTACTAAAATTTTTCACCAATCTTGGCCCCTGGAGCCCTAAACTACCCTTAGTTCCAACGTTCAAATGCATATAATGGTTTGCTCATAAGGTCTTGTAAACATATAGCTAGAGTAATTTTGTATAGGTTTTAACTAGTTTGGAATGTGTTGTGAACATTTCGATAATCTCGTAAATGGCCCATCTAGCTTAAACGAAGTATAAATGTGTGGGGGGGGGTGTTAACATTTACATTTCGTCATAAATAAAATCTTTAAGCTATTGATTCCACTTTAAGATATTTGTGTGATATAATAAGTAAATTCCTACAGAATGACTACCTACTGCAATGGCTCTTATGACAAAATGTCAGGAAAATGTCTTCAGTTTTTCACCCCTCTGGAACCCAAAACCATTCTTTGTTCAAATGTTTAAATGCGTATAACACTTGCCTATGTTATACACATTTATTGTATGAAATTAATCTAAACAAAATTACTCGAGGTGTCCTGAAGGACATCTAGATTAATTTTGTTTAGATCTTAGCAGGCTTAGAATGTGTTGTTGCTAACATTTCGGTAAATACCTCGGGCGAGTACATAAATTGCCTATCTAGCTCAAAAGAAGTATAAATGATATTGGAGGGTTGTTAACATTTACATTTCGCTTTAAATTTGTTAAAATTTAGAAAAATAAATCCAGTTAGCCAAATAAGCGCCTTATTAACACTTTAAAGGTGAGAGTCGTAGTACTACGATTTGATCCGCATTACCTAGCGTACTTTCGTCAAGATCCCCCGCCTTCAATGTGTTAAGACGAAACTTTTTGTATTTATATGTTTTCGAAGGCTAAAATATCATAGAAATTGAAAGCTGAAAAGTGATTTTCACTTCTGATTCGGATTATTTCAACAACAAGCTAGGTTGTGAGATAATGACTAAAATGCAAAGAAATCTATATTTAAAGACGATTTCAAGCTTGCTGAGGAAATATTTAATTTGGCCTGGGTCATTAAAATTCACACCTAATGCTAACCAGATTTCCAGTCACAGAAAGCTGCCAAAATCAGAAAATAGAATATTGATTATTAAATACATACATTAAATGTTTCACAAAAAATAATACAGTTTATAAGATAATCCAATAAATGGAAACTTTTAATGAATGGATGAATGGTTATTTCCATCATTCAGACGATTTTATTTTTGTCCACAATGCGCGTGGATTTTTTAAATTTACCTTAGTATTTATTTAAGATTTTTTAGGTTTCCGTCAGATTCACTTAACATAAAGTAATAAAAGAACGAACAAATTATTTTCTAAAAGTACAGAAGGTTTGAATTCAGTCTTCTCTTTGAAATATTTTTTTATTCACTTACCCAATAAATTCGCCCAAAAGCTTTTACAACCTTTACATTTTATCCATTTACTGGAGAAATTTTTATTTTCTTAACCTGATTTAAGAATTTACCATCCATTAAAAGTTGGTTCCTGTTTCTCATCCTTTCATGCGAAATAAATGAAACTGTAAACCATATATTCAATTTTAATAAAAGAACAAAGGATTTGTTGAGTTAATAAGCTAATCATAATGAAACGATATTCGAATAATAACACAAATTCTTCAAATATTAGGTTGTTTGGAAAGTAATTTCGTTTTTTCCTGACAAAGGATTTAATTGCATTTTTCGCACCCAATTTCATACTTAAACCGCAAAATCATTTTATGTTTTAAGAGCTGATATAGCAAGGCTTGAGTGTGAAAAAGTGCAGCTGATTCTTCGCAGTAGGTTTTGGATGGTGCCCTTTTAAATATGGAGAGCAATAAACAGCATTTTCGTCATTTTTTTCTTTTTTGCTATAAAAGGTAAAAATGCTGTTCAAGCCAGAAATAAATTAGCCAATATGTGTGGAGAAGATGTGTTAACAGTACATCAGTACCAGAACTGATTTGCAAAATTTTTCCTTCAAATGAGGAGGCCAAAAACCACCTCGATCAGTTTTTTTTACAGCAAAGACCAAAACTTTTATGAGCGTGTAATCATGTTACTACCAAAAGGTATTAGACCAGAATGGCAAAAGGTATTAGACCAGAATGGCAATTTTATAATTTAATAAATAATTTATTCATTAAACGAAAATTTCTTTTCATTTTGACACAAAAATACGAAATGACTTTCCGAACAACCCAATAGATTACATGAAGTACATGCATTTTGTTTTTTATAAGTGCTGAATAAATGGATACGACTTTTAAAAAAAGTTAATTTAAAGCTTTATTATACTATCTAAGCTTTATTTTTCGAAATAAGGCAGAACAACGAGAGAATCCATGATTATTAATAAATTTGATCCTTCTTGTCATAGCCATAGAAAAGTTTGTAAGATGGCAAAAATGTCGCAAAATACTAGAAAAATAAGCACATTTCCTTGTGTCTTTGTTGATGAGAAAGTCGAAAATGAAATTTAATGTTCGCAGAAAAAAATTAATAAAAAGTCAATCAAGAATATATCGAACTGAAAAAGCTATGAATATGAATATAATTTATGTCTAAATAAAAGAAAATGAAACTCAAAGGGTAGAAGCATTTTCGTTTTTTATATATTTTTTATATGCAAAAAATCAAATATTTAGAATTTGATTCTCAGGAGAATTTTTTGTGGGTGGAATAAAAAGAACCCTTCAATGTATCAAGAAAAACTTCAGAACTAAGCGTTTATTATCTAAAACAGCAAGTTAAAAAATTGTTCTGACTACGTTCCTTTTTTTTATGTATGTACTCGTTCAGTGTTAATGTTAGAGTATCTCAAGATTTAAAAAAAACCTGACAAAAAAAAAGAGCGCAGCTGAATTTTAATTTTTTTTACGCTGCTATAATGTTTTTGGAAATATTTTTTCTTACAGCATTTTAAAACAATACATGTGCCTTAGTTCAAGATATGCTGTTGAAACATCTTGAGGATGGAGTGAAATCTTCAATTTTATAAATGAATGAACAAACCTTTATTTTTATATAGAAAAGTAATACACAATTGCCTTTTAATTAAAATGTGTTAAAATTACAATTGAATAAATTATACTTTTATACAACAGATATTAAACAGACTCATAGCAATTTTTTAAAAGGAAATTGCTTATTATATCCTTTTTCTTGCTTTTAAACAATAGACTGATTTAATTTGCCATTATTTTTTTTATAGTATTTCATTTTGGAAAGCATGTTTTTTTACTGATTTGTGCTTTTCAAAATAGAAATAAATATTTTTTTTCTCATGGACAATAAACACATATTTCAATAACAAAATATTTAACTACTGTTTCGAATTCAGAATGAAATCATTCCAAATTCATTTTTCCTAAATTCGACTCCTTAGTTTATCAAACACAACCACCTCATAAGAATGCAAATAGGCAGATATCAAATTATTCAAAATAGATTAATTATCGAATATAAACTGAGCAACTCAACGATTTCTTTAAACGTAATTACTCGCCAAGAAAACCGGCTAAATATTCCAACACACATCGCACTCGGAACAATTCTCCAATTTCACCAATAAACACAGAAAGTTAACGACATTCCTTTCATCTGGTAATACTATTAAGGTTTTAGTTTACAGATGCAGTCCAATTGGAGCTCAAGTAAAAGTACTGTTAAATGATATTTCTATCGTTATTTATTACATCCACGATAGCTTTATGACAGACAAAGGATTATTTCTGTGCCATGCTACAAGTAGTAGACTTATTAATGATGGTCCTAAGTGGATTAGCGTCTTACGAGGAAGTTCGAATATTTCAGTATTTCCTCCTTAGTAGTGTCTTTTATTCTCCAAATGATGCTTATTAAGAGAGGTAGGAATTCAGTGATGAATTGATGAGGTTTGCTTTTATTTTATTATCAGTTGAAATTTATTTTTCCGGTATGTCTTATTAAATGTTAAGCTTGTTTCTTGATAGGAAAATTGATTTTTGGAGAAGATCCTTTGGATTTTGTAGAAATTTATGTTTATAAAAATTAATGAACTTAGATTTTTACATATGTATATATAAGTGGGATTTCATCTTATGTATATGATAGTATTATTTTTATGACTTCATTTTGTTATGAAATTCAATGTCTTCATTCGTATTGCCCAATCAATAGAGTATTATAGTGGAAGCCAAAATTGTGTACACTTTTGGAAATCGCTATTTTTTGTTACTTTGTATGCTTATATTATGTATCACAAAATGCAAAGAAATTTGTATGTATCATTTAAAAGAAAATTTGATCCTGATTTTAATACAGAAAGTAAAATTCAAATATCTGCAATACAAAAAATGTATTCTCAGTTTTATCTTAATAAGAAAGAAAGCGAATAAGTGGATTGTAATTTTTAATTTACTTGACAAATCACTGTTCTTATTCTGGGAACTAATTAAATGTTATTAACTACTAGAAGAAACTGGCTTCATATTTAAAGTTGAAAAAAAATCATTATTGGACCTTTTTTCTGTTAAAGGAAGACAGGTTTTTATATAATTAATTTGTTAGAAGTTTTGTTAAAATTTTTAATAAACAGTTGGAATTTTTTAAATATTTCTAGTATTTAGTCAAGAATCAATGAGATCAATTAAAATTGTATCGAGTACCTAGAAAGAGAGATTAATGTGTTACATCAATGTGGTCTTTTTATGCTGAAAAGGCCAAACAGGTCTGTGGTTCAATGACTACATCTAGAGTCTTAAAATTTTGTTTTCGATATCAGGAAACTCAATTAAAAATGCATTAAAGGGTTGAAAAAAGGTGCACCACATCTGGTAATATCAGAAACAACACATCTCCAAAATAGGAGAATGTCATCAGCGACCACTTGAATGATGTTGGAATTCATGTCAAATCCAGAACAATCAAGAAAAGATTATTAGATTTCGGATTAAGCTGCAATAAAAAATAAAGGCTGTAACCGTAACTGTTCCTCGGCCCTCTATCGGTCGTTACGACGCCCCACGTTGGGCGCCAAATTATTGTGACCGAAAGGGCGCGAAAAGTCTAACTCTGTCAGGATAGACTATTAAGATCAATAAATCATGCCAATTTAGTTAAAAATTCATTTAATGACATTAAAGGACATGATTTACAAGGGGACAAAACTATTGAGGACAATAACATTTAACATATATGCTTAAAAAAAATACTCGGGGATTACATCATGCTTTACGTTCGCTTCCAAGACATGGACTGATTGTTCATCGTAACGACAGATAGAGGGCAGAGGAACAGTTACGGTTACAAGGCTCCCTTCTTAAGTACTGATAACTCGTGGCAATCATCAACATCCAGCGTATTTAGATATTTATTGCGATTCAACATTTTTTGTGTTGAAAATATTTGAATTTTATTTTATGAATTGAAATCAGCATTGAATGCTCTTTAAAATGATGCCGAAGAGTTTGCATTTTATAAAACGTTACATTTTCTATAAGCATAAATATTTAGAAACACTAAAGTTTTCAAAAGTGTCCACAAGTTTGGCCACCACATGGTATAGAATCTATGATTGGGATAAATTATTTAAAGGAATTTGCAAACTATCTTATGCATTTTATTTTGAAATATGTTGATTATTTCTATGCGTTTTATTTATTTTTTAACTATCTTAAATTTTCGAAAATATGCTGAAGTTTGTCTTAGAGCATTTGTTAGTGAATGTGTTATTATTAATTTTTTTTAGTAAATTGTTTGATGAAAATCATAGATTTAGTATCCAAAAAACTATACGACTAAATTTCACAAAAGAGGTGAACGAACAACTTATCTCCAATTCATTTGAAAGAAATACAAACTTTATTTTTTAGAAAAAAAGCAAAAAACAACAATATTTTATAATATATAATGTATAATTTTATGTAACAACAATAGTTATGAAACAATATTTTTTCAAAATGTCAGACTTTCGCCGTTATAATTCTCAACAAGTATTATTACATGTCAAAGAAAATGAGTCAGATAATAAGTGAAAAAATCCTCAGTATACTATATAACCTAAAACTAATTTACTAATTTTGATTAGATTTCATAAGGATAAATTATTTTAATTTGCACATTAGACTATATCAACAGCGCTTACGATTAATATACAATAAGGATTTATGAAGATCGTTAAGAAAAAAACCTTTTATTTTAAAATATTTTTAATTACCGAATAAATTTTATTTATTTTTTGTGCAACAAAAATTTTAGAAACAAAATTAGGAAAACTTTTAAATGCTCAGTTTATTTATTTCATCGAATTTCATTTCCTTTGCAACAATTATTTTAGTGGTAGATTCCACTGTAAGCTCTTTGAGTGATCTGTTTTAATTTATATGACTGATGAGAAATCGTGCAAAAAGTTTACAGATTACTGAACGCACAGCTACCAAATTTGGTGGATAGAATATTGTTTAATAGATAGAAACATTAAATTATTTTCGCAAAACAAAAATATTTCAAAAAATAACCCATTAAATTAACGAAACTTTTATGAATAAAAGAATTCTTATATTTCTGCTTTACATTTTTTTTTCTTGTTTGTACGAATTGTTAGTTATTATTAAAATCTTTAAAACCACATTTTATGCTTTATGTATTTATTTTAATATTTTCAATTTTTCTCCCGATTAACTTTAAAAGCACGCAATAAAATAAAGAACACATTATTTCATGAAAGCACAGAAAATTTTTCGATCTTCTATCTGAAATGTTTTCTATTCAAGTGCCCATTAAAATCAACCAAAAGCTTTTACATCTTTTTAACTGTTATCCATTTACTGGAGAAATTTTTATTTTCTTAACCCGGTTTAAGAATTTATCATCCATGAAAAGTTGGTTCCTGTTTCTCATCATTTCACGTGAAAGTAATGAAACCGTAAACCATATATTCAACTTAAATCAAAGAACAAAGGATTTGTTGAGGTAATATGAAAGTAACAATGAAGAAATATTCGAATAATAAAGCTTATAAATTCTTCAAATATTTTTAGATTCGAAACAAAGTGTATATATTTTTTATATTACTGAATAAATGGTCATTGAATATGATCTTTAAAAAGTGATTTCACATAAGTCAAGCTTTATTTTTCAAAACTAGAGAATATTATAATAAATGATTCTTCTAATCATAGCCATTGAAGAGTCATATGGTGAAAAAATAACAAAGTGCTAAGGAAATAAGCACATTTCCTTATTCTTTATTGATGAGAAAGTCGAAAACGAAATTTAACATTCGCAGATGGTGTATAAAAAAAGTCATTCAAAAATATAGCGAACTGAAAAATATATCTCTACGACGATAATTTATATCTAAAGAAAAACTTCAGAAAAAGTTTCTTTTTTGTGTTTTTATATGCAAAAAACACCCACTAATCTAGAATTTGATCTTCTGTAGAATAAGTTTTTGTAGGTGGAATAAAAAAAACCTTAAATGTGCAACAAAAACTTCAAGAATGAACGTTTATTATCTAAAATTTTAAAAAATGGCTAAGCCTACACTTCTTTTTATGCTCGTATTTTTTTCTGTGCGAATGTCAGTATATTAGAAAATTTTAAAAAAAATATCTCTTACCAGAAAATGTACAGACTACTTTGCAATTTTTTTCTCTCACTGTTATAAAGTGTTTTGAAATGCTTTTTAAATATACTTTTTGCATTTTAAAACAATACCTGTACCTATCTAGCATTAGTTCATGAAATGTTGCAAAAAAAAAAAAAAGATTATGTGGTTGAAATGGTTTCTTTAATTTTATACATGAAAGAACGGTATGCAGAACGTATGCTTTATACTTTATTTGCTGAACGTTTTTTATCCGCTGTCAATTTTGAATACGACAAACTAACAGAATAAATAAAATTCGTTTATCATGCTAAATTTAAATTTTTATGAAATCTAATAAATACTAATGATATCATTATTTTGGTGTTGCAAAATAATTTTTTTTACTGGAAACAAATTGATGAAATTATATCAGCATGAGTTTTAAACTAAGCAAAATTTTGAAATTATTTTAGAAATAGTTTATGTAAAATATAAAATACATTTATACAATCTTTTCTTTGAAGCCTCCATTGTGCTATGACAGAAAGAGAAAAACAGTTAATATTTTTAATTCATCACATACAATGATATGCCTGATCCTCTCAAATTATTTTGCAACATTTCATATTTAAATCACTAATAAAGTTGTTGCAATATTAACTAATAATAATCTTCAAAGTTGACTCAAGTATTTATTGTTATATGGATATAAATCATCATGAAGGCTTTACAGAAAATATCTACACTGATGGAAAAAAAAATCCCAACACTAGGAAGGAGCTATGCTAGATAAACGGAAATTAGTAGGCGTGTTTATACATCTGAAAGATGACGTCGATTCAAATTTCGAGCTACATGCGTAAGTGTGGCGCTAGTAGCGACACTATGAACATGCAAATGAGGTTTGCTTTAAATAAGCGCTGTAAGGTTCGTGATCGTTATTTACAGTTGAGATTTGACGTAGTGGGTTAATGTTAGTCAAGAATGCCTCTGAGAAGACGAAGAAACCATTATCAACAGCTCACTGAGTTTGAACGTGATCGTGTTGTAAGGCTACAAGAAGGTGGGTTTTCTTTCCGCGATATTACTGAAAGACTTGGCAGGAATGTATCCACTGTGCATGAGTATTTGCGGCAGTGGTAAAGGGAAGGTACTGCCTCAAGAAGACCAGGTTCCGGACGGCCACGTGGTACTACTGAGAGGGAAGACCGTCGTATTCGGCGTATGGCTGTGGCTAATCGTACTGCGTCTGCAGCTTAAATTCGAGCAGCAGTTGGTACCGCAGTGACACAACGAACTGTTACAAATCGGTTACTTCAAGGAGAGCTCTGAGCCAGAGGCCCTGTACAGTGCATTCCACTGACTCCAAACCTCTGCCGTTTGCGACGTGATTGGTGTCAAGCTAGAGCTCATTGGAGGACGGAGTAGAGATCTGTTGTGTTTTCTGATGAAAGCCGGTTCTGCCTTGGTTGCAGAGATAGCCGTTTGTTGGTTAGGAGGCAGGTGAACGCCTGCGAGTGACCTGTCTGCGGCCTAGACACACAGGCCTACTCCTGGAGTTATGGTTTGGGGAGTAATTTCGTATGACAGAAGGAGCACTCTCGTGGTTATCCTACGCACCCTGACTGCAAATTTGTACGTCAGTCTAGTGATACAAACTCTTGTGCTGCCATTCAAAAACAGCATTCAAGGGGTTGTTTTCCAACAGGAAATGGTCGCCCTCATACCGCTGATGTAACCCAGCATGCTCTACAGATGGTCGACATGTTGCCTTGGCCTGTTAGATCACCGGATCTTTCTCCAATCGAGCACGCATCATTGGACTACAGCTCCAGCGTCATCCACAACCAGCATTAGCCGTCCCTGCATTGACCGCCCAAGTGCAACAGGCATGGAACTCCATCCCACAAACTGATATCCGACACGTGTACGACACAATGCATGCACGTTTGCATGCTTGCATTCAAAATTCTGGCAGTTACACCGGTTACTAATGTACCAACATTTCACATTTGAAATGGCTCTACCTGTGATCTTGTAACTTTAATCAATTAAATATGTTATCTAGACAAATGAATTCCTAAAATTTCGTTAATGTACAATAATTTTTTCTTGGTGTTGGGATTTTTTTTCCATCAGTGTATTTAAAAGGTCTGACCAATTTTAAATAAAAAAAAATTAGGTGTATAATTGACACGGCTACAACAAATCCTGTCGATACTGCTGCTTTCAGTGGTGGCGGGATGGTCGGCTGTATACAAGAAGGTGTATAATTGACAGTATGGTTGAAAAATCAAAGAAGTATCAATGTCTCCCTGAATCCTGGCTACGAAACACATGAAGGGAAAATTTGTCACAATATTTATTTGGTAGAAATTTGCCTTCTTTTAATAACTACCCATTAAAATTAAGGCCTTCTGGTACTTTTAGGTTATATGGGAGGAACGAAAAAATCGCCAAATAATTGTTATTCAAAAAAAATTGAAAAATCATTGCCATAAAAGGCAAAATTACGTCAAATTTTGCGTTTAAATCAGTCAAATTCACTTTGTTTACTTGGCGTCAATGCTCGCCTTGGCAACATTTGCTTCGCTTGGCACCTTGACGTGTTTGGCTCACATTGGCGAACTTTTGCACCCATATAACGGAAAAGTACCGGCCTTCCATTGTGTTTGATGTTTTTATTTCCGCATTGATAGATTCATTTTTATGCTGCCTCTCTCATATTTAGATAAAGGACTACACAGATTCTGTTTATTATTTTGTTTGCTACTACGTCCTTTTTCAATTTTATAAATTTGCAGTTGCTGGTCTGGCACATCTATGCTTGCTTTAAATTATTATGGAAAGCTTTGTTGAGGCATCTGAAACTGCTGTAATTTTGATGTACTATTCATTGAGACGAATTATGTGATCAACTTCATTATTGCATGTAAAAAGTCTTCAAAATGTAATGAAAATCTTTACATTTAGTGTAGCAAATATTTTATAAATCATCGTCCAACAGAAATGTTGCGTTATTGTATTCATAATTAGATTGTTACTCAAACAGTTTTAAAAATCATTGTTTTAGGAAGGTATACAACGAGCAGATGCATTAAAATCTACAAATTTTTAGTGTTTTATTTTTTATATTTTGTATAAAATTTAATAAGCTTTTAAAACGTAAATTGAAAGATGCTGTTGATAAATGGACAAAAATTAATGGTCCAGTTTAAATATGAAACAAAATTAGAAGAATTTAAGAAATGGAGTAATATATCAATTTTCATGTTTTTATACATATATTGTATCCATTACCTTTTACTTGCAAATTATCTTCTGAAAAGCTAATTTGTCTTCTAAATAGCTCTTTTAAAAATAAAAATCAATTTCGTTTTTATTTTTATCGGTTATGACATTCAATAAGAATTTTTATTATCTTGTTTCGAATACGGGATAAAATCATTCCAAATTCATTTTCATTTCGTTCACCTTCATATCTGATAAAACACAACCACCTCATAAACATGGAAATATGTAGATATGAAATTATTCAAAATAGATTAATTATCGCTCATAAACAGAAAAATTTACCGATTCCTTCAAAATTAATTACTCGCCAAGAAAACTGGTTAAATGTTCCAAAATCCATCGAATTCGGAACAATTCTCCGATTTCGTCAATAAACACAGAAAACTAACGATATTCCTTTCATCTGGCAATACTATTAAGGTTTTAGTTTACAGATGCAGTCCAATTGAAGATATCCTCCTTCAAGCAAAACTACTGTTAAATGATACTTCCATCATTATTTATTATATCCACGATAGCTTTATGATGGACAGGGGATTATTTCGGTGCTGTGCTACAAATAGTAGACTTATTAATGATGGTCCTGAATGGATTAGTGTCTTACGAGAAAGTTCGAATATATTAGTATTTCCTCCCTAGTATCTGCTGCTATTCTCAAATGATGCTTATTAAGATAGGGAGAAATGCAGTTATGGGTTGCTATTTAGATTATTGGCAATTGAAGTTTGCTTTTCGAGTATGGTTTTATTAAATGCTATGCTTGTTTCTAGACAAGAAAAGATAATTTTGGGGATATCATTTTATTTCTTAGAATTTTATTTTTATTAAAATTAATTAACTAAGACTTTATATAATTTTCTTTGATTTGTATATATATATACATATATATCATTCTTTGATTACATTTTATATGCTTAAATTTAATGATTTCATTCTGTTATGGAAATTAGTGCCATCTTTCGGGTTGTCCAATCAATACAAATTAAATTGAAGTAAAATATTGGAATCAATTATTAATGAAAAAATATATATAAATCATCGAGTCTGTAACATTTTTTTATTGGATAAATTATTTTTATGCCTTTATTTCCATGTTTTAGTTTCCTTAATTTTCCAAAATATTCTGAATTTTTTTAAATATATTTACAATTTAAAGTTCCAATATAATATTAATATTTCTTTAGTAAATTGTTAATTAAAAAACAAAGATTTGTTGCCCCAAACACTATACATCAAATTACATAAAACATGCGAAAAAAGGCTTGCCATCAAATTTTTAGAAAGTATACAAGTCTTAAAGTAAGTCATCTCGAGGTAATATTTTCTCTAAGTTATTAATGTCAGATGTTGCCAATATAATGCAAAGAGTTTATTGCATTTGAAAAATAATGAAATTCAATGAGAAGTGATTAAATGCTCAATTATGCACTTTAACTTAAAAAAGAGCTTAGCTCTGATTTTATCAAGATAAATAGTTCTAATTTACAAATTGAGAAATATATGCAGCATTTTCAATTAAGATTGATAAGTGCTTTATTGAGATTGTCAGGAATGACGAATATTTATAGAAATCTTTTGGAAAATTTACCGAATAAATTTTAATCTAATTTCTAATAATAAAATGTTTTATTAGAAGCAAAAGGAATTAAACTTTTTAATTTACATTTTATTACTTTCAATTTTAATTCCCTTGTATCAATTCTTTAAATTGGGATTGCATTTTAAAATATTTGGGTACATTATTTAGCATGCGTAATTAGGAATAATTGCAAAAATTAATTAAATTAATTAAAAAGAGTTTGCAGATTTTGGAAGCAAAGGTACAAAGTTTGGATGATAGAATATTGTTTAATTTACACAAACATTAAATTATATTCCACAAACAAATATAGTTCATAAAATGATCCATTAGTTAATAACATTTTTCATTAATTAACGAATTTTTATTTTTCTAATTTAGACGATTTATTAATCAATTACTATTAAAATCTTTCAAACGTCTTTGTTTATGTAATTATTTAAGCATCATTTTCAAAAGAGAAGAAACACATTATTTCACAAAAGTACAGGAGGATTGATTTCCTTCGGCTTTGTAAGTTTTTTTAAAAATTAAAATGCCCATTAAATTCGCACAAAATACTTTACATCCTTTAACTGTTATCCATTTACTGGAGAAATTTATAATATTTTAAATTTGATTTCAGAATTTATCCCCCATGAAAATTTGCTTCATATTTTTCATCATCTCACTTAAAAGAAATGAAGCAGTAAACCATATATTCAACTTAAACAAAAGAACAAACGATTTGTTGAGGTAATATGTTAGTAGCAATGAAGAAATATTCGAATAATAAGGCTTATAAATTCTTCAAATATTTTTGTTTCAAATCTAAAGTGCTAGTATTTTTATAAGTACTGAATAAAAGTTCATTGGATATGGTCTTTAAAAAGAGATTTCACAAGAAGTCAGGCTTCATTATTTGAACAAGAGAGAAAATGATCGAATCTAATATTATGATTAGAAGGATCATCTATTATAATAACCCTAGAACTATATGGCGAAAAATAACGAAGTGCGAATGAAATAAGCTCATTTCCCGTGTTTATAAGAAAGACGAAAACAAAATTTAATAATTGCTAGTTGTATAAAAAATCGGTCAAGAATATATCGAACTGGAAAATGCACATATACGACGATAGTTTATGTCAAAATAAAACCTCATGAAATTCAATAGTATATATATATATATATATATATATATATATATATATATATATATA
>JAPMOQ010023314.1:1622169-1688551 GCA_026543055.1 Argiope trifasciata
TAAAAAATAAAATATATTTAGGAAATCTACTCATTAAATCATCTACTCATATTTCTATTTCTGAAAAAATAAAATATATTTAAGAAATCTATTTATTAATTCATTTACTTATATTTCTGAAGTGTAGAAAAAAAAACGGTATTTTAAATCCCTCACATCTAATGGCTTATGTGACCATTGTAACACATTTTACAAAATTTCATATTTGAATCTCTAACTAGATTAAAATTGCAATTAATATATTAACCAAATATAACCTTCAAGGCAAAGTCTATTGTTACATACATAGAAATCTCGAATTTGTCTATTATTTAACACGTACGTTAAATTTGAAATCAAAAGAATAATTGGGGCTATAATTGACAATGAATTGAAAATTTAACTAAACATCAGTGTCACAACTCAAAATCATTTTTACGAAGCCAAAAAATTGAAAATTTATCAAGATATTTGTTTCATAAAAATTTGCCAATTATTGAATGGCTACCATGAAAAATGAATGACTTTCAACCAAGAATATAAATCAAATTTCATCTGATTTAAAATTTAAGCAAAAATTTAATATTCTGATCTGGAAGCCAAGTTTTCCTTATGTGTCTTCAAAAGTTTTTGATTTTGGAGAGCAGTTGTGACTTCTAGGAAAAGGATTCTTGGATATTAGATTACGAAGATACACAAATTCGATAGATTCCAATACTTTTACATTCCCGATACTCACCAATTATATCGATTGCCAGATATTTTCCCATTAGTTGTATGATTAAAATTTTAGAGGTTGGTTCCAGTTCAATAATCTTCCTCGTCATCAGATTATGCTTTAAAATTATCAGGGAATAACCTATAGAAATAAAAAAAAACCTTAATATAACTTGGGATTGAAATGTTATTCTATAAAACCCTTAATATAACTTGAGATTGAAATGTTATTCTATAAATACCTTAATTTAACTTGAGATTGAAATGTTATTCTATAAATACCTTAATTTAACTTGAGATTGAAATGCTATTCTATAAAAAGCTTAATATAAATTGAGATTGAAATGTTGTTCTATAAAAAGCTGAATATACCTTGATATTGAAATATTAAAATAACTTAAACTGAGGAACTAAAAATTGAATTTGAATTGAAAATATTTTAAGACTTTGATTTCAACTCAATAACAATTATAAACTAGCGATAGAAGTCTCCTGAAAATTATTTAGCATACTCTATAAAAAAGGTTGTTGCGAAGCCTTGAACTAGATCGTGACCATCTCAAAGTATTTAATATCTGTTGTCAGCCTTTCCACACATAAGATTTTTATACTTTAATATATTTTGCCAAAACAATTAATTATGCATTTTTGAAACAAGTTTGTTGATTGACTGAAACTAAAACTCGACACAGAACTATACTTGTTGTAGCAATAATAGCCAAAAAATCTCATTTATCTAAATAATATGCTTAAAAGTGCATGAGAAATTATAAACTGACTGACATTCGATACCATGAGGGATTTTCTTCCTAATTTCCTTTTTATCAACTTTCATAGATGTTAAATCCACGTATCAAATTTTATCTATCCAGTCCTTTACATTTTCATTTTATCTTGTTTACATGCATTGGGATAGGAAGTTAAATTGTAAATAAAAGGGAAGGCTTAAGATGCTCTGCAAAAGATGATGGAATAATAGAGTTAGTATATGGGAAAAAAACATCGCTATACTTTTAAAAACTAACAATATCGTCTACAAATGGAACATGGAATAACATTACTCATTTGATTATATAAAAATACATTCTATTAAAGTAATGTCATTACTCTCCATTTTGTTATAAACTGGGATCAAGTCGCTTTTTTATTATAAGGAACATTTAAAGTCCTTTTTAATGAAATATTGAAGCTATAGCTATGACCAGGGTTTCCCCTCCTGCAAAATTATGCATAGGTAAATATTTATTGATTGCATCAATTATAGCAGAGATATATTTCATTAATTTGATCTATAAACTAAATGAGCAAAAATATTGAAAATTATACTTAATTTTAAAGTTGTTTCTCTGTATTTTGATTCAAAAATGTTTTAAAATATAACATTTTTTTAGTTTTAAATGTATATTTAATTTCTTAAATTAATACACGATATGAAATCCCATTATTCGGAAGCTATAATGTAGAGTTTTGGGATTTTTTAAATATATTTCTATTCAAATTTATTTTACTGAAACGTAATGTAAATAAATTAATTATACAAATAATTATCATTAAATTATGAAAAACTTTTTTTATATAAAGAGTTTTCATTTATATTCCCCCTTTTTTAAATATTTTTATATTAAAAAAATGACGAAGTTAAGCTATGATATAAAGTTAAACACCATTAAAATATTAAAATTATTTTATATACAAAACAAACTCGCTAATACGAACCAAAGTAATCCCTCTGTGTAATATCTTTTCTAAACATAAGTTTAATTCCTTTGAATTTGACTTTGACATTAAAATAATATAGTTAGTATAATAGTTAGTGAATTAAAAAGTTAATTTTAGAAACTTGCTTTCTCAAATATTTGCATATAATTTATGTAATGTGTGTACTTCAAAACACAATGCCTTCGAGAATGCTTTGACGGTGCAGATAATGGATTTTCGGTATTTTTACTTTCAAGTTGATAAGGTATGGGTGATACATTGTAATTTACAAAAACTTTAAATCCAAGATTGTCAAAATCTCCACATATTAAACTCCTATGAGATGGATTAAAATTTGTCTGTTTGTGATTTGTCTGAAACGTGTCTGTTTGTGACAAGGATAACTAAAAAACGCTTAAAGAGGACAGTGGACATTGCACGTTTTTGCTCAGTTTTGCTTATTTCAATTTTATTCTTATCGTTTCCTCATCGAAATATTTGTTTATATTCAACTAAAATAGTGTTATAAAATGTATTGCACAGAAAAATAAATAAAGATGAAGAGAAGTACTTCTTAATGACTTTTCTCAAAACTATATTGTAATTAGATACCTTTTAAAATGATACAGGTGTTGTAATATTTTGAAGGAATTAAATGAGATTTATAATAAAAATTTCGGTCAAACATTAAGAGAAAATATGATATGCATTTTATGTTTCAAGTTTTTTTAGTTAGTGAAAAGTGATTTTCAGTTCGGAGAAACTTGAAATTTCTATGACAATTCAGTAAGTAAAAATATTTTCATAAAAAATAAAATTAAATAAAAAATAAAATTTCCATATAACAATATTTTTAAAAAATAAGCATTTAATTCGAATCACAAATGCACTTTTGCTCCAAAAAATTTATTTTGGGTAATAAGAAGAAAAGAAATTAACTTATCTGAAATTTCTTTAGTAAATTAGTATTTTTATATAAATATTTAAAAATTATATACTTTTTAAATATTTTAAAATATATTTCGTTTTAAAATGATAATTTAAAAAGAAATTTGGCCTATTTACATTTTAATACATATGCATTAAAAAATTCCTGCCCCTGACTGAAACATTTGAATGCCCCCGACTCCCAAATTTGTCTGAACTGTCCCCCTTAAGTTAGATGCTTGAAATTTTATAATTTAATACATGAAATTACAACCAAGTTTGTAGAATTCTATTAAATTTTAAGTGAAATCAAATCACAAGAATTCTATTCAGTTGTTCAAGTGCAAGCAAACTCGATAATACAGAATTAAGTAAATGATATTTGCTACTCAGATTTTAATTTCTATAAAATACTTATCAGATTTTAACTTCTAAAAAGTACTTTTTAAATTTTAAGCCATATTAACGAAATGCTTGACGTTTCAATCATTGAAATTCGAAGTTATTTTATGATAATAATTATAATATTGTGTCAAAATTTTATTTTAACTGATCGGGTTCGTTAGATAATCATAATCTGAATTGTTACTTTGTATTTTCAATTTAAAAATCTAAAATGATTTTAAGTTTTCGAAAAATTTAAATATTTTATTTCAGTGAAAGATATCGAATATTTAGTATGAATAAAATATCACTCCTTTTTAGAATTCAAATGTTCAATAAAATAGGAATTCAGCTTTTAAAAGAAAGGGACATATTATTCTAAGGAATTCGCTGACATTTTCACTGGAAAAAAAAAGAAAGGGTCTGTTACTTTTTGCAGAACTCTTATCCAGGTAAGAGATACAAATTTTAAAACTTTGTGTCACATTCCTATAGATTGTTCTTTTATCCCATGTAAATCTTTAAAGTAAAAATGAAAAGTCTGAAGGTTGAAAGGAATGAAGAAATCAGAAAGAAAAACTCGGAAAAATTTCGTGTACGGATTCTTTCTAGAAAAAAAAAATCCGTCAGTGACTAGGAAAAAGAAACGGTTTCGTTTTTTGACGACTTTTTCCGGAATGTTTGAGATGTTCTCGATTCGCTTGAGGAAGCAAGTGGAGGACGTAGAATGGGAATTAAACCCATGCAAACATGATTGATGATGTGATTACACTGTCAACTCTACCAGGATTCGAATACGCCACGGAATCGCTTCGGAATACGTCGTTCCTAACTGATTTCAGCATTTTATCCATGCTACTTATACCAGCCATCGATCGATTTACATTTTATATCGATACTTGTGTACGATATATCATCTTTTAAATAAGAACGATGGAATCAGTTAGACAGAGACAGCCGAAGAGATCGAAGTTGTATAAATAGAATGGCCTTCCTAAGACAGTGAAAAATTGATTTTGGAAGAGATCTGTGAACTGTCAGAGTTGCAGACTTATATTCGCATAAATCTAGTGTAACGAAATACAATAAAATCTCGCCCTTAGTCACGATGTGTATGCGATTCACATGGTTAGTATTGAAACAGTTATGAAAAAATTCAGTTTCAGTGTAATATGTCATAGGTCAAAGAACTGGTATCTGACAGTGTGACATCTTTTGTAGATTTCATTTGCAGTTAATTTTTAACTATTCTCTAACCTGATTTCTAAATTTTTTCTCTCTGGAAAATTTTTGAAGTTCTTACACATTTAATTCTAATACATAATATAATATTATTGGGTATAATATAATTCATTGGGAGAAGAACAAATTTTTTCTTCATCCCGATAAAGTTTCATAAACTAATATCATTACTTATCACTTTTTTTAAAAACTATATCAATCATTTGATTTATACCATTATATATATATATATATTTTATTTTTTCCTTCCTTACCTTAAACTTGCATGATATTCAACATTACGCGTTTTTTAAAAACTTCTAGTACTTAATGTAGTAACCATGAAATGCAGGAAAGGAAATTTATAATTTTTTCTACGCATATAATATTTCTATCAAAAAGTAAGAAAATGTTTCCTAAATGCTTTGTTACTCAACCGCAATACTTTTTATGCCGGCTTCCTGATCTATGGGTAGCACATCTTCCCCGTGAAGTACGTGTCCCGGGTTCGAGTACTGATTCGGGCATTACTGCTGTTCTTTACCCTATGCTGTATCTGTGAGGTGTGTGAAGGAATACCCCTGTAAAACGAGGTTGTGCAAGCAAGCGAGCGAGTGAGTGAGTGTCATCTTTATACGAGCTAAAGTCAGACTTCTGTTCAAGATTCTTACCCTCAGAAGCTGCTGCACCCTTCTTTTCCCGACCTCTTTGAATCGGAGTTCAATCCAAGGAGGGGATAAAAAGAGGGGATAAGATTTTTTATGCGCAGGCAATTATTTTTTTGAAAATTATATTGGAAAATTCTTTGCTGATTCTTAAAATTACAATAAGATGCATTGAAACATCTTTAACACGTTCACTGCCACTACTCTCGTCTGATATCAGGACCATCCATCTAATTAGATTACCCTTTCATTGCTATCTTTTAACTGTAGTAGAGAAGGTGTCATCTTATAACATAAATGTTCCTAGAAAAGAATGCAATCTACGAGTTGCCTCGTAGTTGGCAGTCAACGTTTTAAAAGATTGCAGTTAGATGCATAAATATTCTAATATTAATATTAGTTTTTGAAAAACATACGTTTTAACAGGAAATCTTTTATGAAATGCCAATGCTAAGAAACACTGCACAGATTTAAAAAATTGCATTTAATTTTATTTGCATATAAATAAGATTAGTGAGGGTAACTGGAGTAATTGGTAACAATTGCACACCGTTGAAATGTATTAAGCTGGAAAGCCTTGCATTTAATGCCATTCACTTTGGAGGAATTCGAAAATTACCACCTTTGAAATATTAAAGTAATTCTTTTCATTGTTTATAACTTGAAACCAAAAGCACGGGATATTTCAGTGGCCTTGTGGTAGTGTCTCGGCTTCGGCACTGGAAGGTTTCGGGTTCGACATCAGGTTCCAATTGAGAACTGTCACGTAAGCGGCTTGATGCATTAAATCCGTCGGGTACGAACATGCTGTCGCTGGTGTAGTGTGGAAGTTTGGACAAGTGAGGGGTGCCAGGGCAGGTGTCATCCTCCTCATCTGACCTCTGTTCAAAACTACGAGGTAAATCTCAAATTAACTTTTGTGTTGCTTTAAAACGAGACGTTAATATGACTAAACTAAATCAAAACCAGTTAAGCAGTATTACAGCTCCATAACAATTCTATTGATTATTCTATTTAAAAAATATTAATCCTCTTGAATATGATATTCCTGTGTGGTGTTTTATCTTTCAATAAGATTCTTTTTTTTATACATCTTCTATGGATTTTACTAAAGTGACTAAAGAACACAATTTACTTTCTCTTCTCTTAAAGCAAAAGACAGAGATAATCGGGAAAATAGATATTTTTTTAAATGGATGTATCCCCATTTCTAGATCTTTTTACAGCTGCTTTTTATCGCAAAGAATTAGATTAGATCTTATAGAATTAGATTCCATCACATAAAATTAGATTAGGACATGAACTTCAAGTAGCTCAAGAACTTAACACGCTAAGTAAAGATTTGCGAAAATTTTGGGAAATAAATTAATTCGTTAAACAGAGATTGTCTTTTTTTAAAAAAAAATCAGTTTTATTACTTTGAGTTTGGCAATTAATACCGAATTTGTCAAATGGTAACGATCGAGTACTTAATGCAAAGTGATATGCAACTATTAGTTCTCGTTTTTACTTACAGATTTAGTCGATCAAAATAAATGAGTTTTAAACAGGTAAAATGTAAAAAAAAAGAATACATAGTAATTATAATTAAATGCTCCACTCTAAAATAATCATTATATGAAAACTACTGGACTAAATGTTTTAAAGGAGGTCATTAAAATTTTTAAGGCACAAATAAAGCTCAATAATTGACTACCGGGGGGAATGGCTCTGCTTGCAATTTTTTAAAACAAAAGTAGGGCATGAAGACATTGTTTGAAAATGGGTTTAATCGTTTCTGAAATGTGTTAAAAAGCTGGTTCGATATATCGTTCATCATTTTCTGAAAGCAATTTATGTCCTATTACTACATTTTCAAAACAGCTCTTAACATATACTGCTCAGTATTCCTCTTACTGAACGATACCTTTCCAAATAATATCGTTCAATGCAATACCATTCATAATAACATTTAAAGAGAAAATCATCGCCTTGCATGTTTAGAGACTTTGTGGATTCGTAAAATTGAGAACTCTTACAAAAGAGACTTACTTTTATCTGTTAAGCTCATCTGCTACAATTATCATTAGCTTCTTTCATTGGCTAATTATATTGGCCAAATCATTGCCCAATTACAAGGCATTGCGGTTTTAAATAAACCCTCAAACAGCTTCGTTTCAGAAATGAATAAACACATTTTTAACCGATGTCTTTGTTTTATTTTGTTTAACCATAAGCCAGATAACAACTTTAGGACAAGAGTGTCTAGCGGTTATGTTACACGGCTACTGACCCAATGGTAACAGTTCGAATTTCAAGAATTAGTTTTGGTGACCCTGGTTCTGAACTAACAGACGTAACTTTCGTGACTCCCTCTATCAGTAGCAAAAGTCGCCATAGTGCTTGGAGTGATAAAAACACTCGTCACCCGCCAAAATATTTGGTGCGATAAAATTTGTTCGTCGCCCACAATAACGCTTGGCGTAATTAAAAAGTTCGTCACCCGCCAAAAGCACTTGGTGCAAAAGCATCATTCGTCTCTTCTCAAACTCACTGAAAGGGGAGTAATGTGGTGGTAAGTATATAAACCAGATAACATCTACAAGGCACGAGCAATTACTTTTGTCTAGTGGCTATGTTACAAGGCTTCAAATCAAAACCTACCATATATTGCATACAGCACCATTTATCCCCTTGTGATGAGTTTCTGAACTTTTTTAGAAGAAAAGAAATTCCCATATTCCCGCTTTAGAATATTCCCAAGTTTGATAACATTTGGTTTAGTAGTTTTCCTTTTATGACAATTTCAACGTGAAACTTTAATTATAACAGCCCTGTGCATGCTATTTGAACCCGAATATCCAATATATAAAATCCGAATCTTTTAAAGACCTTGAAGATGAAATTATTTCGCATACTTCATCATGTCATGAGTAAAAATAACGCACTAACCTATCTAAATCATTTTAAAAATATATCATGAACTATTATTTGAAATGCTAGTAAGTTAAATTTTTTAAAAAATGCAAAAAACGCGTTTGTAGCATTGTACAGCAGCAAAGAAAAAAAATTACATCATCATTTACTCTTTTTTTCTTTTTTTAACTCCAAGTATTTTTTATCAGCTGATACATTGATATTGCTACTGAAAGAATACTTCTACAAAAATAAAACTAGGCTTAACTCCTTTTTTTAAATTCTAGATGATAAACGCTCTTTCTTGGAACTTTTTTTCTAGATACGTTTTGGATTTTATTTTATCCCCAAAAAATTATTCTAGGCGGGATCAAATTCTCGATATTAGGTTATTTTTTTCTGTATATAAAAAGATACAAAAATGCAAACCCTTCCACTGCTGGATTTCCTGAGGTTTTATTTAGACATATATTATCTCCACCAAGATACATTTTCTTTGTTCCATGTATTTTATCTGCTATTTTTCTTGTTTTTTTATAAAATTTGCTGATTCTATGTTGCATTATATTTTTATCAATGTAGAAGTGAGAAAAAAAACTTTTTTTTGAAGTACTGCATTATTTTATCTAATGACGTTTTAAGATTTATCAGAGCTTTAGATAATAATAAGTTCAGTTGCTATCGTTTTCTCTTTAGTTTTGTAAAACACCACACATTCATGCTAAGCAAATTCTTTTTTATTTCGCATAAAATGATCATTTATATAAAATATATCTAAAATTCTTAAGAATAAAACATGAACTTTATTTTGAATCAAATAATCTTTGCATAATTTATAACTTTGATTATTTTTATATATCTTTATTCTTATAAGTATTATATCTGAAGAAATCCTTTATCTAATTTTGTTTATTTTATTTTAATGCATAACGTATGGTTTCATTTCTTTTGTGATGAATGATGAAAAAGGTAGACTGAATGAATGATACAACTTTTCAGACAATAAAAGAATTTGTTATCTCAATAAAAGGATAAAAGTTAAAGCATGCAAAATATTTTGTTAACCATTCGAATTTATTGGTCTTTAAAAATATAAAATAGGAAAAGTGGATTACTTTCCAATTTTTTAACGGAACTCCTCAAATCTCAAAACTTAGTTTATTTATGATTAGGGCATTTATATTAATTCGTAATATAAATAATAAAATATCAAATGTATTGTTATCTATGTTAACAATGTAATTCTTGTATGGTAATTATTCTTTCCTAGAATTTTCTTTTTATACTTTAATGGAAATTTTTAAAAAAATGATTTGTTTATTAAGTCGTATATTGAAATGAAAATAACTGAATATGACAGAAAATTAAAATTTGATTTGCATTTATCTTTATTTTAAAATTGTATTCCGATCATTTGGTGGGTCACTTCCTTCAAATATAGATATTTGTTTTGTATACTGATATTTGTGTCAAAACCTAATCCTCAGTATATCTATAAATACTTTATAATTTAATCTTTTTCTAAAATATTTGTGAAAAACTTTGCTTCAAAATTTGACTTTTAAAACAACCCCAGTAAAAAAGTGTTGAGAAAGGTATATATTTTGGTATGTATGATTATTGATATTCTGGCTATAGTGAAACTGAAGACTGGAAATAAAATTCTTTCAAATTACTTGCAAAAGATTGTTTTATTAGGTTGTTCGGAAAGTAATTTCGTTTTTTCCTGACAAAGGATTTAATTGCATTTTTCGCACCCAATTTCATACTTAAACCGCAAAATCATTTTATGTTTTAAGAGCTGATATAGCAAGGCTTGAGTGTGAAAAAGTGCAGCTGATTCTTCGCAGTAGTTTTTGGATGGTGCCCTTTTAAATATGGAGAGCAATAAACAGCATTTTCGTCATTTTTTTCTTTTTTGCTATAAAAGGTAAAAATGCTGTTCAAGCCAGAAATAAATTAGCCAATATGTGTGGAGAAGATGTGTTAACAGTACATCAGTACCAGAACTGATTTGCAAAATTTTTCCTTCAAATGAGGAGGCCAAAAACCACCTCGATCAGTTTTTTTTTACAACAAAGATCAAAACTTTTATGAGCGTGTAATCATGTTACTACCAAAAATATGGCAAAAGGTATTAGACCAGAATGGCAATTTTATAATTTAATAAATAATTTATTCATTAAACGAAAATTTCTTTTCATTTTGACAAAAAAATACGAAATGACTTTCCGAACAACCCAATAAAATAATATTAAGATCATTTGGTCTCTTCTTTTAAATAGTGATATTTTTTTGTATGCTGCCATTTGTGCGGAAACCTAATTGTAAAGATATTGGGTCGATTGGATATTATAATTTCATTATTTTTAAAAAATGGTACTTTTTTTGTCTCAATGTTTAGCAGTATGTATGGTTATTAATACATTGGATTGAATGAAAATAAAAATTGTTGCGAATTGCAAATATATCAAGATGAAAGAGTAGATTTTTATCTTGTGAGAACATGAATTTGTTTTTTCTTAAGGTTTTTGGAGTCTGAAAATGTGACAACAGTTTGTTGAAGACTGAAAATGTAAAAGCAACAAATTGTTGAAGCCTAAAAATGTGAAAGTAACAAATTGTTGAAACCTCAAGATGCGTAAGCAAGAAATTGGCGATTTATCTCTTTTTTATTTTGAAGTCTGCTTTCACAACATAGATTTTGAAATATCCATTGTCTATTAATGTAGTTTTATTTTGGAGTTGGCTTTCAAGGTTTGCTTTTGGAATTAGTTATGGTCTATTAATGTAGTTATATTTTGGTGTCGACTTTCACTTTTTTTAATTATCTATAGTCTACAGTTGTAGTATTTAATTTGAAAATCACAGTGTTATTGCTAACTGACGCATATTTTTTTTTAAATCAAACCAAACAAGTTAAAATGTTGTTTATTTAATCGATAAAGACTGTTGTTTCAGTGAAAATTGCAACTAATTAAAATAAGATTATTAGAAAATGCAGAAGTTTGCTACATTTGGCAATTTACTGTCAACTAAAGTTACGACTTTACGACTTGATTTCCAAATTACACATTCCCAGAATTCTTACGAATTGTCTTCATTAATGCAAGTCATTAACCAGTTTAAACTGGTTTGAAACAAGCCCTGGACTATCCGATTATGCACTCTTCGATATTTAGAAAAAGATGGAGTTTTTCCCATCTCAAAATCAGCCGAGCTCCAAAACTTTGTTTGCCAGCTAGAAAAAGATTCAAGCAGTTCAAAATAAACAAAATACTCTCGCGTTCGTAGTAAATTCTCTCAACACAAATACAAATGAGATCAACATTGAGATATTTAGAATTGATTCTCAATCGCTTCAAATGTAGTTGCTAGACATGTGAAGTGGTAAGTTCACATGACTCAAGACTCAGTCAATTTGTCAGCTCTTTTAACTTGTCAACTGAAGTTGAACGAGTTGTGTGTCCAGAAATGATTGCACATCTCTCCGCACAAGTGGACAACTCTAAAAGAAATTGCACAAGTTGAGAACCTCATATTGACGTATGGAATATTCTTCCATAATGCGACAATAAGGTGAAGAAGATGGCTTATGAAGTATGATGATCTTCGCTTCAACATATTCGTCTGAACAAGAGTTATCTAGCATGAATATAATAAGAAGCAAATTGAGAAGTCAATTAAGAAATGAAAATCGGGAATTGTGCTTGAAACTCAAAACAACAAGCTGTAATCAAACATTCAAAAGGCATGCAAAGCCTATGCTCCCATTGATGTAACTATCTAAATTTGTATTTATAAACTGATAAAGATTATTTCGTATTTAAAACCATTTATTTTACATCAAAAATAATATATATGCATATAAGTAATTTCTATAAATTTAAATACAAAATTTTAATAACTCTTTAAAAGCTGGAAAATTTTGTTAATTTTAGCTTTTGGCTCTTCTGTTTCGATAGGTTGCCGAACCCTGGTTAAACAAATATTTATTTTAAATTTCCTTTGAATTTGCATTAGTGTATACATTAAAATCTGGATATTTTAAAATAAGGAAGAAAATGTGTTATTTCACATTATGCATTTCAAATTATAACTTAGTTAATATTCATACATTTAAACTATGATTAAGCAGTGCAAATATAATTCGCTTTAAAACCTAATATAATCTAAGTGAATTATTTAGCATAAGGAAATAAAGTATGAAGAGAAAAGGAAAAAAAAACTGACTTGGAAAATTTCTCAATTGTTTTATTAAAAATATGTGCATTCTCATAAATTTATAATACAATATTTCTTTTTCAGTCTAACATTTCGCACTTTCTTTAATAATATCTGTAAGTATGAAATATCTTTTAAATTAATTATATCCTTGAGCAATATTTTTAACTCGGGATTAAAGTGCTTTTAAGAATCTTTTACAAGGCAAATCGTTCAAAGCGTCGTTGTTAACAAAGTGCAAGATAATTAGCGAGATGTACTTAATTTAATGATACTTGAATCTCAAAGACAAACACTAAAATTAATCGGGTCGATTGATTATACACTGAATTAAGTCATCAGTATCTCAATTTAAGTACTTTTTAATATTTAGTATCAAATTCCTTTCTTAAAAACTACTTATGAAACATGTATACCCATCAACAGAACTTTTAATTTCCTACTAAAATACCTTTTTTTTGTCAAACGCATTGTTTGAAGCATCAATGTTCACAAAGTGAACAGTTATTAAATTGATGCACTTGATGTGATATTTGAATTTCAAAGAAAAAATATTAACTCAATCGATTATCTGTATTATATATTATATTAAACTATCAATATCTTTTAGTACCTTTTTTTTAATTTGCCATCAACTTCATTTATATGAAATAACTTGGTAATTAAGTTAGTAATAGTTTAATTATCAATTAATTCACTTAAAAGTTAATAATCTGCGAAGTGTTAATATTTTTGGATAATGCTTTTCATTTCCTATGAAAGTGTTTTCAAAATGTTTCTCATAAAAAATAGCGATGACAGATGTTTTAATACTGATGAATGATACAGTTGATAGCTGTAACAAGAAATATATATTGATATCTGATTCTCAAGAAAAAAAAGGATATTTTTATATAAAAAAGTATATATTTATTTATATAAAAAAGTATATATTTATTTATATAAAAAAGTATATATTTTATAAATATACAAATTGATTAACTTTCACTGGTGAGGAGGAATTAATCCCTCTCTCCATTTATATGTTAGAGCAAGAAGCCATAACTAAAGTATGGTTCACGTGTTTGAACTATTGTTTGATATAGCATCTCATCTAAAATGATCCCGTTTGTAATGATGGAGTTTTTGAAATCAACTTTTCATTCATTCGCTGTCGTACCAGCGTTTTAAAATTGGGTGCTCTTGCATTTTCTCAACGGAAACGCTATATTTAAATATTTTGAGAACTTAATTAACATTTAATTGATAAATATAATTATTTTAAGAGTGGTGCCAAAGGATTGCAAATTAGAAAAAAAATTGTCAAATTTCCTTAATATATGTAATTTGCTTTTAATTAAAAATACAATTACAAAAATAATGAAAATTATATTAATTGAAAAATTAAAGTGTGTTATTGAATACAAATCAGCTTTTAAATAAAACAAATATTGTGTTTTTGAACTTAAAGATAAGGCTATTCTTTTCGCAAATCTCTTCAGGTATATTTTCTTTTGAAAATATCTCGAGACAAGGACTGGGCTGAGATTGACAAGTCAAAAGACAAGGCTCCTGGCGAAAATCTCACTCTTTTATCTCTGACCTCGAACAGACCCTTTCTTTTTGGGAGAAAGCATCTACTTCTCCTCTACGGTCAAGTACAGGCAAGGTCAAATCTTTTTTTTTCTATCGAAAGGAAAAGGATATTTATTTGTTGGTCGACTCTGGAGATGTCAAAAAATTTAGGCTGATGATCTGCAAAAAGGAATGCGTCTGATTTCTTTAGAGCAAGAATTCACTGATCACGCGTTTTTGCTGCATTATGTGAAATTGCAGGGCAAATCTTTTCATTAAAAAAGTGTCAACCCTGTTGCTAACGCAAATAAAAACTGAGAAACTATTTCTTTTAATGTCACTTTTTGTTTCAGTTCTTTTTTTATTTGAACTTCATTATTATTATTATTGAATATCAAATCCATTATCGTAGATTGAAATTGACATTTGTATGGAGCTTTCTAGAAGTCTACATGATCCGAAGACAATTGGAAAGTTCATGAAAGTTTTAAATATTTTCGCATCAAAACAGAATTCATTCAACTGAAAAATGTGCACTACTAGATCACACGTCTTTAAGACTTTCTGTCGTCTTCTTCAATGCAACAAGCCAGAAGCCTTAATTGTTGAACCACTTGGGAGATGTCAAATTTAGGCTAATGATCTGTAAAAAAAACTTGTGTTTCTTCTCTCTGAAACTCTGAATTCTTTCTCTAAAAATAAGTTTTTTTTGTTGCATATATCAGATTGCGTGGCAGATAATTTCTTTAAAGAAAAATAAACATCCATGTTGCTAATGCAGATAACAATTCAGTAAAACATTTTCTTAAAATTCATTTATTTCTGTTTATATCTTCTTAGTTTTTTAAAAATTTAAACTTTATTATTATTAATATTGTGTAATCTCAAATCCATTATCACGTATTGAAGCGTAATATGTATGTACCACTAATTAGAAAGCCCGTGGAGATAATAAGCCAGAACTAGTCAATCAATTTACTGATTTTGAAATAGTTTAGAAATGAATTAATTGCTTCTGAAAAGTTTAATATTTTGGAATCAGAACAGGTTTTGTTCAACTGTAAAGCTTACAATAAGCGTACGCACATTACTAGTGATTATACATATTCAAAATTTTCTGTTGTCTGACTCATTGCTATAACCCGGGGATTTTACAAATATCTTCACAAATTACGAATCTCAACTTTGCAGTACAAATTTACATTAATGTACAACAAAGTAGTAAATTGGTACCAAAAAGAAAATAGATATTAAATTTATGTTGAAATAATTCAGGATTAAAAAAATAGGCATCAGAAAGTTTATAGGCGTCAAATTACATGTTAAAACATCACATTCCTATCTGATACCCAGTTGCATGGTAAAACACGACATTTTGGCATTTCAGCTACCATATAAATTCCCTTATCGTGACCTTTGTGAATTTTTCCTGATGAAAAAATTTGTTGGAAGACAGCAATTCCCAGTATCCTAAAAAGAATAGACACAGAGGCATTAAAAGAAAACGAATGTAAATCTATACAGACTTTTTATATGATCGATGGTTGATATGCATCAGGAAATTACTTCAACGGAAACAAATATTTCACAGAAAATGTTATTCTCTTTTAACATCTGAGCATTTTAATGCACTGATAGGCCTTATTTGTTTTTATTAATATTATGGAATTTTATAATTGCTTATCAAATTCATTAATGCATACTGTTGAATAAGAACTACCTTTTCGTAATTGCCATGATCGAAAATTCTAAAGAACTTCAGTATTCGATATCTAGACCAGAAAATTCAAAATTTATAGTTCAATCAGTCATGAATACAGTTATTGCGATTATGCTTTACTGCATTTGAGAAAAATAATTTTTTTCGCTATATCTTAATTGTAATAACCATTTTTTAAAATAAATTACAGGAAAACGGTAGTTGTCAAACAATCTGGTTATACTTCACGTATATGAATGTCAAATATAAAGTGGTTAAATTTATGTTTTAGAATAAAATTTTTGCAAGGAAATGGACTCTAAAAATTCAGTTACATTTTCAAATTCTAATAAACTGTGAATCCAATATATTTAGTATAATTTGATATTTTATAATTTTTGTAATAAATATGAGCGTTTAAAGAATTTTGAAATTTCGACCATGTGAAGCTTGTGAACAGAATAGCAAAAGTAATTTTCTTTGGATTTTATTGGCCGGCAATATGTTGTTAAAAACTGAAAAATCTCCGACAAGTTCGTAAATGGTCCATCTAGTTTAGAAGGGATAGAAATTTTCATTTTTCTTGATCTTTCTTAACACTCAAGATTAAAAAAATTAATCAAATTAGCATTTCATTAAGTCAAACAACTTTCGTATTTCAAATCTTTCCATAATAGTAGTATCTTAGACGTTAGTGGTTGAAAAAACATTTTCACTTCCTAATTTTGACTGTTTCTAACACAAACTAGCAAGTAACATAGAATTACCTTTAAGAATTTGGCTTTGCCTCGCAGCTTGCCTAGAAAAATGTTTATGTATTGTATTTAATGACCTTCGAACATATATTACCTGATGAGATTCCATTATTGATTCATGGATAATATATCTATATTTCAAGAATTTGGGCTAACTATTACCGTATATTGAAATCCAAGTGAACATTACTCTCCGATTATAATAATTCAGGACTTTTTCAAAATCAATTTTTCACTGTCTTTGGAAGGCCATTCAATTTATACAACTTTGATTTCTTCGTCTGTCTCTGTCTGATTCCATCGTTAAAAAATGATATATCGTACACAAATATCGATACCAAATGTAAATCGATAGGTGACTCATACAAAAAGCATGGATAAAATGCTGGAATCAGTTAGTAACGACGTGTTCCGAAGCGATTCCTTGGCGTATTCAAATCCTGGTAGAGTTGACAGTGAAATCACATCATCAATCATGTTTGCATGGGTTTAATTCCTATTCTACGTCCTCCACTTGCTTCCTCAAGCGAATCGAGAACATCTCAAACATTCTGGAAAAAAGTTGTCAAAAAACGGAACCGTTTCTTTTTTCTAGTCACTGAAGGCTTTTTTTTTTAGAAAGAATCAGTACACGAAACTTTTCAGGCTTTCCTTACTGATTTTTTCATTTATTTGACTCGTCTGGATTCCTGTCTTTATTTCAGAGATTTACATGGATAGAAGAACAATCTATATTAATTGCACAGAGTTTTAAAATTTGTATCTGATACCTGATTTCAGGAACAGAAAGAATTAAATTCTTTTTTGCAGCGAAGATGTCACAGAGACTTTCAGTTTGAATTTGACATTTTATTCAAAAATGACGAATTCTTCTTTTTTACAAAACTTTTAAAATTTTGAAACGTCATTTACAGACATTTAAAAGGAATTGTAAGAAGAATACCGAAACGAAATAAAATTTACATTTTGAGGAACTTTTGATAAATTCCAAGAAAAAGCTCTACGATTTTAAAAATGACATTTTCAGGAATATGTAATAGAATTTGCAGTTTCTTCTAGTATATAAGTTATTAAAAATAAATTTTGTATTTTGAATGTGCTTTAATGCATTTATATATTAACAAATTTAACAGAAATGATTCCATAAACTTGAAATATATAAAATAATTATTAATATTCACTGTGATATTTTTAACTCTCTTATTTTGCTGGTGGCTAATGTAATAATTTTATGTTTTCTCCATTATAAAATAACAGGTATTTAACTACTCTAACCGTCCTTATAACATAAAAAAAAATTTAATATAGTGCAACAATCAAAAATAGATATCGCGTCTTTTTAAACAGGACTTAAATATAGTTAAACTAAGCTGTATTTAATCAAACATTTAGATTTCGAAGAATATTCCATACTCTCCTGTACCTGAAAATTTGCCCCCAGCAGTGCTCTGTTTTTTGCCACATGTAGTGTTTTTCCTCTGTACATAAGCATACATCTTTTGTATACTAATTGTATTATATTATTAATCTTCATACTCTGTACATATTATACATACACTCTGTACACGTAATATATTAGTATATATGCAGTCTCTTTCTGCAGATTTGAACAAAAAAAAAATGGAGACAAGTAAGCATTTGACGTTTAAAATTTTAAAATGTAGAACACCTGAAGCGTGTAACGTGCAAAAATTTTATTTGAACGCTCTAGATGCGTTACGGACAACGAAGAGGTTAACTCAATATTGTAACATAATAGAGAAATCAAATTTAACTTATGGCTTCATTACTAGAACTGTAGATTTGTATCAAATTTCGTTCAAAATTAACCATGGATCAACTCTCTATTCTATTACTCTTGTTGATTTATTTCCTCACTCTGAAAAGAAACAAGTTAAATGATCAAATTCTAATTTACGATCTCCGATTTTAAACTGTAAATCTGTGTCTAATTTCAGCAATAATCATCAAAGTCTGAAATACCTTTTAGTTCATCTAACCATATATATATATATATAAACAAGACTACAAAATAAACACAGCAAGTTAAATAAAGGAATTTTGGTATGTAATCGAAATTATGCCACATCAAAATCATCTGTATCAACTTGTGATGGCTCTCCACTGAAGAATGGGTTAATGTGTAAGCATTTATAAGCGAACAGAAGACGGTCACTTTTGCTTTCACCAGCATTGTAGCTGTGTCATATGAAAATATCTGTTCCGGTCATTATTTTAATGTTCCTTTAAGTTTTAGTTAAATGCTAATAATTAAATTATTTCATTTATATTTAATTTGTCGTTTGGTATTTTATTGTAAATAGTATGTTTATTTAGTTAACATTTTAAAAATTGTTGCCAACAAGAACTTCTGTTATTGTATATTTTAAAAACTGCTGGATACAACAATTTTTGTTCATTTAATTTATTTTTTACTTTCTAATTTCAAAAATTGAAAAAAGAAGTTATTTTTGTCTATAAAAGTCTAAGTTTATTTCTTCTCAACCTTTTTCAAGTAACTCTAATATTTATTTTACCGTCATGTAACTGGCCAGTTCCCATGTGAGGTGGAGTTTAAAGTAATTATGCTAATATCTAGGATTACCCGCATGACAAATAAATTTATAATTATCTACTACAAAATTGTAGGAGTCAGTATCATTTTATTCTCAATCAATCTACAACAGTAGTTTCTAACCCTAACAAATTTAAAATCCGCAATGTGCCACGTGCGAAAGTCTCCCCTTCGATTTGCCAAGAAAACTTTCCTAGAATATGGAATGTTCATAAGTAAAAGAAAATCATGAAGGATCTTCAGAAAATAGGATAGAAAGACATTTTGAAGTAATTTTATATCACTACATTTTGAAAAAAAATTATTTATCGCGATTTGGAACACTATTATTTATATTTATTTACTTATTAAATTAATCAAATTTCGGGAAAAATCAGCAAGATGTTTTTAATGCGTGCTAAGTTAGGAATCACAAATCTACATGTTTATTTCCAATCAACAAGCATTACTTTTTCTTCTTCGGCAAATATCATATATTTTTTAACATTTGAGAATTTCGGTGGTGGAAAATCAAAATTTTACTATTGATTAATGCAATTTTTGTATTTCAATATATATTTTCTAACTAACAGTATTGTCTTTTGATAAAACATATATTACAAAAACTTCTCATAAAAGTGTGAAATAATTGTAAACAATATATTAAAAATATGATGCATCAATATATGCATATGTGCTTTTAATGACCGATACTAACCAATAAATACTAAAAAACGAAAATTGAAGGATGGAACAAGAGTTGAAGTATAAGTGATTAAGAACATTCATAAATATATTTGGAAATACACATAGAACAGCTTATCTACATATATTTGATAAGGCAAAAAATAAAACATTTGCTATGTTATGTCTTCACCACCTGTTATCTTTACATCGAGATTATTTTTATATAAAAATTTCGATCCTCGCCTATTTTAACCAATTTTGGAATTTTATAGAATTTCAGGATAATTTTCTTTTTTCCTATACGTGAATGTATTTCTTAATTTAATACTGTAAAACACATTTCAACTGATGCAGATCCAAAATGCCACCAACTACCAATTTTGGTATCATTTCCGTTTCTCTTATGCATGCATTTTCTTAATTTGATATTAGAAAATGCATTTTAACTAATATACATCAAAATACCACCACCTATATTAGAAAGAATTCTTCATCTAAAGCCTTATAAGAAATGCTCCTACTTTTATCAAAATGTTCCTAAATTTATAAAATTGAAAGATTTCTGTGCGTGCGTTAAATGTGGTGCTTCAAAATTATAGCAAGCTAAAAGATGAATTTTATTATTTGATATTAAATGAAAATGAAGTCATATATTTAAAAAAATAATTAAAAGCTATTCATTACAAAAATGCATACTTATTCATTAATAAAAATGCATGCTAATACTAATTCACAGTACATCGTAATTAAATTTTTAAAAAAGTTTGCTATATTTTGGAATTGTTATCAACATTCAATAATTTTGATTCTGTTTTCACAGATATATTATGTAGAAAACAGCAAATATATATTGGCAATGTATCAACATAACTTTTTATACTTTCGAAATTTTTCAATCACTTGCAAGATTTTTTACAAAGTTAAATAAATGTCTAGACAGTTCCAAGATTTTGGGAGTTTTTCGTAAACATAAACATCATTAAATATATCCATTGAATTTTCTTGAAACTACTTGTAATAAATCACAGTGCACTGTATCCAACTTTAAAACATTTTAGAAGAATTCTAGTCGGACAACAAAATGTTTCAAACTTTAGTGAACGTGAAGTGCGTGATAATTTATTTCAAGAAACCAATTATGAGTTTGGATGAATTTATAAACGAGGGAAAGACTTGCAATTTGTAATTAATTATAAATATTATTAATAATATATAAAATTCGTATTTTTTGTAAAATATCTTAACAAACAGATAAACGATTTAGTACAAGGTCTATAAGAAAAGAATTTAAAAGCATTTGATATCTATTTATTTACGTTTTACATTTGGGACAAGCATTCTTATATTTGAATCTGTTTTATTAATAATTTCGAAAAACCTTAACTTTTCCCGTAAGAAGAGTTTAAGAATATAGCATAGTTTTAAACTCCTTGTACATTTACTTATTTAAAATTATCAAGGAAACACAAAGAATATACTCCACAGACTCAACCACTAGCTCAATTTCCCAATAATGTTCTCTCTCTCTCTCTCTCTCTCTCTCTCTCTCTCTCTCTATATATATATATATATATATATATATATATATATATATATAAATAAATATTACACTTACCCTCTTTCTGTGGTTAATTTTTAATTTTTTCTAGCATTTTATAAAATTATTATAGTTGAAATAACAGGAGCCATGTAGCATGTTTAGTGGACGAAATGTATCAAAATTTGGTCACCGTACATATCAAAGCACGTTGTTTTGATTCATCAAGAAAAAAAAATAGTACTAAAAAACGCTAATAGGAGAAATCCTATTGCTTAAAGCACATAATGTGTGGAAAAAGAATACATAACTGCCAATGGAAACAGTTAATAGCAACACGCCAAGTACCAATGGAAAAACATTTATAGCAACTTACAATTGGTTTAAGGTGACCACCAAATTATTGTTCCAATAATTCTATGCTGTACATGAATTTTCCGACGGTGTCTCATATTATATAAAAATTTATTTATTTGAAATGTAACATTATTTGAACTTTTGAAGTAAGAATGTCAGGAACATGTTCTGAAAACGCAAAGCCTTTTGAATGAACCAGAACCCCCCCACAACAAGAAATTGCTAAGAATAAATTCATTGTCATCAATTAATGGTTGTTTTCTTATACGGATAATATTTCCTGACCTTACGCAATAAATTCTGCACCATCGAGAACGAGTTATCTGTTTGTCTTGATATTGAACGTGCACTGCTGATACCCTGCTTATTAGCTCTCGCCTGACGCACGACAACAATTGTAACTTGTTCCTGCTTGATACCTTTACGTCCTCGCCATGGTTACTCACTAAGAATTCCTGTTGTTTCAAATCTTTTCAGCATTCTTTGCAAGTTAGTTATGGTCATCGGCCCTCAACGTAATTGTTGTAACTGCTGGTATTCACGGACAGCAACATTGGTAATTTCATCCCGCTTATGAAACAGCCTGACTAATATGGTGCGTTCACGTCTTGACAACGCAATTGGCGAATTCTTGCAGAATGACTTAAAAAGTATCCGACTACGTACAAAGGAAAATTTCTAAAAAAAATGGATTTCTTAGAAACCATTGATGATTTTTGCGTGTATTGTCAATAATAAACAATCTAAACAAGAAAACATTATTAGAAAGTATAATATATATTATGAAATAGGAATATTTGAAGTAGATTTTAATGAAATTTAACAAAAACGGTTTACACTCTACGCATAATTGTGATTCAGCAATTCTATTTTTCTTTGTAAACAAGTTATAGAATATAATGATGAATGAAATGAACCAAAATATTAGAAAAATCTGGATATACTAAGAAGTTATGGGGGAAAAATATGCGCATTTATGTATTTTTTCCATAAATTCACGACTAATTTCTTCTAAAAACACCTATACATGAAAAAGTATTTCACCAACACTAACACTTTTGGTTCATTTCATTGCCTCTATTATTTAAAACACAAGCTGAAATTCTTATGCAAATACTTATATTAGTTTTCGGGATATCATGTTAATGGTGGAGAATTTTTATGAAAATTAAAATTTTGATAAAATTGAAGTAAAAGATAAATTATAGTTGAAAAAGCTGTAACCCAGCACGATAGGTCTGGCCTTCATTCTCTTAGAAAAGATAAACTGTTTTGGAAATAAAGTCTAAACTGCAAGAAATAATAAGAATTTTTTAAAAATTCTCTAATGTGGTAGACAACCAGTGTTTTCAACGTAGTCGGATACCTTAAATTCCGGCAATCTTTTATCCTCGATGTGTTGTTACAAAGTACACATAAAAACAAACTACATAATAAAGTTTTCGATCGCATCTCCAGTATTTCCTAAATCGGTGTGTTTTTGGTGCTATTTTTTACCTTGATAAATCGAAATAATATCTTTAATGAGTATCGTGATTAAATTTTTTTATATTTCTTTCAGAATATAACACGCTAGATTGTTCCGAACACCTTCAGTTATTTCTTGATCACCCTGTATATTTGGAATAAACATGGTGTGATTATAACACTATTTAAAAGTTAATTTCTTAAACATAACTCCCAAGCATCAAATTTTCAATTTTTTTTGTTTATGTTTTGATGAATTGATTTTTAACCAATACATTATTTTCATTTCATTTCATTTATTTATTCATATATCTATTTACCAAATAAACATTAAAAAGAAATTTCGGGTCGATCTTATTTTAGCCCACCTTTGGTGACTTTTTCAAAATCTCGCCAAATAATCAGCGATAATGATTCCAAAATAACAACCCTGACAACATCTGAAGAGAATACTTCAAATACTTTCAATTTGGCGAGATTTTGAAAAAGTCGCCAGAGGTGGGATAAAATAGGATTTTACCGAAATTTCATATTTTCATTATTTTTTACTAATTGTAATATTCGTCGTTCACTTATAGCATTTTTGACGAAATCAAATACATTATTTATACGATTGATTAAATATTATTAATTATATTTTTAATATTTATGAATGATATTAATGCCAGATTTTTCCAATTATATAAGAAAATATTTTATAATAATTCTATTAATTTCGCTAATTTCTTAACTTGTTTTAAATAATTTCCATGAGAAAATGTATATGAGCTAAGGAAATAAGCGGCATCTAGACTTCTTATTTATGAATTTATTACATTCATGAAAAGAATTGTATTTCATCATTTGCATATATAGGAGAGAAGACATCGTTAATATCTTGTTCGGTAATTAATTAAAATATGAACAGGAATCACTGAATTATTGAGAAAAGAATGGGATATGTAATTTTGATTAAATCATTTCCTAATATAAATTATAGTGTGTATTTGCATTATGAAAAATACTAATTCTAATCTTGGTACCGTGTAGAGTTGCTATAATAAAATATTATTACAATATTAATCCGAAAATGTATTTACATTTGCTAGGAAAATGTAAGAATTTTATGCAATATGAATATTTAAATCAATGCCATGTATTTATAAGGATAACAGAAGATTTTTTTTACTGTACTCGCCGTAATAATTATATGATGAAGAACAGCAAAACAACACCTACGATGAATGAATAATTAGAATTCTTAATCGCGTACAGTGATATATGATTAATAATGTACCCATTAGAAATTTAGATAGCAAGAGAGAATGAATATATGAATTCTTAAGTTATAAATTGAAATTTGGGCAAAACATTTCGATTTTCAATTAAGAATCCAAAACTCACACAATCGTAAGTTTAATTTTCGGCTTTGATAGCATAATCGAAAACCTCACGGAATTCTTTAGAATTTTAAAAATATTTTATTTTGCATAAATTTAAATATATCATTTTGCAGATTTATTTAATTTGATGCTTGAAGAAATGGAATATTGTAATAGATTTTTTTATTTGATGATTTATTTTTGTAGAAATATAATTCTTAAATAGATTTCTTTGACGATTTATTTTTGGTGAAATGAAATTTTGCAATCGTTTTTTTTATTTGAGGATTTATTTTTGTAGAAATAGAATTTTTAAATAGATTTTTTGTTTGAATATTTATTTTATTGAAATGGAATTTTGTAATCGATTTCTTTTATTTGAAGATTTATTTTTGTAGAAATGGAATTTTGTAATCGATTTTTTTAATTCGTTTTCATGTACTAAAATTTTAAATGTGTTAGTTAATTTGGATACCGTGAATAATAATACTATTTTTAAATATCTATAAAACTTAGTCAGTTAGGAAATTAATTGAAATTAATCGATACAGTTCTTTAAATTATCGTTTCTTAAGAATGTCCATACCTAAAAGGAAATTGGAGTAAAAATGTATTTCTAGATTTACAATATATTTTAATCACATTGTATAATGCCAATGATATGTATTTTAAAAAGGAATTTCTATTTAAGAGAGGTGACAAACATTTTTAAAAAGTAATTTCTGTTTTTTTTAAAATACTTATAAAATAAATTTTCAAAAACGTTTTTTTTTTCATTAAATTTACATGCCTTCTTTAGCGACTAATGATAATATTGGTGTTGAATTTCAATTGAATTTATTATGCGTAACAATGACGTGAAACCTCTAAAAGGGTATTCTTATTTTTAAATTTGTTAGAGATATTAGTGAGGTTTTATTGGACATAGACTTATTTTATTTATTTTAAAACGAATATTCTAAGTAGAATAAATGATCACGATATCACAATTTAATCAAACAGTTGCATCTTTAATTGCACTATATTTTGCGTTATCATTCATAATACTATAACTTTCTGAACTATAACACTTTTTTTTCCTGTTCTAAGCTACAACCTCCTTATTTTACTTTCAACTGCAAAAGAAAAGCAAGCGTTTAGATATTTTATGAGAAAATGAATACGTTAGAATTTCATTTTTAAAAAATCTGTTTTTGAAGATGTAAAAAAAAATATTTTTAAGATTATCAAAATTTGGTGAAGTTGATTGTATTGAAATAAAATTTGTATATTATAAAAGAAAATGGTTTGAGTTGTAAACTTTTTTGTGTTGAACGATATATCGACCTTTCTCAACACTTGCGAAACAAGCGAAAAGCGCTATAAAGTTACTTACTCGAAGGCACTTTACTTTTCAAAAAAAATGTAAGATTGACACTAATTTATTCTCCCATTGTTTAGTCATGTTTCTTTTTGAATTTTACAATTAATTTTATTTTGTTTTTTTATGTTCTTCCCAAATCCTAGAAAACTCTTCAAATTGGGCTGACATTTCTTGCAAAGGTATGACACTTTCGATCAGCATTAAACGGGCTAAAATGATGCAAAATGTAATTTTTATGTACAATTTGTCTGAAATATAATTTGGACCTCCTCTCCCTCAAAATCGTAATTTTTTAATTTGCTAACTCTAAATAAACTTTTTAAAGAAATCAATGCAAACATAGATTTTAAATCCTCATCCCGAACTTGAATATGAATTTACCTAGTTTGATGCTTTAATTTGATTAAGTTATAACATGCGAAAAACGCACATTAACATTTCCATTTATTATAAAGAGAAATCACGAATTTTTTGTGATCATAAAAAAAGAATAATAGAGTGTTTTGGGAATCAATCTTTGAAAAAAAATATCCTAAATCTATTCACCCAGAGAAAGTTTTACATAATTCAATTTTAACATAAGCTGCCGTTATTTTTTCTGTCCATTACAGCAGTTAATCCAAATGATCATAACTTGGAATTCCAAAAATACAAGTGTTTCCTTTCCATTATTATACATATAAATTACGAATTTTTTGTGACCAAATAATGAACAATAAATTTTTGGGAACCAATTTTTGAAAAAAAAAAGCATTCTCCCACATCTATTCACCCAGAACAAGTTTTACATAAATCATTTTGAACATAAACAGCAAGCAGGAAGAAAAATGATTTTTTTTCTCTCTCTCCGGTTCAGCAGTACATCCAATTGATCTCAAATAAGTATTCCAAAAATACACTTATGTATTTCCTTTATTATACGTAAAAATTGATTTTTTTGTGATCATATAATGAACATTATTTATTTTAGGAATCAATCTTTAAGAAAATACCACAAAAACTAATTTTAAAAGATTATCAAAATTAAGAAAAATAAATTGTTCGAAAATAAAATTGGTATGAAATCAAAGATAATATTTTGAGTTTTAAAATGATGCAAAATATTATTTTCATGCAAGATTTTTTTGTACAGTTCTTGTGGAAAACTCAAGAAATCGGGCTTGATTTTCAATTAGTTGAAAATTCTTATTTTCTTATTCATTTTTTAAGAAATTAATTCAAGGAGCGTTTTTCCCATGCCTTCAGAATATACTTGAAATATTTACCAAACGAATTTTACTTTTGAAACCAGTTCACTGTTTTGACTTCTGAAAAGGCACATCAATATTGCCTTAAATAATATGTGTGTGCGTGTTATATAAATATAACAAATAGTTAATTATAAATATAAAAAATAATTATTTATAAATATAAAAATAATAATTTATAAATATAAAAATAGAGCCATTGTCATTGAAAAAACTCGTAGTAACACATAACGTTGGGATTTTTCGATGAGGAATATGTTATTCAAAAACTGTTAATATGTTAAAATATTTAACTAGATTCTCTTAGTTAGAAAAACCGATCTGACTATGAAACACAAAAAATACACACATATATTCCCGTTATTACAATAAGAAATTTTTGATTTTTTTTTCTGATCATATAATGAACAATAAATTGTTTTGTGAATCAATATTTGTAAAAAGCATCTCCATAAATCGGTTCGCTTAGAGTCCAAAGTCACCTAAAACAGGTTTTACATAATTCATTTTGAACATAAATAGCAAGCGGCAGGAAAAATGATTTTTTTTTTCCTTTTCTCTCTCCGGTACAGCAGTGTATCCAATTGATCGCAACCAGGAATTCCCAGATTGGAGCGGTGTAACTTAAGACAAAGACAATCAAGGACTCAAATAACTTCATTCAAACGTGAACGGAATTAATCTTTGCTCCTGAGAAAATAGCCCGGGCAGAATATATTGCAACTAGGATTTCGAGATAAAAATATTTTTTTTTCTTCTTTTCTCCGAGTAAAACAAAAGGAAATAGATAGGAATAACCAAGTACGTGTAACTGATACCGAGAATTAATATGCTATCGTCATAGAACCATTTTTCATACTTGGATTATTTACTGTCCTTTGGGGATAGTTTTGCCCTCTCTTGGTTTTGTCAACACAGCTTTGGAAAGAAAAATCCCTGCAAAACTGGTTAGGGAAATGATTTTTCCCTTTTCTTTTGCAGAGAGATAGCGTATTTGCAATATGGTTTGCTGTTAATAGTTAATAAAATTGTTTAACAGTTAATCAAATATTAACTAGTTTTATTCAATATTCACTGGTTTGATAAAATATTAGCTAGTTTTTTACAATATTCAAGGTTTAATAAAATATAAACTAGTTTTATAAAATGTTCACAGGTTTAATAAAATAAGATTAACCAGTTAACTGTTTCAACCTCTTCAAAGTATGAGTATCTAAATTGTGTTTCAAAAATTTAACGATTACGAGAAATTTAATGAAAAAAAAATCCCTTCAAACTGGTGAGAGAAATTGTTTTTTCAATTTCCTTCAACAAAAAAAGATATTAGCCTGTTTGCAATACTGTTTATTGTAAACAGTTAATAAAATATTAGCTAGTTTAGCAAGATATTTACGGTTTGATAAAATAGGATAGAAGAGTTAACTGTTCGACCTCTTCCGAAAATGTGCAGCTAAAATACGTCTCAAAAATTTAGCGATGATGAGTATACCTCCCAAATGCAGAGTATATGAAATTATGTTGTAGAGCAATGATTTTTTTTATTTCTTTTTTATATATTTACTTAAACTAACTAACATTTTTGCATATAAGAGAAAAAAACATAAAAAATTAAATTATTATTTTAGTTTACTGTTATAGAATGATATTAAATAAAGAATGATGCAACACGTAATGGACAATTCATATTAATTAAGAACTGTTTTTTAATAATTAACATTAATAATAATTTATTTGTTATTTTGATATCGACTTGAAAGCGAATTATTTAAATGATCTTGAAATTTACTAGCATGTTTGAGTTTTTACTAAAATTGCAAGTAAAAAAAATAATAAATTTACTATTATTTTACTAAAATTCTAACTGTAAAATAGATATCAGATTATATGGATTCTAAATTTCATATTAACATTTTAAAAACAAGAGCTGTCCCTTAGAGTTTATTTAAAGATGGGGAAAGTAATTTTCTTTCCATTGTAAAAGAAACTCTGGTATTTCAGTATTCTGAGGCACCTGAACTAAAATGCACCTAGGAATAAAATATTAAATTAATTGCTCTTATATTATTTAGTACTTAATTGATAAAATGCGATAAACTCATGTTACTAAGTAAAGTGCCATCTTTGGATCACAAATGGAGACACCAAACTTGTCTTACCTAATAAAGAACCGGTTTAAGATTTCAGAAGATAATAAGATTTGTAAAAATAATTTGGTTCTTTGACATTTTCAGCGTTGGTTTTCAAAGCTGCATTAGCTGGGGAAGAAAGATAAAAAATAATTTATAATAATTTTCTGAATTGAAATAAAAAATAACCTTTCATATGGATGAAGAATTTTTCGCTTACTCTTCTTCTTTAGGTGTTGTTCGTACTATATAATACTTTTTACTATTCATTTAATAGTTAGTGAAATTCATCCTAAAGCAATTGGATAGTATTATATATACAGTTTTGGTGGAATTTTTCTTTGAAATATGTTGCACATTTTTAAAATTCAGTTTTAATTTAGAATATATAAATTAGTTAAAAAATATTTAATTTCTTTAAATTTCCAAACAAAAATATGCATTTAAAGAGATAACACTACAAGATGTTTAAGTGAATTTTTCACTTTGAGTTATGAAATTTCTTAGTATTATATGTGTATTAAAATTTTTAGTATGTATTAAAATGCATATATATATGTATATATATATATATATATATAAACATAAATTTTTAGAAAAGTTTCAATGCGAAATATTTTTAAAAAAAAATTAAAGGATGTTTTTAATTTTTGAAAAATTTCACGGGACTCAATTTTTAACTTATTACTACTTTTTTCCCCCTTATCGTCCAATATAAGTGTATTAGGAATAAAACTGTATAATTTTGTAATTCTAATTAATTTTTTATTTTTTAAAAATATTTTTTATCACATTACTGAATTTTTATAAGAATTTTATGTTAGTTAAAAATCAATTTTAGTTTTAAAACAATCTGAAAAAAATTCGAAATACAAAATGCATACTCTATTGTCTTCTACTGTTTAACAGAAATTTTTATTATCAATTCTACTTAATTTTTTACAAAAGTTTAAACACTTGTTAAATTTTAAAGATGTTTAAATCTAATTAAGATATCATTTTTAGAAAAATAATTGAGCTATATATCTTTCCTCAAACTTATTTATTTGAATATAAACATATACTTTGTGAGAGTATGGTAAAAATAAAATTCATGTTTTGTCCATTTTTCTTATTTTAAAGTCTATTGTCCCCTTAAATATGTAATTTTAATTTATGTGGCATATAACGAGAAAACCCTCAACATACTTGAACAAATATTCTCAAATATTTGAGAAAATTTGAAAGGAGAATCGTATTATTTGCGATTTTCTAGCTCTTCAGTTAAGAAATCTCTTTTAAACCACCGATCCGAACTATAAATCAAAGAATATATCCAAAGTTGTTGAAGAAATTTGAAAAATATTCCCTGCCATTTGCACCTTTCCTAGATCTTCATTTCAAATTCATACCCAATCCATGGATACCATTCTAAATTCGGCTATTACGACATTCCAAAAATGTCATCCCAAATCAGATTCCTGACCTGATATAAATACGCTAGATTCTTCAATCCTTTTCTTTGGCGAACACTAAAAATATAATACGAAGGGAGAGAGCCATGTTTCATCTAGATTTCCAGAAGAAAAATCGTCCATAAATCTGCGGCCTGGAAACAAGTATCTTCAAATGGCGTGCAAAGGAAGAATGTGAAATCCCTCTGGGAAATGGAAGTCCGCCATTTTTTCCACATTCTCTAACCAGGGCGTTGCCATCTGAAAGAAAGAAAAAAAAATGGAGAGAAAAAATGACTCACTTGTGCCAGGACCAAAAGAGATCGCCGGGAATCACTTTAATTATAGATAGTATACCTTTTAGCAAAGGCCCGTAAATGTTCTTAGAGCTATTATTACCAGATCCCTCTTTCTTTTAGATAAGAGCACTCAAAGGTTATTCCACTGTGAATGTTTAAGAAGAAGAACTAAAAGAGAACCATTGTCGGTGATTTCTTAATAAAGTATTATTTTAGATTAAAATTTTTTCAGGCTCAATGGGAAAAAAATGCGACTCATTTGGGATGTTTATTAATAAAACTCCTTCAATACAAAGTTTTAGTATAAATTAATTCAGGTGGTATTCTTTCTTATTTTATGGAAGAGAATAAAACAAGTGATATAAAAAAATTAAGCCAACTCCTACTTAAGTCATCAAAGACAATTTTTATTTTAAATACTTTTTATTAAATAGTTACAATTATTATCAATTTGTTTATACATATGACAGAATCACTATATTAAATGGCAAAATTGAAAACGTATTTCCCTGCAATTTTCCATTTTCTTTTTTATGTATGGTGTTGGACTATTATTTTTGTTTGTTACAATTTATTCACTTATATATATATAATATTTCGTTTTTAATTTTTGAAGTTGATGGTGGTCTATAATTTCCCCACAAGAATTGGATTCGCATTTTTAACCTTCATTTGAAACATACTGAATTCCTTGCATTTTACCAATTGAGCTACTTCCTGTTGGTTTACAAACTGCTAAAACTCTATTTAAAGTATTAAAAATCAGATTTAATTAATGGATTAATGCTTAAAAAATTGTATTAACATCTAAGAAAAATGAAAAGACGGTGCCAAGGAGTTTATCAATATAAATTTGTAATTAATGAATATTCTTAAAATAAATTGTTTCGACTGTTTATTCCACTTTACATGTTAAAGAAGGAGATTAATAAAAATGAAATCATTTTTAATTTTTCTTAATAAAACTATAGTATTAATATCTTCATTACAAATTATTTCTGTTAATTTTCATTGAGTAATTATGATTATGAGTGAAAAAAATCTAATTAATTAAATCATTACTTCTTAAAAAGATATTTATTTAAACTATTTAACGGTAAATTATTTAAAAAAAATATTCCATTTTGATTGTGAAAAGGAAAATTTAAAAAATGAGATATTTTTGAGAGAAAAAATTTTGATATAAATTTACTTACAAGACTCTTTAATATCTAATTATCTATTGGTAAGGTCGTGAGCTCTATAGTTTCAGGTTCCAGACCCGATTCCACTGAAGAACCGTCGCGGATCTGCTGCGCGTTAAATCCGTCAGGGATGTAACGACCTCTCTGCTAGTGTGACGCGGAGAGCCTTTGTCATCTGACCACAGTTCAAAATTTCAAAATTTATCCCAAAATAGCCCTGACGTTGCTTTACAACGGAACGTAAATATAATTAAACTAACTTCAGGTCGAATGATTAAAATGGATGGAAAAAATGAACATAGATTATGATTTCTTAAGGAGAAATTTGGGTGCATGTCGATTGTAACGGCAACTAAAGTGCGAAGAAAAAATTTCACCAATTTGGTGATTTCAATCGTCAAACTATATACAACTGGTAATTTACACGTTCAAAATTGTTCATAATAAGTAATAATAAGCTTAAGTATATTTTTATAATTTCGCGGAATGTTTTCTTGGAGCTTCCGCCGCCGCTTAAACCGACAAGTACCAAAATTAGAACTGGATTAAAAATTTTGGAATAAATAATGCCAATTTAAATTCTGTCATTTTGCGTATTAATTAATAATAAAGAATTTAGTAGGTAGGATTATCATTGCCATATTATAAAAGGTTATTAATGATAGAATTTTTATGCGGCTTGATTATAATTAAAGTATTATGCTTTAAAATATCATAACGGATCAAATATCTCGAATGATAAGAACCTAACATGTCGCAGCTCAGAATTTTAGAGAATATTGAACAAAAGAACGAAAGAAAATTTATGCTAATGTTTTCTCGGATATTTGTTAATAATACATGATCTGCAAGTTTTTCTTTGCCATGATTTGTTTGACATTTTTATCTTGTGAGAACATTATTTGGTTTTTGTTAGGCGGTTTTGAGTAATTGAAGGCGACAAATAATTGAAGCTTGAACTCGTCTAAGCAATAAATAAAGCATAAACGGCAATATTTATCAACAATTTTAATAGCATGTATTTTTATATTGAATATTAATTTTATAATATTTTAATAATAATTATAATTTTTTTTAAGAATAGCTATTAAAAATTAGACGTTTTAAAAGTAGCTTTAAAATTTCATTTTTACCAGGACATCAAAATGTAGAAAATAAATTCCTTCTTTCTAAAATCTGAAAAGCACGAGGAACTAGAATAAAGAAGTAAATATATATTGACTTCTTAGAGAAATTCTTATATTAAATTTAAAATTAAAGTTAGAATGAAATTCTAATTTTTTTAGAAAAATTAGATGACTATATATATTAACTACTCATATTTTTAGTTTTTTTATCATTGAAAAATATCTAATGCATTGATAAAAATGCGCTACCAAAAATTTTATTTTGGGATTAGAATCATTGTCATGAGATTTTCCAATGTTATTCAATGATTGACAGGCATTTAAATGCAACGCAAAATATCCAGTAATTATGTGCCGCTTCTAATTTGCTGTTCTCAAAGTTCACTAAAACCCTAAGTATAAAATATGACTAACTGCTCTTATTTGCTTGTATTTTCATTTTGAAAAGCATGAATCCTAATCTAAACAATCTATTCGAAACGAAGTATCATTTTACTCTTCATAGAATTGCTTTCATAAAGGGCATATCGAATTTGAATGTATTCAAATTTTTTTTTCATACTTGGAAACATATAAAGACGTGGTATCACCCATTGATTATAATTAGACCTAAAAAAGTTTTGCTAACAATATTTAACTTCATAGATAAAATCTAGAAATACTAATATGAAAAATTCTCATTGATTCTTTAAGTTTCTGTTTAAAAAATGTAATTCTTATTTTATACATTTTGTGCTGCATAGTTTATACAATGTATTTGTCTGAACCCATAGTGATTTTTTTAACAAAGAGAGAATATTCGTTTTGAGTATAATCACTGATATGTGAGTTTCATTATTTCTTAGCTTACTTTATAGAAAACTTCCAAAACCGGAGCACCATTTTTAGTGACATTTAATATGAATAAATGAGCTTACTAATTTCCTAATATTTTGAATAATCTGTGCAATTAATATTATGAATAATTATCTCTAATTATTAAACTTTAATTTAATTTAAAAACGTCAATTCTACTAACCTATAATACCTGGTCTAGACAACTTCATAAATTTACTGGTGTGATTAAAAACGAATATGTATGAATTTTTAATTTAATTACTCTTATTCAAAAAATTTACATAAAATACGATTATTCAAATAATCAATTTAATTATTATTATTCAAATAATTTACTTAAATATTACGGCAAAAAATTTTATTGAAATTGCAATATTTTTTTCAAGCATCAAAACCCTTTATCATTGAGAATGTAAATTTTAAAGAAAAATAATTTTATTCTGAAGAAAATTCAAAAGAATTTTATTTGGCAATCTTTTAATTCAAGCAATGGTATAAAATTAATTTTAGTTTGTATTCTGTTTTAAAATATCGTGTATGAAATGATTATGATACCAATAACGGTTTGCTAAAGAAACTGTAAAATTATATTTTTATCATCCACATAAATATTTAATAATGAAAAAATTGAAAAATGTAGATTTTTATTCTATTTTTAAAATTTTTGTAAGCTGAATCTTTGATTTTTTTTCAAAAACTGGAATTTAAATAAGTTGTTTTCAAAGACAATATTTTATTTTGTTTTTCCAATATCAATTTAACTAGAAAATTCTTTCATTCAAATAATAACTCTTCATTAAAAAATTCTTATTTTCTGGACACTTTTCAATTTAGAAAAGGATATAAAAATATTTTTACTATAACTGTTTTAAAATAATGTGGTCGAAAAGTTAGCAATATTAATGAGGCTGCAACAGATAATCTTCTCTTGAGACAAAAGAATTTTTTTTAATTTATTAACTATCTATTAATAATTTATGAATTAAAAATATCTGTATTTCCCTCCAATTTTACAACACCACGCAAATAGAATTTTAAAATCGTCTGCAAATGTACATACATTTTTGAATTATTTCAGTAGTTTCAGAATTTGTTTCTGAAAATATTTTGAAATTTTCAGGTTCATTCATTTCAATTTCATCACATAAAAAAATTAGTGGGTCTTATTTTCTCAATTCCTAAAATTTTTCTCCAGTATTTGACAAACATTTTTTTTTCGATTTTCATTCTATGAGCTTATGAATATTAAATGCTGACTGTTTTGTACTGGTTTAGAAGATCTTTTGTTTGCTTGGAAGGCAATATCTGCGAACTGAAACATCTTTTATGCAACATTTTGCTGCAGGCCTGAGTTGAGTTTTTTATTTCATTTCTAAATGATAAAATGTCAAAGCTAAAAATCTTGATTTTTTTTTCTTCAGGAAATATTTCAACGAATACCCGAAATTTATTTTTTGCCACCAATCTTTATCTGTGTTTTTTTCATCCTTTATAACTGAACACTTCCAAATTTTCTTGAAAGATATCTCTTAGCAGATTAAAATGTGTTTACGTACTTCGCCTATCTGCTTGATGTAGAAAAATTGAAACATTTATTTTTGACATTGACTTATTTATAATATGCCACTGTTGTTAGATGCTGAAATTATAAAGTTTAAGTGACTAATTTTTTGGCACATAACAAAAAAAAACTTTTACAATTAAACTTATTAAAACATGTTTTAAAATTTCACTTTGACTTTACATTACATTATTAAGGTTAATGTAGCTCCATTCTAAATTTTTTAGAAATTTCAATACTGCATTTAAACTCGGGCTATGAATTTTTGCAAACCCTTTGAATGCCATCGCTAACAGACCAATATGCCTTGTATTAAAATATCAATCGGTTGAAATTTCCTTTTTGGCTCTCTTTTAAATCGGCAATGTATACCAAGTTGCTAATGCTGTCATGCCTTTTGGGATTCGAGAATCAAATCACTTGTGATATGGAGGTGTAGTAAACTATCTTTCCAAAATAAAACCATCTACTAAAATTGACCACGGATATATATAGATGGTGTTGGAAACAATATTTGGAGCAAATAATTTGTCGTAATCACTCAAAATGATTTTCAGTTTCCTTGGTCATAAACCAACATATTTCTTGTTTTATCCATTTTATCAGAAATAAGATCAGGCGAATCGTTTCTTATAACATCTACAGTTTCAAACAAGTTGTGTTGCTAAAAAAAAGAGTTATTGCTGTTTTTGAGTTCACGAATATTTTTCAAAGTATCATCAATAAGGATGCATAACGAAATAAAGACCACAAAAATAATTTCTTCTTAAAAGAAACTAAGTTGTATCTCACAAAGCAGATGATTTTAATGCCAATTGAATGAATTACCAATAAAATATGAATTACTTAATTGTAGTTCATAACTTATTGTTTCAAAATTTTTCCGATTAATGAAGTTGGCATTGCAAGAATTTTTAGCCATCCCGTTGGACGAGAAATAATCCTAAAGTATCTCATATCATTTAAAATTCAACAAACAATTTTTAGAAGATCACAGAGAATATTGACATTGATTTTTAAAATAAACAAAGTGTTCGATAAAACTTTATTAGTTATGACATATCATTTAAGAAATAACGTTTCACGTCAGTATTAAAAAATCGTTTGGTAAAAAAGAGCAGATGCTTTTATTTTTGCTTCTTGAGATCAGTTTTTTTATCGAATAAAAAATGAGAAAAAAAAAATTTGAAAAATGAAAACAAAATTCCACTTGACACCTACGCTTTAAAAAAGTGAGCAAAAAAGCGTTAGAGAGCTTTAAATAAGTTAAAGTGTTGAGAACATCTTCAACAGGAAGGTGAAAAAATAGGTATTAAAAAACCTCCTTCAGGTTTGAAAAAAGTAAAGAAAAGTAGCTATGAAATTTAAAAAATGGGGTTAAAAAGGGTATAAAAACAGCACGTTTTGAAGGGTTTTTTTTAAACCTTCTATCATGTAATGAGACAGGCCTTTAAAAAAATTGGGCTTTTTTCCCCTCATAAACTAATTGGTAAAAATGAGCTTCCATTTCTTTCCTTAATGAGATTTAATTTCATGCTGGATTTAGGTAAATGATATGAGAGTTAATTTGAATTCATGTGAAGGGTGAGCTTATAATGGTCTTTTCTAATCTTATAGACATTTATTTATTTACAACTGTGATGTTTATTAAGTTCTTTTAAATGAAACAATGTAGAAAAAAAGTACTCAAGCAAGGTATGCTTGTAAAAAGGTTATTTCATTAGTACAAATTTCACAGCCTTATTCCATTACAAATTAAAATTACTCATATATTTTGAGAAAATATATAAAAAAAGAATATTAAGAAAAATGAAATCTACTATCTCAAATTTCAAGTTATTATGTGAGAACATTATTATAAAGTATGTCATTATTTGTCTTAATTAAAATCATTCACCACTTTAAACTGGTTTGAAACAATTACTACACTTCTCTACTGGTCACTCTGTCTCTCTTCATATATATATATATATATATATATATATATTATATACAGGCCTGCATGGGTCATATTTTTGATTATTGATTCAAATGTATTTTTTCAAGCTGAATCTGAATATGACATTAGGTTTTTTTTCCATCACGTCAGGAGCTTTTGCAAAAAGCAGTTTTCGAAATTTGTAATATGTTGCAAAACTTCGAAAATATGAAACATATTGACGTATTTAAAACGGTTTTTTAATATAAAATGTATTTAATTTAATTAAATTTGTGTCTTACACCTTACAATATAATAGCCAAGCACATCAAGAGTCCGTTGGGGAGGGGGGGGGATCAAAAATTTAGTGAAAACTATCACAAAAAAACTACTACCAGTCTAAATGTAACAAATTAGTTTTGGTATACGAAATTTTATACTGATACACTTAATTTTATGTACTTAACTTTGGTTAAAATTAAATTTAATGAAATTTAGTCTTAATGATGATGTATGAAAAAAAATTCACCTTTCATTTGTGTCGTTTCTCTTTTGAACAGTCATGCTATGATGGCGGCGTTTTCGTCCTTGTGCCCTTGTTGGTTCATCGCTGTTCAGTAATAGTCTGCCATCATTGAAGTATTCCATCTTCCTTGATAACAATTTTCCATTTTTTGGATATCTTAATGGAATATCCCACCCATCTCTTCACTAACAGCACTCAAATTCTCAGGAAAGTAATTCAAATGTGAATTTAGGAAATGAACCTTCAAATTCTTGGAACAGCCTAAATTTTGATACTTCAGCAGCATGGTTTCAACGATCGATTTGTAATCCTGATCTTGCTTGTTGCCCAGAAATTTCATTGTTATATCCTTAAAAGCAGACTAGGCTTCTTTTTTTAACAACTTCCCCTTAACCGCTACCTACATTCGGGCGTCATTCGTTTCTTTTTCTGAGAAGTTCCTTATAAGTGTTAATGTTTATCAGGGTTAAGTAAAATGAATATAAAATAAACTATGGAAAACGTAATGGAAATATTAATATTTAGGCTAATTTTGTGCAGTTTTCAATAAAATTTTTGACCCCCTCTCTCCCTACTGAACTTTTGATGTGCTCGGCTATGATATTGTCAAATATAAACAATAAATTTAATTAAATACATTTTATAAATGAAAAAAAAAACATTTTAAATCTGTCGATATGTTTCATATTTTCGAAGTATTACAAATTTAATATATTTATAATACTTATATATTATTAATATATTTTCAATATATTACAAATTTTGAAAACTGCGTTTTGCAAAAACTCCTGACATGATGGAAAAAAACTAATGTCATATTCAGATTCAGCGTGAAAAAATGCATAGGAATCAATAATCAAAAGTTAAAAAACATGACATGACCCTAAAAATGCAGGCCTGTGTAATTTTTCAAACCTTCATTTTCAATTTTACTAGCTGGTAAACAAAGTTTTGGAGCTCGACCGATCGGAAGGGGAAAAAAAAAGTTTTTCTAAATATCTACGCATGCTTAAGGACAGCCTCATGATTACTTCAAACCTGCTTAAACTGGTTAATGAATTAAATTAATTAAGTCAATTCGTAAGAATTCAGATACTGAAGAATTTGGAAAACAATTTGCAACTTTAATTGGCGATATATTGCTAAAAGTGGCAGCTATTTGAATTAAATTTTAATTATCCTAAAAGTGAAAAATTGATACCTCAGAAACAATAAATAGCTGATTTGTTCCCTGTTTTGAGTCTTCGACGTTGTGTTGGCAACGAATTTTGAGGATTCAAAAAATGTAAATCAAAACAATATCATGTCTCGCATGATAAAAAAAATTAATTAATTAAAATGAAAATGTCCAGTGAATTGTTTAATCTGACAATGCTTACGAATTTGCATATTATTTACGTACAGAATTAAAACAGTCTTTTGATCAACAGAGTTAAATATAGGAGCTAGAACTATCAAATTTGAAATATTTAAACTTCTAGGAATTTGCCTTCTCTGTATGAAAAAATATTTCAAAACTAGAATTAAATTTTTAAATAAAATTATATTAATATTTTCCCTATTTATTATTATTTTTGAGAATATTATGGAACAACTAACTTCACATCACTAAATTTACTAATTACCAAGTTAATTAACCAAACTAATTTCACACCACTTTAAAATATTTTTTAAAAAAATTAACTGTGCAGGATCTAATTTGTATTTCTATCCAAATACATTTTCTAACTTTCATAAAGTTTTAATTATATCTTGCACTAGTTTCATTACTTTTTTTTCTCTTTTGAATAATAGATGACGTTGCCTGATTATGTTCGAATCCCATATTGCATTGCGATTTTAAATAATGAGATGAAATGCTGTTCTGTTAAGGTGTGCGCGTATTAATGTTTTGTCTTTTTGTGTTTGTCTTTTGTGAAATATGATCATTAAAGAAATGTTCCCGAAAACTTATGTCCTATTGCTTCCATAGATCCACGATTCCATCGATGATAATGATCTTCATTCCATCTCAACCTTTAACTATATTTAAGAGTATTACTTTTCTTTGTTTGATCGTTTTAGTTATTCACACAATTCATATTATCACTGCTGTATTCATTAAAAAATACAATTAAATGAATAAATTTTAAAAATTTCTCATGATATGAAGTTTTTGAACTTAAATATCCTTTAAATTTTGTTTCATTTCATTTTGATTATTTGATATGTTTTTCAATCGAAATAGAGACATTTCTACTTCAACACGAATGTATTGAATAGGTGTGTTAGATCTTTATAATATGAGTATAATTTCATTTTATAAAACAAACAATTCACCAATAAGTCTAATAAAAAAATGTTATTTAAAGTATTTGCCTTATGTGATGCCTGTCTGAAAAATATATCGAAAATACTTTTCATGAACGAGTTGTCGATATTAAACATACTTAGCATAGATAGACGACGATAAAGTGGGTTTAAATTGACGCTGAAAAATTATAAGTTTGCCATTAATAAAAATAAAACACTTGACTAGGTTTCACTTGGAAAATTTGATTTCACATGCAATTCGACACGAATCAATCTTCGAATCCTTTTTTGTAAGCAAAATATGTAAAACATTCCAAATTAAAATATAATAATTTCCGTTTTTCGTTTTAGAAATTTTAATAGCAAATTGTGAAAGGACAATGTGTTATAGTTTCAGTAAAAACGTTCTCGAATTTCTTAGGACATGAATTGTTGTCAGAAAAATCTTTACAAAGTGGCTCATAATATAGCTGTTTCATATCCGATTCCTCGAAATTCGGTTAAATACATGGTGTGATGCACATAGGATCTTGGAACATTTTACATAAATTTTATTAACAGAATGTAAAGAATACAGAAAATTTTACAGAAATAAGGCAAGAAAATTTTAGATCTCTCATATTAAAGAAATATAAACATTACTGGAAATGGTAGCCTTGCTATTTCACCATAATGAAAAATTTAAGATGTGTATCTCAAATAGCTCTTGGATTGTTTCAAAAACGAAATATTAGTCAATATATGACATACATTCCCGAACTTTAACATTTGCTTAAACTGTCAATAGTAAATAAAATTTTAGTTCATAATTTGCACAAAATTAGTAATTTATTTTATTTTTCTTTATTATTTCTTTGATTTCTATTCTGTTTTATGCAGCTGATAAGACTCCAAATGCATGCAAGATTATAATTTTTTAAGTTCCTTAACTCTCATAAGATAAAAGGATTTTAATCTTGATTCTTACACAACAATTGAAATATCATATTACGTATTTCTTAATCTTGTATTAAGCAAAGATAAAATTTCACTTCTTTAAACAAAATTTTAAACAAGATAATAGCTATGTTTATTAACAAAACAGTTTTGTACGTTAAATTATCTTAATTTGTTATTATATATTTTAATAAATGAAATTTTAAAAAACTGAGTATCAAATTGAAACAAAGACAAATAAATGATTCTTAGATTCTTTTAAAATCCGTTTCCAGCTTACTGAAATGGTTATTTCTGAATTTAAAAGAAATTGATAAAAGAATTGCTTCTAGCATTTACTATATCTATTAATGTGTTTGGAATAAATAAGTAAGCATTTCTAAATTGAGCTTTTGTTTTATAATCATAGTAATTATGAAAAAATAAATTTAAGGGGATTAAAATTTTCGTACAGATTATCTCGATAAACAATTTTGAAGAAACAATGGTATCTACTTAAAATACTGATTTAAAAATTAAAACAATATATGCTTTGTATCAAAAGAAAAATATTTCCTTCTTTAAAGGCAACAAAAAAGAACATTTTTCCAAAATCCTTCTGTAGTCTTTTAAATTAAAATTCATTTTGAAACAAACTATCTCTTCAAAATTATGAAGAAACTAAATTTTATTTCGCAAATTGTTAAATGGATATAAAGGATTAAAGAGACTGGATTTTTGAAAAATTATTTTTTAAAACTATAAAAGATATTCTTTTCCAAATAATTTCAGAGCATAAAAGGCGCGCTATTTTCAATGTTTGCTCAAAATATCTTCCATTCAAATCTCTTGACTGTTCCCGCATATTTAATAAACAAAATCCAATTAAAAGAAATCACTTAACACTCAGTGATAAGACGCCATTTCTTTTTCCTGTGTTTTAGGAATGCGATGCATTTCCCTGATGCTTCACTTTTTTCCAAAAAATTGAATTATTTCTCCTTCTAGAAAACAAAAATAAAAATGAAAATCGAAATTCCTTGGATATGATATGTAGATCAAAAGAGCAGCACAAACAAATAATATGGAAAAATATATCGATTTGTATACGCAAGCGACTTTTGTTTTGTCTCTCTGCATTCTTTGATATTTATTTATTTTTCATTTCTTTTTTTTTTCGCAAACCGTTGCGGATAGTCCGTATAAGCATTGATTTATTCCTTCATTGTATTTGTGGATGCCAGGTTCCAAAACGCCAACGAAATCGTTTGGGGGAAAAAGAATTCAGTGGTCGCATTTTGACACTTTCCTTCCTATATGAGTCCCTCTCCAACCTTTTTCACAGGAGGCACGTCCATCAAAACGCAAGCGGCGATAAAAACGATTTTTCCATCGCCAAAAGATTTTTCTCCCGCGCTTTTCTTCTTCACCTAATGGCAACGTCAAGGCAAGCTGGCTAGACGGCTAGAGCTCTTTCCGATATCGTCTGATGAAATATGCTCGCTTTCATATTCTGCGTCCATTCATCCTGTGTCCTCAAAACCTGTAAAATATAGAAATTGCTTTAAAGTGTTGTGATATTCGCGAATAATAGAAAATAAATACGAAAATAGGGCGACAGTGCGTTTATGGAGTCATTGGTTCTTTCTTTCCTTTATGCTAGGATTAAAGTAGGCTGTTATGGTTTATCGGAAGTGCTAAAGAAAAGGACAACTGTGAGAATGTAAGAATAAATAGCCGAAACATATCTATATGGAGGGAGCATTTTTCTAAATATTCTCTATATCTTGGGATCCAATGCAATCTTGGATGTTTTTATTTTATTTCACTATTCTAAGAAACTTTATTCAAAGCGTTATTTCTATAAGAAAGAATCAACAAAAAATAATGGTTTCATGAAGTGTCATCATGATAAAGCCTGTAAGGTATTTTTTTTTATTTTCGTTTATGTAAAGACGTTAATATAACTAAGCAAAAAATGCACTATGTTCTTCAAAAAACGTAGCACAGAAGGTTTTGAAAGATTCGTTATCTTGAATAAGTCCTTATTTGAATTTTGTTAGTTTTTTAAAACGAAAACTCTAAATAGATAAATTTTCAGGAATTCAATTTGTTGTGTGATCGTAACACAAGAATATCAAGTTTCTATCAAATATTAGAGGTAACAAAATATACATGATTCTTGTCTGTCAGTCAATCCAGTTATATTAAATGTCTATATCTTGGGATTTAGCGTAATCTTCGCATTTTTGTTTATTTTGATGTTATTTCATTATTCTAAAAAGTTTTCATCAAAACATTATTCCTGTTAATAAGAACCGACAAAACATTATCATGTTTGGTTTGAAGAAGTAATATTATAGAAAAACCTGCAAGATATATATATTTTTAATTTTCCTATGTGTAAAGTATAATGAAAGCAAATGTACAATATTCTTCAAAACATACAGACTGTAGTTTTTGTTAAATCCGTAGATTGAATAATTAATGGAATTATGTCTGTTTTAGAAAAAGTAAACTTTGAATAAATTAATTTTGATTAATTAAATTTCATGCTTGATTTTTACACAAGAATATCAGGTTTCTATCATCTATTAATGAAAACAAAATAGACATAATTATGGTCTGTTTGTCAATCGGTTGTATGTATAAGTAATAAATTGAAAATGTAACGAACAACATAGATAAAAACTTTTCAGACTTCCTCCCCTCTTAATTACCAGAAACAAGTGTTCATTCCTATTGTAATGTCAAAAAGATAATTCAGACATTTTGGAAAACGGAAATTCTAAATACATTAAGTTTTATGAATTCAGTTTGGCGAGTGATCTTTGAACAAGAATATCTAATTTTTATCATATATTAGACAAAACAAAAAAGACTTTTGTCTAAGAGTAATAAATACAAAATATAACGAACTTCGCAGATAAAACGTTTCAAGTCTCCTTGGCCAATTAACAGGTTTTAAATAATTTACTTGTAATGAAAAAAGTACTACATTTTACATCAGTAGTGATAAATTGCAGTTTGAATGAAAATTTTACTAAAAACTCAAACATATTTGTAAATTTCAAAATGTTTTAAATACTTTGAGACTAAATTTAAACTCAAGGAAGAACTAAAAGTTTATTATACGTTGTACCATACTTTGTTCAATACCACTTCCTAACAGCAAATTTTAAAAAATAATTTTGCTGTTTCTTTTCGTTTATATGCATCAGAGATGTTCCTTCCCTGATTCAGATCTAAATTACGATCTATAGACGAAAGATATGAATGAAGTCTACCCCTTAAAAAGGGTTTTGATGGATATGTAGCTAAGTCGTACTTTTGGCTATAGATCGTGCCACTGAAACAATAGAAGCTAAAAACTATCTGCTTAAAATCACTGACCTTGTCAACGAACTTGGTTATGACAAGTGCCAAAAGAAACAACAACAAAAAGGTAATTCAGTCAATTCTAATTCTCAGATTGCTCGCCATTCTAAAAGAGAAATTTAAAAAAATTATTTACAAAAGAATTTGCGATCAATTTTGAATACCATTTTTTTCTAATTTCTTATTTCAAAGAACTTAAAATAAATGAATATATAAGCACTTTCAATTTTTTGCATATCATCTTTTTTTTTCCCTGATTAAAACATGATTTGCATATGCCTAAAAACAAGTAAAAAATTATATACATTCTTTTCTAATGCAAATACAAAAATCAGTTCTTGTAACTCAACCATATGTACTTCATAAAAAGACAAAAAATAACTTTTTTTTTACCTGACTTAATCCATTTTCTTTGTGGTATGGAATATCCACATTGCTTACCTTATAAAATATGAGTGCATAAATAATAGGGTGGTCGAAGATACTTCCACAGAAAAGTTCTTTCTTTTCTTTTATTTTCGTATTCCTTATGTTCTTGGTTAAATCGGGAAGTCTAAAGTCTACATTCAGAGTTTTTTTTTCCTTTATCTTCTTTAAGCTAAGCAAGCAAACAAACATTTAGGAACCGAACTTAGGTCGAGTACTCTGGTCGAAGAGAAATAAAAAATAGCTTCGCCCCGAAAAAAAAAGAATATATAAATACACACACCCTCTTAAGGGGAAAAAGAATGTTCTTTAAGCCAATGGATTTAAAGTATTTGCACACGGGTGGTGGTGTTAAGAGCCTTTTCAAAGTTTTCACCTAGATAAAAGGACAGGATAGCAATAATGCAACAAAAAAAGAACTTTTTTTCCCCTCGCCAATTTCAAACTGAAACCTTTCTTTACTTTCATATCGATTGGTGCCCACAAAAGTTATCTGTATCGAAATATTGCCCCTGTTTTTATAAGTTTTGATCACTGGTGTGAGAAAATATTTCTTTTTATTTATTTAGACGTTTTATTTATAGATTTTTATTTCTGTTTATAGAAACACTTTATTAAAAGTAGTGAATTTATATTTCATTTTTTGGAAGAAATTTTCTCTATTTCTTACTTCAGCCAATACTTCCCATTACAGAAGATACAATCGAGATAGTTTTATCGCGGTATTAGTATTTAATTTTATATATGTAATGATATTTCTGAATCCAACGTAATTTATTTTCTAATTTTTATCTTAATTTATATTCCGTTAACTTTATTCTAAAATGTTATTTCTTGATCCAATTCCCATTTTTTATTCAATTAACTCTACACAAATTTTTTAAAATCTTAATTTCGCCCATATTAACTTTATTCTAAAATGTTCTTTTATTTCCTGATATATAGTTCTGCCCAACATAAGCTGTATAAAATTGTTGCAATTAACAAGTTGGACAATCATGGTGATAAATGTGAATTAATAGCTTTTTCTCTTTACTGTCTTGTGTCGTTCTGTGTTGTTGTACTTCGTCGTTTCTGCTTGTACATAAATTATACATCGCGGGATAGAATAAAAGTGAATTTTAAATTTCTAAAGTGTCTCTTTTTCCGACCTCCTCTTGTCATTGTTTATATATGCAGAAAATCTTCTGAAAATGTTACTATACAAAAATAATTTTTGCATTTTCTAAAGGCACAAAAAATCATTATTTCATTAAATCAATTTAATTTCCATTTTATATTTTATAACAATTTTGTCTACATTGATATGTCAGTTTTATAAATTTAATTTATAATTAATTTGAAACAGATTCTATAACAATATTCTTTGTTATGATGATGAAATTCGTAATTTCATTGTACTAAAAAGACATTCAATGACATGCTTTTGTCAATGTTCAAAAATGTGTAAGTACAAATGTGTCTTTTTTTAACATTACATCCAACACATGATTTTCTTTTTCACTTTTGTTCCAATAAACAGATCTTTCAATTTGCACTCTCACCAATATGTAGTTGATTGTTGTCACTAAATTTATATTTTTATTCTCATCAAATAACAAAGTAGAATTTTAAATTAGTGCATTTTATATTAGTAGCTTAACGACTTGAAAAGACATTAATCCTACCAAATAATCATTCATCAAAAACATTTAGTAGAATTTGATCAATTAACATTTTAAGATGGTTTATAAAAATTACAAAAATATTTAATTTAAAAACTCCTTCATAATGAATGTATTTATTTTAATAGTCCTAATGAATGTTAGGATCTGAAGTTAGCAGACAAACTTTTTAGCAAACAAGCAGAGATTAACTTTTGAGATGACTTTGCTAGTTTCAAGAGCCTAGAAAGACCAGAAAAGAACAAATATTCAATTATCCATATAAATGTTTTTATTTATGATTATATTATTCATAAATCTTTTATGGATATTATAAATGAGAGTTTTAGTTTTGATCTATAAATCAATAACAATGTAAAAAATATAGTAATTTTTTTGTATTTAGAGTTTATACAATCTGAAAAATATAGATTTCAGTTTATCAGAAATAAGGAAAAAAGGATGGACGCCAAAATCAAATATTTTTGTTCTCAAAGGTAACCAGAAAGAAGAGGATATGGTGTCTCTTTCTAAACGATTTACTCCTAGGATTTCATCGAACTTCTTTTCTTCTATTCTTGTTTTATTTCACTCCTGATTTTGGCAATTCCATTCACGACTGGTATTCTATTTCCTTTTCTTTTAGACCTATCTTCTTTATTAACCGATAGTTGGCAACGATAAGCTGGCGCCAGGAAATCTTCCACTATCGCCAAAGGAGCAATTAAAGTCGCCAGGCTTGGCGAGGATTACTCCAGGGATTCGAATGAATCGTCGGTAGTGTTACCTCTGTTATTATTTTTCTTTCTGTTGGCTTCCTTATGTTCAGTTTCCATTCTTTTACCATTGGAAGCCTGAGATCCATACTTCTCCAGGGAATGGGGAAGCAGAAAATGATAAATAAAATAAGCGCATAGATTGTTGTATTCGAACACAAGAAAACGCCGCTTTTTGTCGTTTGAATTATTACGCTTTTGTTCTGAAAGTAGTTTTCTGGACTTTTTTAGGCTTTTTCCCCATACCCAAAGGAATTCGCCTTCATCTTTTCGAACCCCATCGATTATTTTTTTCGCTCTCCCATTCGATTATCTTTTTGTAAGCCCGGCGATAAAATACCATGTGGGAGAAAAAACTTACCTTTACTCCTTTCACAACATTAGGAGAGTTGGAATCATTTCATATTTGCAGGATGTGTCTTCCAAGATTACAAATCTTTCTGTAAAAGTTCACTTAATGTTTAACTGGAGGCCAAAACATTTTTATTATTTAGGGTTAATAGTGTTTTGATGACTCTTGGTTCTTCTGGTTAGAGATACTCACCAGGAATATCTTTAGTTATAAAAGGAACAATTATATAATTGGGAAAATAAATGTTTTTTAATTTAATAAATAATATTCGACTAATCTTGAATTCATAAGGATCTTATGCAAAAGTGCTTATTATAAATTCAAATACTAACACAGAAATATTAATAGAACTATTGATTTTGATCCAATTAATATTGATCAACATATATAAATTGATACAGGTAGTAGTGATAGTTATAGATTTACTGTGTTTCTTTTTCCATTCGATGATATTTTTTGTAAGATTTGATTATCTTGTAAATTCTGATACTAATACTAGCAGTACTAATTAGTCAAACTACTTATTTTGATATTAGTAATATTGATTGAAACTTCAAATTAATGCAGGCAATACAAATTAATGCAGGTAATGCTATAATAATAGGATTATTATAGATTTACTCAGTGTTTCTTTTCTTACCCATCTTCCATCTTATTATAAATTTTGATATTAATTCTAACAATACTGAATAATTGAACTTCTGATTTTGATACAAGTAATACTGATTAACATTTCTGATGCAGGAAGAATATATACTGATATTGTTTTTTATAGATTTATTCTGTGATTTCTTTTCAATATTTTCCATAGTAGCTTCTTAATTATATGCCCTCCAGAAATAAAATGTGATTTAAAATAAAAACTTGATATTTGGAACTATCAGTCAGTAAAGACTTATTTTAAAGCAATTATATTCTCTTTGTTTGCAAGCCACGATTGCAAGTGTGTATAGCACTTGGTATTAGTTATTACTCGGCTTTTTTACTGTCCTTATTAGCAGTTTTTCATTGTCATCCTCTCATGCATGATTTTATTCTTCCATTGTATAAAAATAATCGATGATGCTAGTTCGATACTGTAGGTGAGATATTTCATTATCTCAGGTGATCAATTTAAACCATCAAGTGAACTGATTGCATTTCATTATCAGGGGGAAATTTCATATCCATAGCAGGCCAGATTGGGTTTTTTGCTCATGCAATTCTTTGAAATCTTCTCAAAGACGAATGAAGGTGAGTTATAGTGTTTCCATGCTCGTTGCAGCTTATAAAAATTTACAGCCTGTAATTCCAGAAAAATGTCGGCAAATAATTATAGATTAATTTAATAATACATTGTTTCATTCAACCACGCTGGTAAAATATAGAATGTTCACTAACAAGGAACTTCCTGAATTCCAGGTTGGTGCTTTAAGTTGACATACTGATAATTTACACTGGCGTATCCTCAAGCAAGTAAAGCAAAATGCTAAATGAGTTATGCTTTAAAAAACGAAGACAGTGTCCTGACATAGGGATGGCGCATCTTCCCTGTGATTTGGACTTCTCAGGTTCAAGTCCCGGTTCTCGCATGGTTGTTCTTCTGCGTTCTATCTGTGTGAACGTCCCTTCCTCCTGTAAAAAGGAATTGTGCAACCAAATATGTGTATCTTGGAAGAAATGCTCTTTCTTAAAGGACATTTGATATTTTATCTTACGCGTAATATACACTGAAGTGACAAAAGTCATGGGATGACTGTTAATATCATGTCGGTCCTCCTTTTGCCCGGCGAAGTGCAACAACTCGACGAGTCATGGAGTCCACAAGTCGTTGGAAGTCCACTGCAGGAATATTGAGCCATGCTGTCTGTATAGACGTCCATAATTCTGAAAGTGTGGATGGTGTAGAAGTTTGGGCACGAATGGACCTTTCGATGATGTCCCATAAATGCTCGATGGGATTCTTATCGGACGATCGAGATGGCTAGATCATGCGCTGGAATTGTCCGGAATGTTCTTCAAACCAATCGCGAACAGTTCTGGCCCGGTGACATGGCGCATTGTCATCCATAAAAATCCCATCGCTGTGTGGGTACGTGAAGTCCATGAATGGCTGCAAGTGATCTGCAAGCAGCTGAATATAATCATTTCCAGTCAATGATCGATTCAGTTGCACCAGAGGACCGAGTCCATGCCATGTAAAAACAGCCCACACCATTATGCAGCCACCACCAGCTTGAACAGTGCCTTGCTGACAATTTGGGTCCATGGCTTCGTGGGGTCTGCGCCACACTCGAACTCTAACATCAGCTCATAAAAACTGAAATCGTGACTCATCTGACCACGCCACGGTTTTCCACTGATCTAGGGACCAGTCGACATGCTCACGAGCCCAGGAGAGTCGCTGCAGGCGATGTCGTGCTGTCAGTAAAGGCACTCGAGTCGGTCTTCTGCTGTCGTAGCCCTAGGAAGACAAATTTCGCCGCACAGTCCTATCGGACACGTCCCTCGTACGTCCCACATTGATTCCTGCAGTTATTTGACGAAGTGTTGCGTGTCTATTAACATTGACCATTCTACACAGACGTCGGCGGTCTCGGCCGTTAAGTGCAGGTGGTCGCCCACTGCACTGTCCATGATGGGATGGGATGCCTGAAATTTCATACTCTCGGCACACTCTTGATACTGTGGATCTCGGAATGTTGAATTCACTAACGATATCCGCAATGGAATTACCCATGCGTCTAGCTCCAACTAACATTCCACGTTCAAAGTCTGTTAATTCTCGTCGTGCCGCCATAAATCACGAAAACCCTGTTCACATGAATAACTTGAACAGAAATGAAAGCTCTGGAAAACGAACTGCGCATTTATACTTTTTCACTGCGATACTTCTGCCATCTGTATATTTACATATTTCTATCCCATGACTTTTGTCACTTCAGTGTATATAGCACACGAATTCTATTATATGCAAATAATTATAGCTAGTTAGGAAACGTTATCTCTTTGCAAAACATGAAGTTACATAACTTGATGTTCATTTAGTCCAGAAATTTTAAAGGCTTTATGGGGCTGGGGAATTTAAATATTATACTTTTCACAAGAATTCTTCCTCAAGATGGCGCTGGTACCGAGTTGAAGATTCTTAAAATGCGATTTTTTTTCTTAATGTAAGCAATAGCTGCTAAATGAATGCATCGTTTTTCAACGGATTCTAAAACTCTCCGTGCTTTTGCGCATGAGTTCAGTATTCTGAGACGACTACTTTTCAACAATTCTATCTCTATAAGGGTTGACACACGGAAAGATATGTATAATAAAGCAAAATAAGGGTTAGAGAAAAGGAGGAGATGTAAACAATAAATTTTGGAAATGGCTCATATTCTTCCATATGTAAACGCTTAGTGAGATCGAATAGTTTGAAAATTGGTCGTCTTAAAATACTGGAACGGAAGGTATCTAGCATAGTGAACCAACCATCATCTTCATTGTCTTTGAATTGCATATCATGTTCGACTAAATGCTATCGCATCTTTTTACATCCCTACATTGCTTAAATACTTTCGGATATCTAATAAAGGTCCACATTCTCAAGAACTGCTTTATAACAGCTGTGATGAAACACTTAAGTTAATTGTTAATCGAAAACAATAAATTGTAAATACCACAATAAAAAGAAATTGTCATTTAGTTTCAAAATTGGGAAGAAAGGTCATTTTGAGAATTTATTATAAACATACATGGCAGTAAATGTTTAGGAATTGTGCGGGCTATTAATTGAGGTGAAATCAAATGAACTCTGCGATTTCTTAGATTCGTACTGTATCATTTCCCCATTTCCACCCATGATAGATGGGTTCAGATCAGATGTAACGTCTCCCGTTTTCCCACACATAGTTAAGGGCACATGGGCCTTTAGATGTGAATCCTTTACAATAATAAAGTCATCGTGTAAGGTCTATTGTCATTATATGCAAGTGTAGGAAAACAGTGGGAAACTCGTCGTTTCAAATAGATCCATAACGTCTTTATGAGGGAGGAACGTTGAAACATGAAAATGCTAAACTTTTCTTTCTTAATGAATTGACTCCCCAAGTCATCAATCGTTAGCGGCCATTATCATTAAGTGACAGACCCAGGTACACTTCAGCCATCGTTGCACATAATTGTAATTGGCATATGCTCAAAAGGCGTTAAGCCAAAATAATATTTCCTTAATAGACAATCTCTTTGTCTGGTTTTGGACCATTTAGGAGGCGTTGCTGAGCAGCTGTTGGGTGATAGGGAACTCAAGTTCACCAATGAGAACACCAGAAGCTATTAACTAATGAAAATAAAATGCTGTTTTCTCGTAGAGAAAAAAGAGGCTTTGAATTAGAATTGGAAGAGACTTCTGAATATGGAAGGTTGTTCCTGATTTTTTCTGAAGCTCAGTGGATTTATTCGTCTGTCTTAAGGTCCACCCGATAAAAATCGGAGAAATTCTGGAGTAGCCGTTTAGAGCTAACAGCCTGTTAACTGTTTTTAGTGACTTGTTCTCCAATTTGATAGAGGAAGTATTTCGTGATTGAACTGATTTTTGTAAATAATATAAACATAGATGAAAACTCGTTTCTTGTTAATATATAGTGTAGTAAAGGAAATCATTACTTAGTTATGTTTCTATCTTATTTGATTGGTCTTGACCAAAATATTACGATACTAAATAGTTCATGCTTTTTCACGAGTGAGACATGAAGTATACAATAATACATGTTCGCAAGTTTGAATTTGTGAATTTTTAATGTGAGCTTAATTATTTTTATTCCAAGGAAACTGCACCTTCTCTCGCATGTAAAAATTCATTCAATGCGCAAAAATATATTTTATATTTTTCTTGTACTTTAATTTCAAGAAAGTTATAGTCATCTATATTTGATACAACAATTTCGAATAAAATTATATAAAGTGATATTAAAAATATTAAAAAAAGTCTATGATAAGAAAAGTAAATTAATTTTCGTACTTGTCTAATTCTAAACCCTTATTATAAAAAATATTAAAGTATCACGCTCTACGCACATTAATTAAGTTATAAGCATCAAGGAACTTTTAATTAACATGTGTGACAATTATTTTTCCTTATTTCTCAAAGAACTAATTAAGTAAAGTAATTAAAAAGTTTTAATCATTGTGCTTATAATTAAAAATTATTGTTTATAGTTTTCATTACAATATACATAAAAAAATAATAATAAAGTTGTTGTGCCATAGCATTGAAGTTGTTAGCATAACTCATCATGAGTCTCAGCTACAAAGGAATCATTTAGTAACAGAATCTCAAAATTAATTTTGATACGCTTGGCTTCTTTTTTAAAATTAAGGTATATTAATATTAAGCTCATTAAAATGCTTTGTTCTTGAATATCTTCTTTGGAGGTTGTGCACTAGACAGTGTAATCTGTTTTTTTTTTCAGGTTTACACCCTTTATAAAATTAGAGATAGAAATGTATACTTTGTTTTTGTGTTTATCTCTTCTAGTTTGTTCTGTTTACTGAAAGAGAAATTTTCTATTTACTGAAATAGAAATTTAGATTTTTTTCTCATTTTTCCACAAGAAGTGGTGATAAGTTACTGAATACATTTCTTTGAACATAAACTATTTTGAAAACTTTTATTCAATTTTGTTTGATTAATTTTTTAAAGATGAAACTTTATAATCGATTTTGCACTTATTTATCTCGTGTTAGAGAGTTCATATCTTTTGCATTAACATTTTTATGATGTCAAAAGCCATTACATTAGTTTAAATGCAAACATAAATCAATTGATTAATATAATTGTTTTAATTTATTTAATTGTAACTAAACCACAAATTAAAAAAATGTGACACTTTATAATTCGAGAAAAATATTTCAATGTTCTGTAATAATTAATTAATTAATAAAATGGAAATTTAAAAAAAATAGTTTTATAATTTATCTGGAAAAGCATGTTTTTAAAAACTGTATTAATGAAAATTATTTTTAAAAATTTTCGAATTTTAGACTAACCAATCTCTGATTTAGAATAAATTTTGTAAAAATTCAACTGATTCATTTTGGTGACCTTGAAATATCTTTAATATTCCTGTTTTCCTTTATTTATTAAACCATAATAAGTATACTTTCCCTTGTTTCTACGTAGGAGAAATTTTTTTAGCAATAATCTCTGAAAATTTTTTTACAAATACAAACAATTAAAATCGTCAATGATGCCCTCAAAACATTTACATCAAGTAACAGTTTATTTTATAACTACATTAGTATCTGGTTTAAAATAGAAATTATTTTGGGGCAAAGAAGTTTTTATAATATTTCCAGAATTATCACATAATCATTAATTGAGTTGAATTTTGATTGCACATCAGAGATGCTAGTTTTGTAATAAGTTCGTGAAATAACTATACAGAAAATATAAAAACAGCAGAAGAATTTTTTTAAAGATTTTATTTAGTTCAACAAAATTGCACTTTAAATTAATTTAATTCGATTGATTTTTATTTTAAAATAAATTTACTGTAATTTAACAAGCCCATTTAATTCTTTTATTAGCATAAAATTGCTCAATTATCTTATTAAAAAAACAAAAAAAAAATTTCTTGATTAAAATAAAAACCATAGGTTAAAAACTTTTATTCCAAATCTTGTTTTGATTTTTGTGATTCAACCATGTAATATAATTCCAATTCTGCTTGCTCTAGTTGAAAATCGCTACCAGACGTACAGAACAGCTACATTATTCTATTTCGAATTACATACTCCATTACCATTCGACTCAGAATAAAGATTAAAAAGTGAAGTGAACAGAATAAAAAAAAAGCATCCGCTTTCATATTCATAAACGGCGAAAAAAAATATTTGTTTTTCCAAACGCGGAATCCTGTTTAAATATTATACAAACGAACTCTCTCGCTGTTTGTTTCGTCTACTGCGAACGGGCAAAAAAAGGAATAAACTAGGCAAAAGATACGCATTGGCAATTGTTATTCTGTAAGACAGAAACGCGATCAGAATTCAAAATGGCTACCGCACCTGAATAGTTTCTCACGTTTTTGGAATGGAATGCTTTACAAGTGCATAGGCAGCCTCCAGAGTTTCGTTTGTTACACTATTGTTGCTTCTCAATGCTTTTGTTTTTATACTTTGAATTTGTTTTTAATGCAGTTCTTTTTACACTATTCTTTCGCATTTCTCCTTTTTTGGATGAGATAAGTCTTGTTAGCAGCTGCAGTGGAAATACATCAGCATGTGTTTGTGTGTTTTTTTTCCCGGCTCTTCTTAGCTTAGAAATCGGGAGAAAATAATGTTTTAGTTGACTTTGACGTCTAGACAATGTTTTTTGAGTTGCAAATTGGTTGATTCAAAGAGAATTGATGTACCTATTTTACTCTTATGATTTCCATGTACAAATACAAGATTATTTGTGTATGCAATACATTTTTTTCTATGAAGAATACAAATAATCTTTTAAATTTGGAGACATGGTAAAGTACACAAAGAAATATAATATAATCATAATTAAAGTATCGTTGTTTAAAGGTGAATTACTTAAAAAGTACTGAGCCAGAAGCAAGGTCATTTCATATGCGTGGGGTATGATTCATGCATAAAGGAAAAAAAATGTTACAAAAGTAGTTTTCATTTTCACCATTAGATGGCATTGCAAACATTGCCGGTTGAATTCAGGACGTGAAATAGGCATAAAACAATAAAAAGAGAAATTTTATCTTGCTATTGTCGTTTTATATCAATGAAAAATTTGATTCAAAAACCTTTTTAGTAAATATGCATGTGGATTTTTTTTTCTAAATCTGCATTTTGCCTTTGCAACAAAAACTTCATCGATGCAACTGAACGTACTTCTATGGCGAAGTCTTAGTTAATAAATATTAATAATTTAGTCGGTTTTAAGAGTCTTGAACACTTAAAGAGAGGATGCGTAGAGAAGGAGACTTTTACATTCGTCAATCAATGATATTATAGAAAATAACGACAAGGTAAATAACAACAAAACTTGGTACAAATGATCAAATGATAAGAATAAAAAAAGATCATTTATAAGAAAATGTTGGATCTGCAACTATAACTCACAAGATAGTTGGGTGAGTTGTCAATCGATTTTGTGCATATAGCTCCTTTAGCACTGTAAGGTTGTGGGTGTGCGGATAATACAACTATTATCAAGATAATTCTACATTTCATAGTAAAGTATCTGAGAAGCAGCTTTTGAAATTACTCTTTAATAATGACAGAATTATTAGTCACAATTTTCCAACATCCTCTACGGCCTTTACGATCACTTGACTTCAACTCTTACCTAACTTTCTCTGAGGATTTGATTTAAAAATGTTATATTAAGGGTCCATTTGTAAACTTAGGTAGACACTTTTACAATAACATTATTGAACCATTCTGATCTGTTGTAGAACGTTGTTTAGAGCTTTCAATTTATATGGAACTTTTTTTAAACAAGTCGTCTCCAGCTTTCTTTTCTTGATATTTTTTTTTCAGTATTTAAGATTTTTTGGAATAGAGACTAATAAAAAATCAGTTCCGCTTTTTATTCGGATTTTGGCCCAGGGATGCTTAAAAACTGGTTGTCCTCTGTGGCACCACCTTGCCTTGGTGAATGGACGTTGAAGTAAGAGTGCAACAAAAATATATCAAGTCTAGAAAACTATACGGCGTATACAGTGTTATCTATCAGTCAATTTTAGAACTGCTTTTCCTCTCAGTGCTAATTTGCAAGTCTTCTGTTTTATTCAGGTGAAACATGAGGTCATTCTGACCATTGGTTCTTTTTTCACAGCCTTTTGCAAGTGAAGCTTTAGTTATAGTTACTCTTCACATATGTAGACATAAAATTCACTAGCTATGCTCCAAATATTCCAAGAAGCTTCTTTAGTTAGTTTCTCACTATGTACCTCAAAATCTAATTATTTTATAGCAAATAAAATAGAATCGTGAAGTTCCGCTTCTTTGAAACTACCACCATGGAAAACTCTTTACAATTACACTTAAAAGCTTTTTTTATGGAACACAGATTTAATTTTCAACCACTCAGACAAGTAATTACATGGACGAGTACTATGAATACGGAAACCGCAAGAGCACTGCAAACTTTAACATGATCTGATTTTGAGGTTTTCATTTTTTTACGTCTTCCGCACGAAAAAACTCGCTGAGAAGACTAAAACAAAGAGAGACACTGTTTTCTTGTCACTTAATGAATTTAAATGTCTATTAAGTAGGCGATAATTAGATTTATTACAATGGAAGAATTTAAAAAAGAGAATAGAATCTGTTTCCAGAAAGCTGTGACAAACCACTCGGGCAGAAAGAATTGAAGGAAGTATGAGCATTATGCTAAAATTCTATGATTAAAAAAAGAATATTACTCTTATATTCGATTACGAAAATCGAAATCATTGGCTGTTAAAAAAAGCTCAGTTTCAAAGTGTCTTGAAACTGCAATTATTATAAAAGACGAAAGGACTAAATTATGGATATGAGTCCGTAGAATTTTTTATCATTCTTTTTTATGCTTTTCGTAATAAAAATAATATGCATTTACTACTTTTATTATTCTAGTATGTATGGTTAATTAAAATAAATATTGTAGAAATTGAACATAGAAATTTTGAAATTAAAAGCAGATTTTTACTATTACATTTGATGATGAAAAATTGATTTCTTAAAAAGTTAGTTCAATTAATGTTCAAAAATTTTGTTATGAATTTAAATAGGTGTTAGCACTAAATTGCTTTAAATTGTTGGAAGAATTTTTTTCATCGAAAGAGCATGTATTTCTTGCTTCAAAATAAGCCTTATTCATTCACAAAATGGTAAAGATTGAAATTAAACATTCATATAGCCAGAAAGAAATAGAGAACTCTACAGAAGAATATATATTTCAATACTAAGTTTTTTTTAGATTGTGGGAGAACAAACTGCTCAAAATAAGACAAAATAAAGAATGTGATAAAACAGATTTTGTTTTTAAACTAAAATTCGTTAATTCACAAAACAGTTACCTCATTTGCAATACAAAAAAAAAATATTTGAAAAATCGTCTGCAAATATTTAAACGTTAAGCAATATAATTACACTTCATTTTAAATATCAACAGCATTCTGTTTCTGTTTTGAAAAGTTTCCCACTTGAATTAAGGAGTTTACCTTCCACTTATAGGGAGCACAACAAATAGTGAAACTAACAAGCACTTTTAATCTAAGAAATTCTTTTTTTTTTAACTAAAAACTAATTTAATATTTTAGGGGAATCAAATATACGAACTATACGAAAGTTTTTAGCAATCCTTAATTTTTATAATCAAGCATTTGTCTTTAAATTTAACAAAGAAATATTAAATTAATCTGATAGTTCAAAGTGATAATTGTATTTGATTCTAATGAGGTTCTAATAAATCCTTTTGCATCATTTTGAGTTAAAATGCTCTAAATATTTATATTTCAAACTGCAAACAGTTTTTTGGTCTTTTATGGCTTATGGATCTATCTTTTATACAGAACTCTGCAATAAAAATATTTTCACTCTAATTACCTATATTAGTAGGAGAAAGGGAATCTGTTCTCTTCTTTAAAAATCTATTTGAAATTATATTTATTAAAGTAATATAAAGTAAAGAGCCGTAAGCCAGAAATATTGATTTTGAAATCAACAATTCTGAAAATAAACCTAAAATACTTTTACACTTTATCGCTGTTTAAAAAAATAATTTAGCACTTCCTTAAATATTTCTTAATAAAACACATTGTCACTCAGTAATTTATTACTAATGTCACGATAATTGCAATTATAATTAACAATTTGAAAAATAAATGACACCTCACATGGTCAAATATAAGTTATCGTTTTGTTCCCTTGAAACATTATGACGGAATTATATAATTCCATATTTATATATAAATATAATATATATTTAGCCTGTATGAATAAAAATAAGTCTCGATTAAAATTTCCAAACAATGTGTAAATTTTAATTGTTTTTCAAACTGAATTTATCTTAAAATAATAAAAATTCAACGAATTCCTTTTTGCAAATTTCAAGTCTTTATAAATAAAATTAAATGTTTGTCTGTATGTCTTTTATGTACCGTCGTACCACTCATCCGATTGAGATGGAATTTATTTACTTATTACACTTATTCCTTGCTTATTTCTTAAATACGGGAATACTCATACTAACGGGATGGTTATAGACGTGGTAAAATTATGTTATCTATATAAATAAAAATGAATTTTTACCCCCGCACTTCTCATCTGATTGTTATGAAACTTTGAACTTGCACTTATTTGTTTCTGTTGATGATGGAAAAAATATTTAGTACCCCAAAGTCTTGAATAATAAAGTTAATAAAATAATATAAATATTATCTACGCTATATATCTTTCGATATCAATGAATCAATTTATTTCTGAATAAAATAAGTATTATTCTTATTTTATTCGGGAAAAATATTATTCTTTTTGTCATTCCTAATTAAACAAGAGAGTTATTTTAAATTTCAAACGCTATTTCCAAAATTATTTCTTTTGTGACAGCAACGCGCTGGCTACTAGCTAGTATATTATAAATACATTTACATGATATATGTTGATATAAAAAGCTTTGAATTTCTATATCTCAAAGGCTTATATTTCTAGGAACGACTGAAAATTTCTTTCAGCAATAAAATTTTATCATTCACTATTCATCGTAAAAAAATATCTTTTATATTATTACACATTTTACAATCTTTTTTTTTTCATCCATATTCAATCTGCAATGGTATTGAGATGCTGAAAAACGCATTTTATTTGTGAATTCAGGAAGAAAACAAAAATACCAATTTTCGAAAATAAGAATAAGCTCATATTTGTTTAGAATAAAGAAAGGAATAACAAAATAGAAGCTAACAAAAATTAATAAACGTTAACAAAATAAAATGTCTAAAATGGGAAAGAAACCATTTCAATTTTTTTCAGATTATTTTCTACATCATTGAAGAGATTATTGTTGTTGGTATTCATATAGTAATTAACATCCTATTGCTTTACTGAGATAAAACTACTCTTGTGCTTTTACATGTGCTAAGAGGGATTTACACTTAGTCCACCTAGGTAATAAAATTCCATTTAGATAAGGCATGCTTAGAAAGAAGATTGTGCATGCTCAGATAGAACGGACAATAAAAAGAACTTTTCTAGACAGGCCAAGTTTAGTTTCTGCACATGCGGGATCTTACTGGATGGACTGTAGCTGGCTGATTGTAAACTATACTTTAAAGAAAACGAGGCTTTATGCATGGATAGAAAAATATGAGAAACTACACTAAAAATCAAAACTCTTCCAAAAAAATAATGAATGAGTAATAATATGGCAAGTCTGAGATGCAATACTGGCAAGATGAATGCAGCGGATACGATAAGTAGTGAGCAATATGACAGATGCGTTAATAGTAAGTCTTATGCAATATGACATATATGATAATGGCTAATCGTATGTAATATGATTTGAAAACTTTTGAAGCATTGAAACCAAGTGTTCAGAGTTTTTGTCATCTGAAACTGTACACTCTGTCATACTTCTTTGAACTTGCGTTTCATTAATTCTGTGTTGTACTTTTTATCTACCTTCTTGCATGTGTATCTTGCGTGCTAATATGAAAAGCTGCTCGTCTTTCCTAAATATTCGATGAAAAGCTATGCAAATGCTGAACAGATTAAGTAATAACATTAAATTGCTATTAGGGATAATTGATGTAATTGAATATTTCATCCGTGGATTACTTACTAATTCAAAACATAGTTCCGTTTTTCTTTTCAACAGTTTTAGTTCCAGTTTGCCATGTAAAAAAAATTGAAGTTTGATTTGCTAGAGCGCTTGTCAGCTTTCAAAGATATTTTCAGTTTAAATAATAAATAAAGTTGTTAACTTTCACCTCTTTCTACTTGCTTATGTAAATGTTGATCGCAGTTACATTACAATTTTTTTTTAAAACAACGAAAGAAAGATGATACATCAACGATTGAATCATTCGCACTTGTTTTTGAAATATACATAACAGACTTACAAAATTCTATAAGCGAAGTTGTTCGAAAGAAGCTATAAGAATCATCACAGATTTCATTTTATAGTATCTTACGATAAAATTATTTGACACTAAATTTTTTTCTAGAGTACCTCTTAAATACCAGTGCTCGATGGTATTTTAATTCTCTAGAAATAAAGATATTGTAGTAATTATCCTGGGCGATTTTAAACCCATGTTATATTTTATAAAGAACTTGTTTCTATGTGGGTATTCTTATACCAACCCTATATACTAGGAATAATTCATCATTTTGAAGGATATACAATTTTTATATACTTGTTAGATATTAATTTTCATAAAAGTTAAATAGTAGCGAAAACTTTTAACGTTTTTAGAAATTATAACAAACCTATAATTAATTTAGAGCTTCTTAAGAGTAAAGAGAAATTTTTACACTCGTATATGCGTAATTATTCATTTGTTTGTTTGTTTTTATATCTAATTTTTTTCAGTCCTATACATTCAGAAACTTGCCTTAAATTTATATGGCTGTTTAATTACTAAAATCGAAATTATAGTGATAGATTTGAAAAGAATATTTGTTGTTGATAAAAGTATTTAAAGTGGCTCGTGAATTTCTTTTTTTTTAAAGAAATTAAACATTTTATGCTTAAAATTTTGTGCTTTAAAGAAATTTAATATGTTTAAAGATATCAATAAATATATTTTTATTCTTTGTCTAAATTCTTCTTCATGTCTTGTACGAAATGTTTATCAGCACGATACCCTTGACGCTTAAACAACCTCGAGCTCTCCACTTTTACCAGGAGGGGGGGGGTAGAAGGGAAACATCCTATAACTATTTGTAGGCGCTGAAGAAAAGTGCAAAAGTTTCCCAAGAGCAAGAATACTCGAGTGAAGTAATCGGCATTCCAAGCCCCTAACTGGAAGGAACGTTTTTCCAAACACCAATCACGTAATTGAGTTGACCAATTAAACGCTGACACCCTAATGAGCTCAAAAAAGAAGACGTTTCTGGAAGAACTCAGGAAGAATGGAATCGAACGGAAAAAAAGAAAACTTTTAATCTCATAATAGCTGGCGCGCAACACATATCTTTATTTGGTCTGAGTCTAATCGTTTCCCTGCCTGATTCTGCCAGACGATAACGAAGATTTTTTTCCAGCCATTTGCAAAGATTCTGCAGCCGACTTTTTTTCTACTCTTTCTTTCTTTATTTTTTTATTATTTTTTGGATGTCTTTCTTGTTCCTTTTCATGATCAGAAATTGTAGAATTCTTTTTAACTGGATAAATTTTTAAATCTGTTTCAGATTAAAGAAGTACTGGTTTCTTATTAAAGAATAGGATAAATTCCATTTTTTGTGCCGCTTTGTTCATACGGTTCATTATTTGTTTCTAGAAATTATTTATAATAGAAGTGTTTCAAATAAATGTTTTCAATCCTAAAATGTAAAATTTTAGTATGAAATTTTTTAACGAATAATGAATAATAATCTTTTTAATATAAAAAATTTGCTTATTTTTGAGATTTTTTGAAATTTTGAGATTAACCAACTTTTTAATTTTAAAAAAAACTGATTTTACTAGAAAAATGTAAGGTGATTATTTATGCACCACATGCAGATATTATCATTTCTGACTTTCTTATTCCTTTTCATATTTAGAAATTGTAAATTTCTTATTTATTCGATTAATTTTTTGCAATAGTAAATGTAGTAAATTAACTAAAGAAAAGTTATGTTATATGAAAAAAAATTCAAAAGATGTCTAAAAATTCTATGAATTTTAAGTCGATGTTAAAAATATCTCAGATATGTTATAAAAATGAGCTATTTTCAGACAATAGTATGCATGTAGTACAATTACAATAGTGCATTTAAAATTAATATAAAATTGTGTGTGTTTTTTACCTTTTAAATTAGATATAAAATGTGTCGTATAATTTAACAATTACTATTTTTTAGAAATATTTTTTAGTATACAAAATTTTATATGACTTAGATCATGCTTCTTTTCAAAATGAAATATTTAGTAAATGTTTTTGCTGCCAATGAATTAAGAAGATAGTTATTCTTAACAGTTATTTACTTTTGGCTTCCATTAACGATTTCTTATATTTTGAAGTCGATGATTTCATAGATATGGGCAGAGAATTAAATATATTTAAACTGATTATATTGATTTGATAAATATTTTAATAAACTGATAAATATTTTGCTAATCAAGGAAAAATAATATTAAGAATCAAGCTAGAGAAACACTGTGTTGTGAACTAATTGCACAGTATTTAACGAAGATTTAATTTGTTTCAGAAAAAGGTAGTAACTATAAAAAAAATCTTCTATACATGTTTAGATCAAAATTAACATTCTGAATATCAGACGTCAAACGATTAAGAAAAAATAATTTATACTGACTGTATATAAAATCATGGCCAATTGCATTTTTTCCCTCCGAATTTTTTCCTCTAATCCATGAAGGAGATTTTATGTTTTTATTAGTTGCAAAATTATTGTATTTTTAAATTTAAAACCATGATTGACTCAGTCAATTCTCATAATGCTGCCGTTTACAAATGACGAGAAATGCTTCTCGTTCTTTGACAGAACATTTTCTGAAGCTGAGCGGTGGCATTCTGCTATTTCTCATCTTACATGTAATGAAATCTGAAATTATTGTGGCTTTTAGTGTAAGTATGAGCTGAAAACACCAAAATCAAATATGCTGTTGTTTAATTAATTAAATAAACGACATTAATTATCTACTTTACATATAACATAAATATAATATAGTATAACATTTTATTTAGATAAAACAAGCTCACCTGTATTAATAAAGTATAATACTTTAGATTTGAGGTTTTTAGTAATGATTAATACAAATATGCTCATTTTTTACTCATCTCAATATTATCATATAAAAATGGGCAATAAAATACTATTTCTAAACAGATTTCTGTTGTAGTACTTAACACGGACAACATACTACAATTGAAGACTTTTTCAGCTTTAATTACTTTATGTACACAAAAGAATGTTCTAGAACGCTCAATTTCGGAGAATATTTACATATATTATTTAGTTACTTAAAATTTGCGCATAAATTAATTAACTGTTAGGTTGCCCTATCCAAGGGAAGAATACGACAATACTTTTTTCTATACGCTAATATTTTACAAACAAGCAATCGTCATTACTTACTTTTCACTTGTTTACACTATCAAGAAATTTAAAGAGAAACTTCAAATGCACAAAATGCAAACAATGTAGTTTTTACTTTCTGAAACTTTAATATCTTTCTGTGTAAAAGGCAAATTTACAGGTATTTTAACTTCATTTGTAGTATAATTTATTCCAAAAATTCCTAACTTGTTCAAAATTTTTTCAATTCTTACTAGTAGTTCACACTCTCCCTATTTTTATTTATTTATTTATATATCGTGTTCAAATTTTAAGCTCAAATTTTCTACTATCTGTTTACAATCTTGATAAAATACTTTTTATTCATCCACTCAAGTTCAAATACATTTTTTTAAACTTATTGTGAATGACACTGTTAGTAGAGTTTTTCAAACATTCATTCATTAATTTAATTCAATTCGTTTTCAATCCTTTTAATAGAGTTTTTTTCAGTTTGTAAAGAAAATTGGAATAAACAGGCAATATCCCAAATGGTAAAAGGCAAGGATTTCAATATTTTTCACTTGAAGGTAAAGAGTTCAAATTCAATTTTTGCAATGAGAAATTATAGAACCCTATAAGCATCATAAATTCGAAACGAAAAAAGAAGAAAGTAAGCGAATAAATAGTAATAAAAAAATAATAGTCCAACACCATATTTAGAAAGGAAAACAGAAAATTGCAAGGAAATTCGCTTTCTATTTTGCCCCTAATATTGATATTATATGTATATACATAGTTATATTAATTGTAAATATTTAATAAAGATAAACAGAAATAAAATTTTAATTTGTTGACCTTAGTAGGAATTGGCTTAATTTTTTATATTACTTGTTTTTAATTAATTTTGGAGTAGATTAAACGACATTTTAACCTAATCTGTAACTTAACCCATATGCACAGAAAAGTTAGAGGAATATTATGACTCAATTTATATCTGTCCTCATATCTGATTGGTTGATCTGAAAGCTGAGAAAGTCACTGATCCAGAAACTACCACAAGCCCCCGGGTGTACGAAACGCGGTCACACAACGTCTGGGTTCAAATCTAATTCATTAATCTGTCGGTCCTGAAACACTATCAAACTATCTCTCGCCCCCAAACTGAGCAATAAAAATTAATTAATCGATTACGAACTAGCTGCCCGCGTCGTATAATTACGATAAATTACTTTCGTAGTAAAGATAAAATTAAAATCCAACTTATAAAAGCGTTTCCCTGGAGTTCTGAATCGATTAGCAACACGAGGAGTCGAACGTCGCGTTAAAACTCCATTTAGAACGAAAGGCAGACGATACTTTTCCGATTTCGAAGCAGTCATTTTGGGAAATCACATGCGTTGCCATTTTCTTAGAGCATAATATGCGCACACATGTCCGTGGAATAAAGCAGAGGATTGGTTATCGTCTGCGGGAATTAATGCAGAATGCTTGCTTTAATGCGATGCCGAAGTAAATTCAGTTTCTGGTGTTCAATTGGAAGTCGTAATCCTTCCTCACTATATGTGAGTTTAAAATTCAGAACTTTGACATCGTAAAAGGTGTCTTAACGATATATGTCTTGAAAAGTCGTGAAATTAAATTACGCCGTCGCGATGTGCCGTCTTATTACGGATCATGAACTTGGCTTTGTAATGACTGGAAAGAAAGTTTTTCGCCAAATGAGCTCTTTTGAATTTCTAATTAGAATTGATCTAATTAGTTCTATGACTTGTGGATAAAAGCGTGATAGATAGTTAGAATCGGTAACATCTTTGATTTGCATGAATATTTCTACATTGTGGTTTTATTGGAGTGAGACGAGCATATGGTGGTTATTGATTATTTAGATTAATAGAAATCATCATTTTAAAATTTCAAGTTTGAATGTAAATTAATACGCTCGTGTTTTTTCTTTGCTACGAAATAAGAAATGTTGAATGCTTTAATCAACTGCGCTTAAACTTGTTTTATGTATTATTTTATTTATTTAAATTTCTGATTTACTGATTATTATTGTTTTTTCGTATTTATTGATTATTATTATGGTTTTTTCTTATTTATTGATTATTATTAT
>JAPMOQ010023314.1:1688561-1712132 GCA_026543055.1 Argiope trifasciata
TTATTGATTATTATTATGGTTTTTTCTTATTTATTGATTATTATTATCTTTATTTAAATTTCTCTTGCATTGATTATATTTTAAGAAAAATCGTCATTTTAAAATTTCAAATTAGAATGTAAAGTAATTCTTTCGTATTTATTCTTTGATTCGAAATAAGAAAAGTTAAATGCTCTCATCAAATGCTTTTGAACTTGCATTTTAATTATTTATTTAAGTTTCTGATTTATAAGACAATGTATGAACTATGCTTTGTAATGATTAGAAAAAAAAGGTGGTCACTAATTGAGCTCTGTTGAATTTCTATTTAGAATAGATCAAATTAGCTATAGCACTGATGAATAAAATCTTTATAGATAGTTAGAATCGGTAACATACTTTATTTGTATGAATATTTCTACGTTGGGGTTTTAGTCGAGTGAGAAGAGCATATGGTTTGTAATTAATTATTATCGTAATTTTAAAATTTCAAGTTTGAATGCAATTTAATTCTTACATATCTATTGTGTGAGAAAAAAGAAGAAATTAAGAAGATATGATGAACTGCTATCGAGCTTGCAAGCTATTCATTTAATTTTCTGGGGTGTAACATAAGCATAATGAATTGAATCTGTTGAATATTTATATTTATTTGATTTCAAATCTTACTTTTTATATTTATTTGATTTAAAATTTTACTTTTTTATATTTATTTATTAAAAATCTAATAATATTGCTATAGGGATGAAAAAAATATCTTATCCTGTATAAACCTTTAACGCTTGCCTGATAGCATGGCTCGTGTCCATTAACTGCTTTCTTGATCATGGGCCCTAGAGTGAAAGATATATGTCCTAGTTAGATGTTCAGCCTAATACGGAACCCCTAGTGTTTATATCCCAAGCATGCTTATTATTCTGTTTATTCACCAACCAAAAAGATGAAAGGCTGAATCGATCTTGCTTAACCCTAGGATCGAACCTCGGATCTGGGCTTTCACCATCGATCTTCATTTAAACCACCTTCACTCAACTTACTGAGAAAAGAAGTGAGGATAGTGGCTGATTTGTCTTTCTGTTTCAGCTGGTCAAGGGGGAAATGAGTCCCAAGTTTGATATATTCTTTCTCTCACATAATAATATATCTTAATCTAATTTGACTCTTAATTAATATCTTAATTTAGCCCTTATTCACTTTATTCTAAAACATACTTTTATTTCCTGATCCGATTTCCACCTTTTTATTTAATTCATTCTACATGCTTTCTATGAATGAAATTTTGTACGAGTATTTAACATTTAAAATGAAGATACCAGTCAAAGTTTGAGATAAATCCAGTAGTGGATTTTTTGTCTGTAGGTTTCTATTTTCAGAAAAATGTAAATTAAATAATTCAAAAACGTAATGTGTTTATGTGATTTGATTATTTTAAGTTAATTATTTTATTCGTGTCTTTTTATTCTTTGTATACTTATTCAGATGTATAAATGAATACAGAACATAGATGGCGCAGTATGCCCCAACCCGGAAGTATACTTTGAATGTGAGGGGAGCACTCTTGAGATTTTTTTTGTAAACAACCATATCCGGTGTTGTTGAAACTTGTGCAGGCAGGCACCCGCTCGCTCTCCGTTAGCGGCAAAAAATGTTATTTGTTCGCTCGTTGTTAGCGGCACTTTCTATATTTCAATATATATTTTTCCCCTTATATTTGTGATCGTCACCCATGTTTTGTATATATATATTTATGTGTGTATGTGTGAAAATAAACAAGAAAAAGTAAAGAAGAATTTTTAATTGGGCTAAATACACACCCACCCAGCGCTACATAAACATAATGACTTTAATATATCAAGTTTTGTAAGGATTTTCAGAATGAACGTGCAGTTTTGTGTCAAACTATTGTTTCAATTGTTTGAGAAAAATTTGTCCAAAATACATATTCGATTTTCTGTAAATCGCATGCTAGGGATTAATCACCAAATAATTCGGAAATAATGACACTCAGAGGAATTCAGAAAAAATTCTAAACTCACGCCAAAAGTTAATGTATCTCTATATCGTACTCTGGCATGATAAGTTTATTAGGTAGTATACAAGAAAGTTTTGGGGAAAACCATTTCTAATAGTTCGATTAAATAATGGAACACTTTATGAGCATAAGATTTCAGTGTGAAAAGTATTAATAAGATTCTAAGAAATATCTCACAATTCGAAGAATAAGAAACTAGGAATTCATAATGAAAAGACATGTTATTGAGAATTCATCACAAGATTTCTCAAACTAGATTTACATTAATCGAAACTTCTTGAAATCTCATTCCCAATCCATACTTTTGTGAAATTGAATAATGGTTTGTGGCATTACATTCAACAATACAATGTTCATGAAACCTGTTACAATGTATAAACGTATCTCATTGTAATATCCAACGCCATTGCACCATACTTTGACACAATATTAGAACAGTGATTTGCGTGGTACTCCAAACAACGTAATAGTAATTTAATGGTAAGATGATTCGAATGTTGTGGTGGAATCATATGTTGGGGCCACTGTTTAGCCATACCTAATTAGAAATTGTAGACTATCAACCTTATGCCATCTAACATTTGGTAACCAATTACCTCAAATTAATAATGTATTATTCTGTCTTCTATCTATCTAGAGTAATTCAATCATCTTTAGACTCTGATGGCGTCTCTCCAAGTCTATTTCCGCTGCTTTATCTCAGTAATCTTGTTATTCTAATACCATAAGTGTTTATTGCCGATAAGCCCAAATAAATTACAATTCCGTGCCATCTAGTGATAGATAAATTTACTCATGGTTATAAAATATTTTATCTAAAAGGTTAAAATCTTTTTCAAAAGTTTCTAATGTTTTTAATTCAGATTGGGATTGCAGGAAAACTAATTTGTAAGAAGATATTCCTATACAAATGATAAATTTGTTTCATTTTCTGTATTAAATGTTTTTTATTGATTTTTTCCTCTTTTAAAAAAATCAGTCTGTTGTCGGTAAAAATATTTACATTAATTTCAAAAATAAAAAAATGTCTAACCATCAATTTAATCAAAAAATATTCTACTTTTAGTTTTAATTGAAATATTTCATTTATCCTTAAGTTGACAACAGTGAAATAAAAATATACTTTTTAAAATACGAATTTTTAGGCATTTTCTCACATGTAAGCTTTCGAAAGAATCTGTAGCACTTTCCATACGATAAATATTTTTTTCTTTACTGGTTAATAAAGCAATTTATAGAGAAATGATCTATGACTGGAAGGTAAAATAATCTACAGAGTAGACCAAGAATACAACAGATTAACCTCTTTAATAAATTTCTATGCTTCATGTTGGTGCATCCCTTATGCCAGAAATAGAATATACCTGAGTAAATGATCGTATCAGTACAGCATTTGAATTTCTTATAATGAAGAAATTCAACATGTTTATTTTCACATATTTTACATTTTTAAGGTATCCGACTACGTTAAAAACACTTGTTATCAACCACATTGAAGTATTTTCTTTATTGTTTTTTCTTGTATTTCATACTTTTTTCTTTCCAAAATAGTTTATCCTTTCTAGGAAAAGGTAGGGCTTACCTATCATCCAGGGGAATTTTAAGCAAAGAATATTTTTCTGCTAAAGCTTGTCTTCAATTTTCTCAAAACTTTAATTTTGATAAAAATTCTCCACTGTTAACATATCTCAAAAACTAATAGAGGTATTTATATAAAAACTGCAGCATGTGTTTTAAATAATATGTGCAATAAAACGATTCAACGGTTGCTGATATATAATTTCATTTATAGGTGTTTTTAGAAAAATTAAGCCATGAATATATGGAAAAAATACATACACCGAAGAGCCATTACATTATGACCACCCTCCATCTATGAGAATGGGCTCGTCCAGGAGCAGAACCACTGCGCGTGCATGGTTGATATTGGAGTATATAAAATGGGAATGCCTTGTCTTTCTAAACATAGTGCGATTAGCCACATAATGGGAAAAGCAGCGGATTTATCAGACTTTGATAAAGGTCAAATCATTATGGCTCGGCGACTTGGAACATCAATATCAGAAACGGCGTGTTTAGTGGGCTGTTCACGTGCAGTTGTTGTGAGCACATATCAAAGGTGGTGCAGGGATGCTGAAACGGCAAGTCGCCGGCCAAAAGTGCGTCGTCCACGCCGCATTGATTCCAGAGGAGAGTGGAGATTGCTATGCACTGTTCGCCGTGACCGAAGGGCTACAACAGCCGAAATCACCACCAGCTACAACAGTGGTGACCCAGGCAGTGTTTCTCAACACACTGTGCAGCGTACATTGCTGCGTATGGGCATACGCTGCCGGAGGCCGAAGCATGCTCCTGCACTAACGGAACGTCATCGCCAAATGCGTCTGCTATGGGCCAAGAAACATCGGGATTGGACACCAGAGGAATGGAAGAAGGTTGCATGGTCCGACGAATCACGTTTTTTGGCCCATCACCTCGACGGGCGTGTGAGAATACGCCGATTTCCAAATGAATCCCTTGCTCCCGGATGCACAGTTGGACGGAGACAAACCGGTGGGGGGGGGGGTATTATGGTGTGGGCAATGTTTTCATGGAGCATAATAGGACCCATAATCCCCATAGAACAATCCTTGACGTCTGGAAGGTACATGAACATGGTTGCAGACCAGGTTCACTCATTCATGGGAACAGTGTTTCCGGCGGAGGATGGCGTGTACCAAAAGGAGAACGCAAAATGTAATAAAAGTCGAATCATCATGGATTGGTTCGAGGAACATTCCAGTGACTTTCAAGTCATGTCTTTGCCCCCTAAACTCACCTGACATTAATCCAATAGAGAATTTGTGGTCCTACTTGGAAAATCAAATTCGTGCTGTCACGCCACATCCTCGCATTGTGATGGAATTGCAGGACCAGTTGGTGAGCGCTTGGTACCAGAGACCTCAGACTACCTATCAGCACCTTGTGGAATCAATGTCACGGCAAGTACTAGCAGTTTTGAGGGCTAAAGGTGGCCCTACATGTTATTAGCAGGGTGGTCATAATGTAATGGCTCTTCGGTGTATATATAATATATACCCATAATTTCTTTGCATCTCAAATTTTTTCTTGGATTTTGGTTCAATTCTTTCATTATTATATTCTATAATTTGCGTACAAAGAAAAATAGAATTTCTGCAATACAATTTTGGGCAGAGTGTTAACCATTTTGTTTAAATGTTATCAAAATTTACTACCAATTTTCTTATTTCTCAAAATATATTTTCATTTTCTTATTTATAGCACTTTGTAATATAATTGGCAATACATTTAAAAACCATAATTTTAAATTTTTTTAAAATTCCAATTTTTCACAAATTTTCCTTCGAACATAGTCGGATACCTTGGCACTTTAGATATCTATTTCTCATCTCTTGATTTCATTTCGTAAAGCATAAACCTTTAAATAAACAAATGATTATCACTTATTGATTTTGCACAGGTATTTGATTATTTTTCTTCAATTAATTCCCATTCTATTGAATTGATTTAGAATAAATGAACCCTTTTCTACAAGAAAGGTCAATGAGAATACTTAAGCTATCATTCCCGGATGGAAAATAAATCATTTTTATGATTTCCAGAAGTAAGCAAAAAAACATTGGATGGTTGCGAAGATTCCGTTCAAAAAGCAACGATTTTTATATCATTTATTTTTGTTTTCAAAGAAATATTTTAGTCAAAATTCCTTCTTTTGATATAATTTACTCCTTCTCAAGTCATTTTCCATGCAACCCATCTGCTATATTCTTCCAATATCTTCCTAGGAGCTTAAGGTTCCATCTGTTAGTATCTGCAAAAACAAAATATGATCTGTGGATCTGTTTGATCTAAAACTCACAGTGATCAGAATCCTGAAGTTTAAAATTCTTCGAGGATCGGAACGATAATAACGAGTTATCAAGAGAAAATGTATGAATCAATTATTTCTGTGATTTAAAATTCAGTTAAGGAGAAAATTCAATGCTAACACTAAATTTAAAGATACAGACCTAAATGAGGAATATTTATTTTTCACTAAAACATGTAAAATTCTCATATTCTATCAGAATTTAGTAAAAATTCCATGGCGATCAGAAATATTTAACAAACTTCAGGACATTTAATGAAAAAATGTAGCCATTTTTAAACAATCAATTTTTTTGAGAAAGTAAGAATTTTTTTTATTATAATTTAAAGTTCTTAATGTTTGAATAAGATTTCTTTATAAAACCATTAGAATTATTTACTGGCTATTTTTTGGGGAAATTACTCTGATTTTCATATTTATACTTACATAAGTTTTAATGCTATTTTCTCAATTTATAAACTTTGATAGAGTTTCCTTGCAAAAATCTCATTAATTAAAATCTAATCCATTTTTTTTTCATTCAAATTTGTTAAAGTAATTTCATAATATGTTTTGAATTTTCAGAACCTACTGAAAAAGTAATCGAAATTTAAAAAGGTTTGTATTTTTTTAACGCTTTACAACGGGAAAAAAACCGAAAATTTCCTTTTATTTATCAATTAAACACCGGCATTTAAAGAATGAATGGAAATTCAGCTTATTTTTTTAAAATCGGGTACTAGATAATATATTTCATAAACTACCAACAAAACTTTATAATTAAAAAAAAATTTCTAAATTTATTATTTATTTATTTAAAAATAAATTTCTAATTAAATAAATTTCTAAATTTCCTTTAATAAATTTCTAAATTAGACTTTTATTTTATACCTCCTTATAGTCAGAAAAAAAAGATTTTTCCTTCATTTTTTGGAATCTTTGGCCATTTAACATGTATCTTTTAATTTCATAGATGCTTTATCAATCTTTTTTAAGTTAATATTCAAAAATATACATATTTTCGAACGTTTCGCGAAAACTTCGTCCCTAACGTAGTCGCCTACTTTAAAAGAAAGTAAATCACAGTAATAGGATAATATTTGATTTTCAACTTTGATAACTATAATTTATTTATTATTGATTCTACACTGTCAATAATATGCATGCAAAATATATATTTAAAATAATCGCAAAGCAAGTTCATATAAAGGCATTTACTGAAACAGTAAAAGGTATTGCTATAAATGTACTTAAAAATACTTTTCGAAACCTATTAAAATTTCTTAAAATCCTAAAAATAGCTTTTCTGTGCGATTATGCTTTGAAATAACTGAGAGTAACCTTTTCACTTAAAGTTTAAAACATTCAATTTATTTTTAAACGAAAATACAATAAAAATTTAGAGAATTTCTTCTTTTATGAACATTTATTATCTAAGATCTGTTATTACATGCTAAATTTGGCAACTGTAGTTTTAAATGTCAATGCTGTAGACCATTTTGTATGATTTACGTATCATGAAATTTCCATGAAGTAATTTATAGAGTGATAAAGATGCAACGGTTAGTGCTGTAGATTATTTTGTATTAATTTTTCGTCATAAAATACCAATGAAGTAATATTTAGCTTGCTGTAAAATAATTGGCGAAAATTCTAAACTATTGTGTATGATTTCTGTATCAATAAATTTGCTTGAAATACACTGAAGTGAGAAAAGTCATGGGATAGCAGTATGCAAATATACTGATGGCAGTAGTATCGCTACGAAAAAGTATAAATGCGCAGTTCGTTTTCCAGAGCTTTCATTTGTGTTCAAGTTATTCATGTGAACAGGTTTTTTGTGATTTATGGCGGCACGACGAGAATTAACAGACTTTGAACGTGGAATGTTAGTTGGAGCTAGACGCATGGGTCATTCCATTGCGGATATCGTTAGTGAATTCAACATTCCGAGATCCACAGTATCAAGAGTGTGCCAAGAGTATGAAATTTCAGGCATCACATCCCATCAGGACAGCGCAGTGGGCGACCACCTGCACTTAACGACCGAGACCGCCGACGTCTGTGTAGAATGGTCAATGTTAATAGACATTTCGTCAAATAATTGCAGGAATCAATGTGGGACGTACGAGGGACGTGTCCGATAGGACTGTGCGGCGAAATTTGTCTTCCTTGGGCTATGACAGCAGAAGACCGACTCGAGTGCCTTTACTGACAGCATGACATCGCCTGCAACGACTCTCCTGGGCTCGTGAGCATATCGACTGGTCCCTAGACCAGTGGAAAACTGTGGCGTGGTCAGATGAGTCACGATTTCAGATGTTACGAGCTGATGGTAGAGTTCGAGTGTGGCGCAGACCCCACGAAGCCATGGGCCCAAACTGTCAGCAAGGCACTGTTCAAGCTGGTGGTGGCTGCATAATGGTGTGGGCTGTTTTCACATGGCATGGACTCGGTCCTCTGGTGCAACTGAACCGATCATTGACTGGAAATGGTTATGTTCAGCTGCTTGCAAATCCCTTGCAGCCATTCATGTACTTCACGTACCCACACAACGTTGGGATTTTTATGGATGACAATGCGCCATGTCACCGGGCCAGAACTGTTCGCGATTGGTTTGAAGAACATTCCGGACAATTCCAGCGCATGATCTGGCCAACTAGATCACCCGATATGAATAACATCGAGCCTTTATGGGACATCATCGAAAGGTCCGTTCGTGCCCAAATTCCTGCACCATCCACACTTTCACAATTATGGACGTCTATACAGACAGCATGGCTCAATATTCCTGCAGAGGACTTCCAACGACTTGTGGACTCCATGACACGTCGAGTTGTTGCACTTCACCGGGCAAAAGGAGGACCGACACGATATTAACAGTCATCCCATGACTTTTGTCACTTCAGTGTAATATTTTTATTGCCATAGATTCAATAGTCATTTGCTTTAAACTACATCATATGATTTCTGCATCAGGAAATTCACATGAAGTAATGTTTAGGTTGAATTAAAGGTCAATGCTATTTTGATACCTGTTTCGTAAAATTCGCATGAAGTAATTTATACATTGCTATGTACTCAGTGTCAATGCTGCAAAACATTTTATATGATTTCTGTATCATGAAATTCGCTTGAATAATATTGCATCATATAAAGATTATTATTTGAAAATCGATTTTATTAAATTAATATTTTAAATAAAGCTATTTTTGTCTGTAATTAACTTTTAGTTTCAAAAATAATAGTAACATCCGCTTTCTTTTGCAATAAATTTATCAATAGTAATTCAATCTTGTTTTAAAATATCAACAGTATAAATATCAATCCCAATTAGTTTCAGCCAATTTTAAAATTATTTACGTAATGAAATACAATAATGTATTTTCATTTCATTAGCAACGCGCAAGGAAGATTGCCTGAGATTCCTTGATATTTAAAAAATACTACATGTAGAATTTGATGACCTATTGACTTCATTTTTTACAGCTATCTCTAAAGATAAGCCTCGGCTAGTAACCATACGTAGACAAACTTAATTTCATTTAATTCTGTTTCTATTTCGCTGGTGAACCAATTTTTAGGCACCCTTCCAAAAGTCGTATCTCAGATTTAGAAAAGATAAATGGGGTTTCTGTGTTCTGTGGGAAACATTGGTGTTTCTGAAGTGAATTGTTATCAAAAGAGAAATTATTGTTCGAAAGAATTTCATATTACGGTTTCGGAATACTCGGATAAAAATATAGGAGTAAAATATATAATATCTTTCGTAAATCTCGTCACTTTCAGAAGAAATCCTAACATATAGATATTTATCTTTTATGGTATTAACAAATATGTATAGGAGGTGGAGTTTCCTTTATGGAATATCAATTTCTAGATATATACTTAAAGAATACTGATAATATAAATACTACTATATATATGTATTTAAAAATGTTGTATTCTGCATGTATGAAATAGCTTCATATTTCTATTAAAATTGATTCTGAGCAAATGATTACTTAATGTTATAGTCTATAATATATTAAAGTTACTTTAACCTGAGAGAAGACTAAAGTTACTTTAACCTGATAATTAGCCTTTAATAAGGTTACTTGGTCATACTTTATTTACATCAAAGGAGCGGCATTTTTTATTTATAGATTTCCAGTATGTTAATCGATAATATCATTGATACGTCAATCAAATGATACTTCATATTTACTAAGAATAAATTCAGTATATTCAGAAATTGTGCAGCGTACAAAAATTCCTACAAAGCATATAAATTATTGCTTTAAAATAGAATATCGTGAAAGTTGCTTTAACCTGTGAGGAGAGAATAAATAACCCTTAATAATATGACGTACATAATTTTTGCACAATAGAGGAACAGCAACATTTTATTATTCTGAACAGATTTTCAATATAGTAATAAATAGTATCACTGATAAGCCTGCCAAATGTGACTTCATAATTAAAAAGATTAAGTACAGTATAATCAAAAATTTTGTATTGTGTAGTGTATAAAAATTCTAATGAGCAAATAAGTTGTTTAGAATTATTATATCAAAAGAATACCATTAACGTTACTTTAATCTGAGGAGAGAGGATTATTAACGCTAAACGTATTACCGATTCATACTTTTTGCACAGCTATGGAGCATCAATTTTTCATTATTCTGAACAGATAGTATCGCTGATATAGCAGCCAAATGCGTCTTTATAATTATCAAGAATAATTACTAAGTATTCCGAAATTGTATACTGCTCATAGAATAAAAATTCATGCTCAGTAAATAAATTGTTTAGTATTAGTATACGGATACTATTGAAGAAAGTGAGAGGAGGTGATTATTAGCCCTTAAAATTATTACTTGTTCATATTTTGGGTACAGTAAATAAGTAGCAATTTATTTTTCTGAATGCATCTCCAATATCAATAGTATCACTGATACGTCAGACAAATGTGACTTTATAGTTATCAAGAAAAAATTCAGTGTATTCAGAAATTATATGTTGTACAGTGTATAAATATTCATACTGAGCAAATAAATTATTTAGTATTATACAAATATCACTAAAGCTATTTTAACATGAAAGCAGAGGCCTTTAGTAGTTATTAGCTTTTAATAGTTATTATCTATTTATATTTTGAGCACGGGACTAACTTTTTAATTATTCTGAATAGATTTTCAATATGGCAATCAATACTATCACTAATTTTGTAGCCAAAAAGGGCTGCATGATTTTCAAGAATAAATACTATGTATTAAGAATGGCGATGGCATTTTTTAATAATATATATACTCAGATATGTCAGTCTTGACAAACAGATATCTAGTTAGTAATATTTCAGGTATAATTGTTTCAATTTAGCCTTCGAAAATTGAAGTAAAATAAATGTACAAGGTTGGAAGAAAGAAAGAACACACACACACACACACCACACACACACACACACACACACACACACACACACACACACACAGACACACACACACACACACACACACACACACACACACACACACACACACACACACACACGTAATAACAAAATATTACGCACAGAATACGCCGGATAATGCAGTTAGATGAAGCCTAGACAGACGAATCAGGCTTAAAACTTTATAATTTTTTGACATTTCGAATTAAAAATTTCTGAATTAATTTTTTTCTTAACAATTTTAACAGTATGTTACTATCTTTTTATTATACTTTATTGGAGTATGTGGCAAGGTTCGAGAAGATTCTCTAGTTTCTCGACAAATATGAAAAAATAATCCTGACAACCTCCAGGAACTCGTCAAAACTTTTATATCTTGAAACATTGCAAGAATTGGTCAGAAATGATTTTTTTGGTGTAATAAAAGTCAATAAGTATCATTAAATATATTCAATTTAGATGTCAAGCCACAAATCTAATTTGCATTATTAGCTTGACGAATGTACAATCTTTGCATGTCATTCATCTTTTGTTTTTGAGCACCGATTCTATTTTTTTAAATCTTCCAACGCATAGTAATAGGAATAAATTATACAAATTCTTGCGCAAGAAAATTTCTTTTACTTTAATGTGTCCCCACTTTTAATCTTCTTCTAACCGCTTCTTTGGGCTTCAAATATCATTTCTGTATTTAATATTCTTATGAATTGTATGTGTACAAAGGAGTTTGTGTTCTTCATTTATTTCTTTGCATATAGAAATTAGTTATACCTCTAATACCCATGCTGCTGTAAGGATCGATGACTTTAATAGTTATCTGATGACATTGCGTCTCCAAATCGATATCAATTTCATTTAAATTAATTCAACACATTACCGTTCTACAGGACAGCCTAATGAGAATTCTTATGCAAAAATATTAGTAAAAGTGAGCAATGTTTTTCATTACTGGTACTTCGAAAATAAATTTTTTAATAGCAAAAATTTCGTAATGACAGAGATTGAAAGAGCTGAATTCATTGGAAGGTTGAATAAATTACATTGACGATTCAAAAACAAAAATAAAACTGAAATTGTGCAGCAGGGCGCATTTTTCAATCCAGAGACTAAAAGAAATTTGTATGGTTTGGGAAAATAAAAATTATCTGTTCTTTTTAAGAATACGTGCAACAATTTTTTCTGTAAAAGGCATTAGTATAATCTTACTTAAAATCCCTGATTTATATGTTAAAAATTGTTCTTTTCTCACTTTAATATGCAACTTCAGGTTCTTTGTAAAATTAGAAAAATGGAAAACAAAAAATATAGTTTTTTTTTTATCTTTAATGTCATTTAAAAGTGTGGTCTAAATAACAATTTGTTCATTAATTTTGACACCTTTTAATTATTACTATTTTTTTACGATGATTTATTCATGCACAAAATTTTTAGTGCTTTTGAACAAATTGAAAACTTATGTAAAACACTTACTTTAAATTTTTAACCATTTAACTCAAAGTAATGGAAAGGACCGCAGTTACCTAGTTGTAAGGTCTCAGCTTCAGAACTCAAGGGTTTATTGTTCGATACCTGCTTCTACCAAAGAACCGACATTATGTGGATCCCGAGTACAGTAAAATACATCAATGCCAACCGTTCTCTAGATGGTGCGGTGTGTAAATCTGTAGAAGGGGTGCCATTAAAGGTACCGTGCTCCTCATTTGACTGAGGCTCAAAATAATGAGATTCACCCCCCAAATAGCCTTAGTGTTACTTTGAAATGACTTAATTATAACGGATCTAATTCAATCTAAATAATGTACTCGTATGTGCATATATATAAAAACCCCATACCTCTTTATGTAGAAGCCTTTACATAATATTTTATTTTAATTTTACCAAAAATAGTGTTTTGCCAATTCACAGTTTTCAATTTAACAATTTATTTCTTTATCAATCAAACGCAATCACAATATCCGACAATTTTGTTCTTTATCAATCGAATGCAATTAGAATCTTCGATTCTTTCTTTCTCATTTGAACACTATCAGAATCTTTGACTGTTTTTCCTTTATCAATAGAAAGTAATTAGAATCTTTGATAATTTATTTCTTTATCGGTCGAAAATAATTAGAATATCCGAAAAGTTATTTCTTTAACAATCGAAAACAATTAGAATCTTTGAAAGTTTATTTCTTTATCAATCGAATGCAATTAGAATCTTTGACAATTTATTTCTTTATCTGTCGTAATTTTCATTTGTTGGAGCACTATCTAATTATAATTTCAGCGAGTGTTACGAATTACGATTATTTATATAAAAAGTAATGAAAAAGAAACAAGAAAAAATTGTTTTTTAATAGAAATAAAGTAAGAGTAACAAATAACATTGAGAACTCAAGGAGAGAAATGCTCATGATGATGTAGAAAAACATTAATACATATTTGATAATTAAAAATAAAATTCTTATATGGTTTTATTTTGTACTTTTCACATTAATCAAACATTTTCAGGTTAAAATTTTGTTTATAATTTTTTTTAAAAAAATCATTTACTTAAGGATTAAAGAGAAAAATAAGCGTATGTACAATCTGTAATGCAAGCAGATATGAAAATTTTAACTGATGAAGGAATATCGTATAAAATCTTTATCAATCAAATGTGTCATTCCCTACATGAAAATTTAAATGCATGTACACTTAATCCATCTCCTCCAATTTATTTCACACTTAATTTTCTGGCAACTACTTCAAAGGAGATCACTCAATACCGACAAAATATATCAGAGACGGGTTTAATTTATATATCGTCACACCATCTACCTCAGCAAAATTTCACCTTGCATCTACTCAAGACTTTAAATTTTAATGAGTCCACTTCGAAACCCCTTTCCTTGCTTTTAATTTGAATGCTTTGCAGCAGCTCATTCGTACAGTAGCGTTCTTTCTGTCCGTGTTTCCACCTGTCAATACGATTCCAGTGTTGCCAACGAGCTGAGTGAAATAACAATGACCAACCGCCTAAAGCAGACGACATTCGTTCTGCGAGAAATTAATCGAGATTACTGAAGTGGAGTTGAGTGGAAAGTTTACTTTCCGTTAAAATCCAACCTCATTAAAGGATATGGCGTGTTGAATGCAGGGAGAGATGATGTATTGACTGATTGAAATTATTTTCAAAAAAATTAATTTTACCGATTTTAGTATAAAAGGCATTATATTTTAAAATGTCGATGTATTAAAATATACCTGGCAAAAAGTGTGACGAAACTTTTGAATATGCAGTCAACTGCTTTCAAAGTTTTATGATTTTCATCCTACTCGACTAACATATTAATAATGGAAGAAAAATCAAAGTACAATTGGATGGAATAAATATGACATAAATGTTGTTTTGAATGTTGATTTTTTTTCCATTCAAAACAAAGAGAGTCTTCGGATATTTTATGAAAAATATTCTGAAATTAAAACTTTAATCTTTGCATATGACACATTCTGATTCCATTATCTTTTTCAAATTTTTAGTGCATTTAATTAAATATTTCTCTCTAATTTAAAATCTGAAAGTTCAAAATATTATTGATTGATTTCTAATTAATTGTCTTTTATATGAGCTCAAAGATTTTTTTTTCCATTTATCCACTGGGAGTAGTCTATCTTCTTTGATTTAGCACGGTTGGCAAATTCGGAAAATAAAAAGAAATGAAATATATTTTTATAACTGGTTTTTTTTGTAGCTGGTTTTCATTTTTAATTATTTGTTTCGAATTTTATCGTCTGCAATTTTCAAGTGCAAAAGGAAAAACATCGTAAAAAATTGTTTTATTTTCAATACTTTTTATAGTTTTATTTTAAGTTATTGCGATTTTTATTTGGATAATATTTATGAGTTATGGGCAGTGTCATAGAAGAATTATGAAAATTATCTTTATTCAATTTAGTTGCAATTTAAAGTAATATATATGTCCAAATATTGCAAAAATAAGTATACACAGTATGATTTCAACTAAAAACTAAAGCTATGCCGACAAATAAAATATAGAATATGTCTTTCTCTATGAGTGTTGTGTTTTTTATAGAACTGAGAAGGAATACATATTTGGGGAAAAGTAATTTTCCAAGATCTAGCTCTTTGTAATGCAAGCAACTAAATTCTAAAATCCTTTATATTGTTGAATGGAAAATATTCCTGCTTTTAATTGGATGGAAGGTTAAGTGCACGCTCTATGTTTTCGTCAAAACGCAATAAAATTATATACTTATTTCAGAAAGGTCTATTTATTGGTAAATATGATTTTTTGCTGTAATTTAACCATCGTAAAGCAATGATTACTCAAGTAGGTATCTGGAACAGTGTTAGTTTGGTTTTTGAATCAATAATACTTTGATAATATAACTTTGAATCAATTTCAGATGCTAAATTACAATACACATTGCTGTCGAATATTAACTGGTGTGAGCATCTACTTTTGCTCTTGTAATTTGATATCTCGTGAATAGGGATCGGATGTGAATGCTTCAATATCCGTATATTATGATGGAAAAGGGCATGATGTGCACAATCGAATATTTCAATAATCTTATTGCATCACATTATGTAATTTATTAGTCATAATACCATAAACACTATGTGCCTAATTTTTTGACATTATTTTGCACTTTAAAATAGTAATTAATTACTTATTCAATATAGTCTTATATAGCCTTTTGAATTTATCACCCACTTTTAACTATCACTCGTAATTGCTAACTGGCAAATTCAATATTTTCCTTAGATTTTGTGAGCGTTTAAGAATTTCATATCAATGTCATATTGTGTAAATTAAACGATTATCACTTATTAAGAATGCTGTTTCATCAATAAACATAAATTTTATCATAAATGGTTATCATAAGGTTGTCTTTTTAATTTTTTTATTCCTTTATAATTTTTGTTATCTTATGCAAATCCTATTGTGTAAATTATCACTTTCACATTATCATGAAGTAAAGTTTGTAAAAAAGAACCTCCTTCTACAAAATGAACCTCCATCGGTTCAGTGCTTGCAATAATGACTTATAAATGCTGCAAATTGTGATTCTGATAAATCGACATGATACTTGAATTATTTGATTCAGAACTTCAATAAAATAATAAGCTAAGAAGTGTTTTATACACAAATTTTAAGCCCGTATGAATTGAATATTTAATTTCTTTTAATTTACTTACAGATAGATGAATAAGGATTTAATGGTAAGTAAGTAAGTAAATTTTTAATAAATTTCATATTTTAAATATTATTTGAATATATAATACGTACCTTGTAGCATTTAGGTTATTCGGGTTTAACAGTAAGTTTTGTAACAAAGTAGATGCTGCCTTTTTCCTTTTTACATAACCATTGAAGTGAAATGTTCTAAGTATTCGAACAAAATAGGACTATTCGTACATCGTAATTAATTAAAAAACTCTTTGTCTATTTTTTCAACGTATTTAAAACTAAACAGCCCTCACAAGTCCTAACACTAATTGACTAAGCCCGTTAAAAGCACAAAACATTTATTTGAAGAAAAAATTCCGATAAGCAATTTTTTTTAAAAAAATTAACTAATTTAACTAAAAATTTACTTTATTTTCATATTTACAAGTTTTGACATAATGTCATCAATTTTGGTTTGAAAGATGAAAAGTCAGGCATGTTTCATCGTCAACAAAATAACTGATTATAAGCCTAAGTAAATTCTAAACAGTTTCGGTATTAGAAATTCATCACATTCCTTTTTTTTTTAAGTTGAGGAACTCTTAAAATATTCATTACTTGGTTTATATCTTGTAATTAATATGTTATGCAACTTTTTGTCTTTTTATACGAAGAGTAAAATTTTGACAGCATGAAAACAAACTAATTAAATTCAAACTCAGCAAGTCAGTTCTCTCCTATACCACTTAAAGTTTTTGCTTTGATCAAGAAAAGAAACTTTATTAGAATAATTACTTTCGGATATTTTATGCATGAAGATTTTATGAAGCGTTTGCATTAAAAATTCATAAAATTTCGACTTATCGAAGATGATTTTTAGTCTTAAGAATAAAGAGATAAATACCGTTATTGATAAAGGTTGTCACTGCTGCTTTTTATATTTACGGCAGGTAGATGAAATGACAAAAAATATAGGCCAGGAAAAATTCGATAATTGATGATAATATTACTGGAATGGCCTTTTGTAATATTAAATTGATGTTTTGTAGTATCAATTTAAAGTATTTCATGTAAATTTTATAATGTTTATATTTTTTAAGGTTATTTGGCTGATAATGCCTTAGAAATCAACAGAAGTTGATTGAAAACTCCAATAGAAGTGTATTTATTTCTAATTTATATATAATTTTTAATCAATTTGCTATTTGCTCTAAAAGAAAATTTCTAATCACTTAATAATTTTCAAATCACTTACATTCTAAATTTAAAATAGTTATTCATTCTATATTCAGTTTAATCACCTGCAAAACTAATATCCTTAGCAGACAGTGGGACTAATAAGATGACTAGTAAATTAGTAAATATTAGCAGTACCCACATAACGTTGCCCGTGACATAACATCTGTAGTGGGTTAGAATGAGTAGGAATCGAAGCTGGGATCTTTTCGTTCGTAGCCGTGTAACATAACCATTCTACAAACGCTGTCACTAGTGTCGAGTGGTTTTTACTGGCTTATTAATATACCACTACACGTCAGAGATTTTAAAAAAAATTAGCTTTAAAATTAAGTCTGCCCTGCACCCGATATGACATGGGCATATCACTCAATGTCAACAAACATGAAGATATATTTAGAAATCATCAAAAATAAACACAAACCAATTTTTTGCTAAACTTGGGTTACAGTCATTGTAAGGAAACTTTCCTTACAATCATATGCAGTCATTTGACGTCTTGAGAGGTTGGCAATTTTTCGATGGCGCTTTTCCCACGGTTACGTTATTCCTACCGTTCTCTCTACATTTGGCCATTTCCCTAAATTTTGTCAATAAACTATTTTTTAGCGAAAATGACTTCATATCAAAGCTGTTCCAGATTTACTAAGAATATACAATAGAAAAGCTGTTTTAAAATTTAAAAATATAGAAATTTTCCAATGTATCCACTGTTCCACACTTATTTATCAATTCTGTGTAATAAGGGATGAAAGCAAAATTCAGCTTGCTTCAAAATAATTCTTTGTAAACTATATTGGACGTTTTTCCTCCTGGTGTCAAGTCAAAAAGATTTTGCTTGGATGTAACTCTAGAGAGAGCCACATAAAATTGTCCATTGATTTCAATATACTAAAACCTTCCCCAATAAATATCCTACAAAATGTTACAAATATCTCCAATCTCAGTTAATTTTGGATTGTATGATGAATATTGAATCGCTGTTTTAAATCAGATGTAAACAAGGAAATGTATCGCATATGCATATCACAGTTTTTCTATTTGTGCCTGTGCAGATAAGTTATTTTAACGCATGCGCGAATCGCAGTAGGAAAATAATTAAATTCGCAGTTATAAAACTCCTTTTTAAATTTTGATGTAGTTTCAATGTACTTAATCCTCCCCAATAAATGTCTTACAAAATGGTATAAATACCTTCAATATCTCTTTCAAATATACAGAAGCTATCACACTTTATTTTAAACTATGTATAGATTATACATAAAAAAAACAATCGCTACAAGCAAAAAGCAATTTCTAATTGCAGTAAAAATATTGTGACCTGTTTTTAAAAGCAATAAATAGTTTTTCTGCCTGCTGTACCAGAAAATATTCAGCATATAGGACGCTTCATTTTCAAAACGTTCAATAAGCATTTGTTAACGTTGAAGACAGTTTTCTCATTTAAACTTAGCTTCTTAGTAAAACATAAAATTAATGTCGAATTTTAAGAATAAATTTTTATACAAAGAATGTGAATAAATTTTTATATAAAAATACAGGAACTTTCATCTGATTCAAGATCTGTAATTTGAGTTATTTTGATGGAATTTTATTATTAAAGTAGAAACAAAATAGTTAAATATCAGTATGATCATTCCTTTTTAAGAGTTTTAATCATAATGGTAAATTTTCTGTTAGTGATTCATCTGATGATCCGGAGGATATCCGTCCTTCAGGATACTTAGTGAATTATCTTTCTTCAAAGTAATTATTAAATAGTTTCACAGTCAATTATTCTTTCAGTGTTCGGTCTTGCTTTATTGAACCATTTGATATTTTAAAATAAATTTTATTGGTTATTACGAAATATTAAATACGATATTTTGTAATTTTAAAAAAAAAATATCCCCAGATAGAATTGTTATATTTGCAGAATAAATTCTGAAATTTTTACTTAATTCAAAATATCAATGTCTGTTACATATTCATTATTATATTTTGTGTTATTCATTTTGAAATTTCTTGGTTGAAAGGGGGGGGATGAATTCATTTTTTTTTCTAACTTATCAGTTACATACTGAAATCTAGATATTGACTCTCTTGTTCTAGTGGAAGGATAAGGAAAATTCTTAAGGATATTTATGGATTTTGATTCCGGATCCCATGTGTGAGGTATAATTTCTTCAAGAAACAAACGATAATAAATAAGCTTAAATCGCAGCACAAGGATTTTTTCTCCTTTCAGAGATTTCACTATGAGATTTTAATTGTGTCTTCTTTTACATGATTCAACTTCGGAAAGGAAAATCTAGGTATCTTTATAAAAGCATTGGAATTTTTAGGGATTTTTTTAGGAAATTTTTTTAGGGAAACTAGGAATTTTTACCCTTTTACTCTGAGCGTCAAATAATGCTTAAGTCACTATTTTTCTCGAGCGCTATTTAAAAATGATTGAATAAAAAGTGGGAATTGGATCAGGAAATAAGAAAATATTTTAGAATGTAGTTAATATGGGGAAAAATGAAATAAAAACTAGGAAATTAACTAGGTTTTAAATTATATTAAGATTATATATATGTGTGTGTGCGTGTGCATATTACTTTGCACATATAATATATAATGTGATAATGCGTGCAAAGTAATATACAATCAAAAGTCTAAGTAAAAGCATAAGAGTAAAAATTAAACAAAGAAGAAACTGAGAGCAAACCATAGTAGAGAAGAAAATGCTTAAACCATTTGAAAAAAATGCGAAAAAACAGGCAAATCTTAGGTCACCCTCCCATTGGTGTGGTGCAGAAATTTGTAGAGACAATGCCAGCTCAGGTGTCATACTCGGTTCAAAATGAAGAGACCCATTCCCAAATAGTCCTATTGTTGCTTCACAACATGATGTTTTTATAACTGAAAATAAAATTTCTTCGGATGCATTGACGATATCATGTCAAGATTACTTCTTATCTCCACGATTAATAGTTTATGCAGACGAACAAAAAAAGGAACGAAGCCGATTATTGCAAACAATCTACAACATTTTATCTTACATCTAATTATAGAGGCACAAAACAATTAAAAGTTTAATATTCCTGATATTTTTCTTTTTCATGTGCCCCCTGAAAAAAAAGTAACAGAATTATTTTTTTTTAAAATTCCTTCAGAATCTTAAGATATGTATTAGTTTCATTTATCGAGTTTTCAAATAAAACATATATATTTCCAGAAATGCCGGATAATGTTTAGTTAAAATATATAAATGTCTTAAAGTTGGAAAAGAATTTAACTGAACACAACAAATGTGGTTTTTAAAAAAATACTAAATTTTAAAGTTACGTTTACTCTAAAATTATCGAAATGACTTTCTATATAATCATGAATAAAAAAAGATATCGATTCACATCCGAACAATTATTAACACTAAAATTTCTCTATTGTTATTATAGTGCCTAAATTTAAAAACATGCAACAAATTGCATGTTAGTATCAAAGGGAAAACTTTTTGCAGGAAATATTTTCACAAATACATTAATATCTTTTATGTATTTTTTTTAGTTTCTAGGCTTTATGAAAAAATTCTTTCCAGTGTTTCTTTTAAAAAACTTCAAAGGAATTTGCCGCATGAAGGAATAACAAACAAAAACAAGTTCTTTCATTATATATCTCAAAAAATACTAATAATAATTCAGACAAGAATATGAAGTTTTTACTATGTAAGCCAGGCTTTAATTATGTTGACTCAGCATGTATATATAATTATATTCTTGTTTTGGTGAAGTATTTTTTACGCTTCGTCCATTGAATATTTTGTTTGCAATTGAGACGTGCAGAGAAAAAAATTCAAAAACTATACATGTTGTTTAAAAGGCCTATTTTTATATATATATAAATTAATTAAATGTGCCCTCTATGGAGCTGATTTATTCAAATTTATAAATCTAAAATTTCTTTACAACATTTTTTTGATGAAAATAACTGAAGTCCATAGAAGCAGATCGGACGTTTAATACTAAAATTAAAAATTATAAAAAGTTTTTGAATGTTTTACAACTGGTATTTTGTAAATGTCGATTGCTTTTGAAACTGGTTACTCAATATTTGTAAATGAAAAGATACTCTATGAGGAAACGGAACCTTGAAATTTGTTTCTGTTATGCGCATTATCAATGTTTCTTATGTATGGGGAATTTTTTAAATTAACGTATTTTTTATTATTCCTCATGTTTTCCAGATATGATCCATTTATTCATAATATTGAAATACATTGTGAATCACAAAAGGGACTCTGTCTTTTCATTACCCGGGTTTCAAAGGTTCCGAGTTCGAGATCCGATTCCATTGAAAGACTCTAATACGCGTTCAATCTGTCAGAGCGAAATGTCCTCCTACTGGTTCAGTGGAGAAATTTGGGAAGTGAATGGCATTTAGTTTCGTGCTCGTTACTTACCCAGGGCTCAAAATGTGCGGTATGCGCCGTAATATCCTAGAGTTGCTTTAAAACAGGACGTTATTGTAATTAAACTATGAATCATAAAAAACATACATAAATTATTGTTTCATTTTATGGATCATATATATATGTAAGCAAGCTCCTTTAATTCCTGTTCACATTAAACAAGCTTCTTATGCATCAACAAATATTATGAAATTGGTTTGAATTTTTTGAAATTGTTAGTACTGAAGTAGATACTGAAGTCTTTTCTAAGATATAAACCGAATTAGGTAACAAAGAAATAGTCTATTTACCCTGATAATAGGCTGATAAAGAGATTCATATGTATAGAAGCATTTAACATTAGAGAGATTGTTCTTCTCTAGACTTTCTCATATAATATAAAGCTGCCTTTTTTTCTTGAATGTAATATGAGGGTAAGACTTGGAAGAGAGGAAGCTAAACTCCAGAGGTCATGGCAATTCCACATTCTGCATGTTGTAATTCAATATATAGCGTATTATATTACATGGTATATTTTAAAAGTGAGTATAAGTTTTGGACACATTTCATTCAAAAATTGGATTTCAATTTCAATATATATCTACAATTTTGATTACAGAGTGACATATTAAATTTCTTTATTCATGATGTATTCTTCTTGACTTGTAATGTTTACTTTCATACCACCTAGTCAGGTAAACAACTGTAACTTGTTTGGCTATTTGATTCAAAATTTATTATATATATATTTTTTATACTGATTTGTGTACCAAATTTCATGTGTTTCACTCTTAGTGTTTTTTGAACTATTTTGATCATATTGATATGAACAGATAGCATTTTCAACGTCTCCAGATCGATATTTTTAACGTATTTTGACCAAAGTATCAAAAAATCATCACATTTGCTGTTAGGAATCATTTATCAGTTTTCTGCACACTAACATATTGCATTTTGAGTTATAGAGTTCACAAAAATTTCTAGTGATAGGACGACAGACAAATATTATATTAAAAATATGTTATCAAATTTAGAGTAATCTGAAATGCAAACATTTATCAAAACACGATGCTAAGTTTATTAAAAAATACAAAATTTTTTTTTATATTTCATATCCAAGGAGGTAAAGATATGGCAATAGTGATGTGAAACCATGAATCAGTTTGTCTTGAAGAACATTTATTGAAATATGAATTTCTCTCCCTACACTTACTAATAAATCATACCAAATAATTATATTAAAAGTAAATGTTCACTATTTTTTTCTATGATAAAGTTTCCCAAACAAAAAAAGATGCATCAAAAACTTTTGTTGTCTCGAAAAGTGCTTTTCTTCTTATTTAAAAAGTGCACAGCAGAAAATTGTCGATTCTTCAACACTACTGAAACTCAGAATGTTATACTTAGGATCAGACCTGTGCTAGACAGAGACAATAATTAGATTCTGAGAGGTTA
>JAPMOQ010023314.1:1712232-1754920 GCA_026543055.1 Argiope trifasciata
GAAAGAGATAGACAAAACAAAAACAAAACAATGGTTATTCGAATCAAATTATCGTCTCCCGAACAGAACAAACTCCCTAATTCCAAAGAATGTTTTGATAGCATTAGTTTTCGAAAAGAACGTATGTCTTTCCAGTCTAGCTAAGTTGGTCGGACAACGTTTTCTATCTTGTTACCTCGCCAACAGATTCAGTTGGCGATTTCACTGTCATTTTGGCGACAAGCAAAGCAATTAGTCGGCTCTTTTCCATTTCTTTGACCGCCATTTTGTGTCTCGGGGGATTTTTACTGTGTCAGACGTGTCAAGGCAGTGGAAGTTGGAATTTCTCTAGAGTTCTCGATTTCTAGATTGTTCTGAGATTTTCTCTTTTGTCTTATTTCTAAAACTGGGAAAGTGTAGCAGGAGATTTGTGTTCTGCCGCCTTTACTTAACTGACTTGGAGTATATCATTTTCGGTTAGAATTTCTTTGGAGGATTAAATGATTTTGTCAGAAAGTAAATGTAAAAGTTTGCTTGTAAATATTGAAAAATTACTCACATTAAGAGATAGTGCAGAAAAGTTCTGAGCGAGTTGACGCAAATTCTATCAAAAAATTTGAATTCAGAAATAGTTATAAAATTAATTTGACTTAGTGTTATAATTATTTTTACTTCACGTACTGTGGTGCCGTTATTAACAAGAAATTTGCACTCGAAACTGGTTCTGTACTGTCCTAAGCTCGAAAAACATTAATTTGGCCTTTTATCTGCAAATTTGTCTCTGAATATAATAATTCCAAGTCATCTTAAACCAAGCAGATTAAATTTGGTACAAGAACTTATGGCAGTATTGGTAGATTTCTGTCAAATAAGGAATGAAATCTATAAATAGGATGTTGTCTATGTAAATATAAAGAAACTCAATAACTACAAAATATAAAAAAACTAGATAGATAAGATCTAGTACACAGGTTTAAAAAAAGGGTTTCTTTATATATTTTTAGTCTTTGTCTTTCCATCTGTACTTACTTTCGTGTACATGCAAATGTAATTATTCATAACTTAAAAAAATAAATCAATGAAATTTAGGGTGGTATCTGGTGATTCCAAATGTAGTTGCATTTTCAATAATTTGACAAAAGACTTTCAAAAAGCATATTCGCAGGATAGAATTCAAGAAAAATCTTAGATTCACACAAAAAATTCTATAATTTGTAACTTTTTTCGCCAATATTAACAGAAGAATTCTCGGCTTTCCCTAAAGTCAACAACTTTATATGGGCGGAATAACTCAATGTTGCTAAAACCTATGTAGTATGTAAACATAAGAAATCAGATTTATAATTTGGTTCTTATTTGTGATAAAAAAAGTAAATCCTTACCTTCCAAACTTCTTCAACAATTAAATTAACGTAAATAAAACTGACATTAAAATAGATTTTAGATTTAGATTTTAGACATAGATAGTCAGTAGATTTTAATACTATTTTATTCCAAATTGTTTCTCTAACGAAAACTATGCTTTTTTTCGTTTCATCCAGCACTTATCTGAAAGATGAAAATAATAAAATTACTAAATTCTCAAGTAATCAGACAAAATTTGCATCAATTTTTTTTTCTATATTTCAGTGTCTACCTAAGTGAATTTCTATGTAATGGAATTTTAGAAATTCGAGGTCAGTCAATTTATATGTAGATTGAAATCTGAGAATAAGAAGTTTCTGATATAGAAACCAGCTCAACATGTCTCTTATATTTAATTCCATGTAAAAATAAGAAGTTTTGAATGTAAAAACCAATTCATCATCTATCATAATGAATTTTATGTAAAATATGAAGTTCGGAAGATAGAAACCAATTTATAGCATCCATTAAATTGAATTACAAGCATTCAAGATCCAATAAATAATATAAATATAACAAATTGATTCAAAAATAGAAAATATTTTATACGGAAGCAATATATAAACCACGATATATTTAGAGTATCATAATCTGTTCTAAAGTCATATAAATCATAAACTTAAATTTCCAAAAAATGCATACACAGCCTGATGCAATGCTCATTTCAGCGAAAGTTTAGAGCACTTTCATTTTGAAACTTGATTAAACTTCATCCCAGTTATAAAACTCAAATATTATTGACCCTATCTATTCTTTACAAAATACAAAACCCACAAAATAAAAAAAGCATATGCCTCCACTCAACTTTCCCCTTCCTCAAATTCCAGCTATATCATTTTCAATCTCACTTATCTCCCCTCCGAATCCAATGAAAAATTCTGAACATATACTTCGATAAAATCTATTTCGCAGCAATATACATTCATTGGATACTTTTCTTTATCTTAACCAAGCTCCTTTAACTTTGATGGAGGACGATGCTGCAAGAAACTTTTAATTAAATCCGAATGCTTTTTATACTGAAGAGCTGAAAAAGGGTTTCCTAGTGAACTTTTCGTGGTAGGCCTGAAATAATAAATTTCGGAATTAGAAACCAGTTCACCATGTCTATTGAACTGAATTCCATGTAAAAATAAAAAAATTCGGAAGTAGAAGCCAGTTCACCAGGTTTATTATATTGATTTTTCATATAAAAAAAAGATTCGAAGTTATAAAACCAGTCTAATATGTCTATTATATTATATTTCAAACAATCTATATCTAATACAAATGAGCTAACAAACTGAAACATACAAAGATGTTACGAAAGCAGAAAATGTTTTGCAATTACGAATACATAAACCACAGTATATTTCACGAAGCATAACCCATGGTGAAGCCATATAAATCGGAAACCAAAGCTCCATAAAATGCACACAGAGTCTTAACAATGTCCTATTTCAGCGAAAGTTTAAAGCACTTCCACTCCAAAACTTGATTAAACTTGATTCCAATTATAAAACTCAAATACTGCTGACCCTATCCATTCTTTACAAAATACAAAACCCCAAAATAAAAAAGCATATGCCACCACTCAACTTTCCTCTTCCTCAAATTCCAGCTATATCATTTTCAATCTTGCTTATCTCCCCTCCGGATCTAATGAAAAATTCTGAACATATACTTCGATAAGATCTATTTCACAGCAATATACATTCATTGGATTCTTTTCTTTATCTTAACCAAGTTCATTTAACTTTGATGGGGGACGATGCTGCAAGAAACTTTTAATTAAATCTGAGTGTTATTTACACTGAAGCGCTGAAAAAGAGTTTTCTAGTGAACTTTTCGTGGTAGGTCTAGGAAAAAAAAAAGAGCTTTTGTGGGTTTAGTACACTGTAGAAAGGAAATATCTCTATTGATTATCCAATAACCATTGGTTCCGTTGTGTGGTTGGTTAGCACGTACTTACTTTGTCCACGCCTTTTTTGGTTAGAAGAGTGCTGACCTGAATAGCCTAAATATCGATACTAATTTTATCGGATACTGACATCTTCGGATTTCATTTTTGGATGGATTTCTTTTAATTATGGAGCTATGTATGCTGTTAAAAAGCTTAATTACTATTTAATGCACAATGCTTTATTTTTTGAATTGTAATAAAATTTAAAAAAGCATCTTAAACGATGATCTATCTCGGGATTCGAAGTCAATTAATTATATGAAAGAGAAGGAAAATAATGTTTATGTGATAAAGCAGACGATAATTACACAGCAAATAATTAGAAGATATCAGGCGAGAATCTAATTATTATCCGTGAATAATTAGAAAATATTTTTATATTTAATGCTATATAAATAAATATAGTATTAAAGTTTAACGCCCTTTTATTATTATAAATTTTTTTATTTAATTTCATGGAGTTTTTCAGTTTTACGAAGTACTAAATTATTAACAAAAGAAAAGTAACATTTTAAAATCAGCTGAGAAAGTGATAATTAAAATGTAAAAGTAGTCGGTATAACTTTTCAAATCTTCGTTTTTAAAATCTATACCTTATATATAAAAGAAAAGCGAAATATGGTAAGATTAAGGTTAACCAATATAATTTTCTGGGATCATTTTTAATTTTATAAATATAAATTTAAGTGATGATACTGAAATTGATTATTATCCAATTTTAAGGAAATACTCCTTGATTTCAAATATTTCAGTTAAATTACATATATCACCAGTTTTAAATTTGCACATCGCACTAGTTTTTCCTTTTATTATAGACTAACTGGTACCCGGCCGGTTGCTGCCGTACAAGAAATGATATTGTAAATATAGTTTGGAATTTGAAATAGTTATCTTGTTTGATTAAGAATGATAAGAAAAATGATTTTATTTATTTTCTTGTCGCTAATGAATATATTCATTGCAATTGGAAGATCTACAAAGACGAAGCATAAATATTATCGATTCTATTTTTATTATTCTATTCTACAAACAAATATTCATTTTTATATATTAGCTTTGTGTGTTATTTTAGAATTGTAAAGGTGTTCTTTCAGAATGGTAATGAAAGAAACTATTTATTGTATCTCATGGTTCATTTAATATTCATTCAGAATTTTTTTTATGAAAAAAAGACCATGTGACTGCATAATAATTGTTAATACCAAGATTTATTATAGTTACTCTTTCGTCAAGTGAGTCCCAATTTGTTCAGCTTCCTCCATTTGATTCACAATTCTGTTTAGAATTCAGGGAAAAAAACCATTCTCTTTCTGTGATCATCTATTGCAGATTTTGGATATTGGTAAGATTTAACATAAACTCTTATCAGTCGCAATGTCTTAATTTCATCAAAAAGCGTCATTCCTTTTATAATAAAAGAATTTGCCGGGCAGCTCTGTGTTTGATATAGACAATGCCATAACCAAAATTTCGAAATTAATAAATGAAATCGCATCATATGCTCGTTATATTGGCTTAAGATTTCAAGTGCTTTGAATTTTATGCAAATTAGTATAACCGAAATGCCTTTACCCTATGTTGGGCAAAATATGTAATATTTCTTTTTCCGCTTTGAAATGCAACCCACCTACTTCAGACAGTATGAGTACAGAATTTTGAACTAGATAATTGATAATTTTTCCGCATTATGTACTTCCACCTCTTGTTCAATTTTTATATCCTATACTTTACATATATTCGATTGAATGAAATCAGCTCATTTCTACAAATATCATTTAATATGAGAAGCAGCAGTTTAATTGCAAACCTAGTACATATTTCGAAAATTGAAAGAAAAACGAAGGACATTAAGATGAAACAGCATACAATTAAATACTAAATATTGTACGGAATTATACATCTATAGTATGAAAGTCTTTAATCAATTGACTTAATTCCTTTCAAGTACAACAATCTACCGAAATTGAAGACAAATTTAAGAATCATTCTCGTAATGTTTTATGGTTTTTCGGTTTGGTTTTTTTAGGATTCTTTGGTACAAGAATTGAAGGGATTGCTTCAAAAAGGATGTAGCTCCAATTTTGGGAGATTTAGAGTTAAATGCACTATCACGTGGCAAAAAAGATCCGTGTTCATTGGGTGACAAAAGAATGTGAGAACCAAGAAGTCCAATCTTAGTTCTCGCATTTTTCAAGGGATGGAGCTGCCTGTCTCATTGGAGTTTCGAATTTTCAGCCGTTTTTTTCGACTTTCTGAAAACTTGCATAATTGGAGGTACCTCACCTCCTTATAGCAGCAAACTATTCGAATTTATTTGAGAAAGCTGCATTATATAGCTAATAATATCCTTAATATCGTTAAAAATCAAAATCAATGCCACCAAAAGTGTAAATACTGATTTTTAAAAGAAATTATAAAGCATGATACACTAGGGAAAAAAGTTTATAAATGAAACTTGTTGGAAAAAACGCACAAGAGAGATATTAAATATGAGGGGAAATATTAACAAATTTTAAGAAGTTAAATAGTTTATTTTACCTATCCAATCAGGAATGGTTACATATGAGAAATTAAAAAAAACTCTGTTGGTGGAAATCAAAAGCAAAACATTTTATTAAAATATGATTAAACATAAAATTGGCATATGTTGGACAAAGGAGTGCCCGCTCTTTTAAAATAATGCTTATGAGTAAAACGTATATGTTCTCACCAAAAAAAATTTTTCCCAACATAAGGCAAAATAAAAAATATAATCTGATTGTAGATTTGAATAAAGTAACTTAGTTGTTTCCTGATAGTACGTATTTGATAATTTAGGTTTAGATTTGGTTAAATATTTCTAAACTATTCGTAATAAATCATGAATACATTATAAATTGTCATGAGTTGAATGCTTATATTTTTCTAATATTTCTTTTGAAATAATGGCGAAATTAAATCTATAATTTAATTATTACTAAATAATTTTATATTATATTTATGTATTAAGCATGAATGTCGAAAGATGAATGATTTAAAAAAATTAATAAGTGCTCATCGAAAATTCTTGAAAGTGAAGAATGATCGGAAAAAATGAATTAGTGTTCATCTCAAATTCTTGAAATCCATTTTAAATTAATCTCCTACCTTTTTGACCTTTCACCTACCTCCTTGAAATCTTGCATGAGAATCCCTGATACTTGAATAATTCCAAATTTAATTAAAACCTAAAATTAAATTTAATTAAATTAATTAAATTTAATTAAAACCTAAAATTAAATTTAATTAAATTAATTAAATTTAATTAAAACCTAAAAATAAATTTAAAACCTAATTAAGCTATTTAAAAAATACTAGCGGGAAAGAAAAGGAATATTTTTTTCAAGGATACTACTAAATTTTTTTTAAATTTCTTTCAAAGTAGGTATAAGCAACACTTAACTTCGCTTTATTACCTGTAATATTTTCTTGAACAAATGCTCAAAATTTGAATTAAAATAAATACTTATTGCTGGAATTTTTCTTATCATGTGAGAATATGATATTGTTTTTGTTTTTTTTTTTAAATCTCAAAATGCACTGGTAAAAAACTGGCAATTTATTGCTATTGCATCTGTTTTTCACTTTTATTGTTTTTTTTTTTAGAAAATGATAAAGATGACTATTACATTTGGCGACTTAACACCAACAAACAGTTACAACTTGGAGCGATCTTTTGCCGTGTACCCGATTCTCCCATTTGGTCTATAAGGCAGGGGCGTAAGAAGTTGACGCAGGAAGAAGCATAGAGAAGAAAATGGAAATGGACGTGAAATAGCTAGTAGCGGACAAAAGTTATATAATATTAATTTTCAATTTTTCTTGTTTGCTAAAAATGTTTTGGAGTCGAACGATTTTGAGATGAGAAAAGTAACTATCATTTTTTAAACATCGGCACATGCGTAGGCACTCACATTAACACTTGACATCGTTACGTGATAGTCACGTAATTGTTAAAAATTTTAAACTCAATTGATTTTGAGATGATTGCAAAACCATCACTTTTCTAAATGCTGGTAATTCGAAATATGAGTCATGTAAAAACATGATATTTTTCTATCAGAGTTATACAACCTGACTTCAAAAAGTTATGTTTCCACATGATATCTTGAAATTTACGATAGCAGATTTCAACTCTTTTTAAATTTTACAGCTACTCAGAAAAAATGTAGCAACCAAACAATCATACTTCCAGTATTAACTTCTATAATATCTGGAAATTTTGAAAAAAAAAACAGTTTTTTAGGTAATTATCATGTAGGAGGAATTTTTTTTAAATAACTTACTATCCAGATTGAGATAAATTTCTGCAACCGACATATAAAGATAAGTTAGGATTAAATTTTCGTTTTAATCATTGCCAGATTGCTCCATGTAATCCAAAAAAATTTAGGTAAAAGAATTTTTAATTAGATTTGCTTAAATATAGAGATCAGTAAATTTAGAAATATAAAAGCTATTTTTAGAGACGAAAATCGAAGAGCAGCTTAAAAAAGTGATAAAATTTTAAGAACCCATTCATAAATAAAAATAAATGAATCTTAATTGAGAAATTCAGCGTTAAAAAGTAATATTGTTGATTAAATAAGGTAAGATTTTCTTTTAATTTTTGTTTATATCGAGTGAGAAAAAAGTCCGTAAAATCTTTAGAAATTTATAAAACTTGTAAAATTAAGCAAAACAATAATAGTTTACAGATTTAGCACAGAATTTTTTGGTAATTTTTTTATTATTCAATAAACACCCTATTGGAGGCGCTGGTTGAACGACTTTTAGCATAGTCAAAACCATGGCTCTTGTGGCAATAAAATCCAAAAACTCCAGCTTGAACGACTTAGTTGGAAATATGCCAATGAAACAGGCAATTGTGAATACTTACGCTCTTGATTCAGAATCAGATCTTCGTTGCATTCTATATAAGGTTAGCAGATTTAGTTTTATGACAGATAATGCTATATGGAAAAGGTAAAACTTGGTTGATGAAGTCGTTTTACCTGAACTGGGAATCAGCTTTTTTTGCACTGCCCTAAGTTTTGACTTCAGAGAAATGTGCAGAATGGAACAGGACCTTTAACATGTAGTCTTCATAAAATCACTTGTTCAACGATTTGAGGAATTTGGATTGCTGAAAGATCATGGAAGGACCAGAAGACTAAGTCTGATGCAGAAACTTTCAGAGCCCGTTCCAGCCGGAATGGAACCAAAACCGCGGCAGGCGACTGGAAGTGCACTAGAAGCTGACAGACATTTGGGATTACAACCATCCTCGAAACGCAACATTCTTCGTGGAGTTCTTAATCAGTATCCATTAAAATTACAGTTATGCCATGAACATTTAGCATCGGATACTGTAGAGAGAAAAGCATTTGCGAGCCTGGCTTTCTCCAAAAGAGATCCCTTCAAGATGAAGCAACAAGTCACACTGCTTTTTCGGTCAAGGAATTCCTGATACAGACATTTGGAGAATTATTAGTAGACATTGTAAGTTTTCATGACCTTCTCAATATCTAAATATGACAGCAGCAAACTTTTGACCATGGGGAAATTTAAAATTCAGGCAGTATCGAAGCCGTCCATTAAATCTGTTGGCATTAAAAGATTCAGTCATTCAAGAGATGTCATAATAGAGATATGATCATTGAACTTTATGTAAGGAATTTACAGGTGTCGTTAAATGATTTTGCATTTTTGTACGACATTGAGAAGACTCAGAGAGATAAATATTCAATTCATTTCCCGAAGAAAATTGAGTATCCATTGAAAGATATATCCAAAAGAATCATTTGATGGTAACTGGTATAAACATATTGGGTATCGCTGTACCAAGAGCATCTATATGACACAGACTTTCACCTAACGTCTTCTAGAGTTTAAAATATTCGATGTTACGAACTTTTCATCAACATTATTTTTAACTTAAAAACATTCCACAAGACTTATAGTTAAATGCGATGTATGTGATCACATTCTTTATTTGCCAGGTTGATGAGTAAAAGAAAAATATACTGTTTTAACCCTCATATTTCAAATATTTGCCTCATATTTCACTAATTTTTCAAAGGCAAATATACCCTCAAATATGCCTTTGCCAAATATTAGCCCTTTTTACTACGCTATTATACAAATGTACGTCTCATGGCATTGGACATGCGTGAACATAATTTGTTTTGATTATTCTGTTTAACATAATTAATTTTGCAGTAAAAGATAATTAATTAATATTATTTATTTAGTATTAAAATAATTAATTTTGCAGCAAAAACCCTGTTAATTTTAAAATTTGTGATAAATACTTATTATTAATGGGTAAAATAATTTTTGGAAAGTTTTAAGCACATATAACTTTTTTTTATTGATTTATTGATAAATTTTCTAAAATTAACATATTACTTTGTTTAGAAGGTAAATCATTTTCTTTGACACATCAATCATTGTAGATATCTAACTCACTTATTTACCTGTTAACCCTATTTCTCGATAAATACTGAGATATGTATGACACATCAAATTATTCTCATATTTATCTATAATTCATTCATTTTCTTTGAACTTAAAACTAAATTTTAAAAAAATACTGTATGAACTGTTACTTACAAATGACGTCATCACAAAATCTTGTAATTTATTATCTGAAATTCAGAACTAATTTCATGTTAAATTAAATTCATTATTAGCCAAAGAGGGTATTGAATAAGAAATTATTGTAACCAATTCCTGAATACACTTTAGAAATTACTTATAAACTTTGAATAGTTAATGCTACAATAACTGTTATATCAAAATGTTACTTACTAAATGTTACTATCAAAATGTACAAAATTACATTTTGATCTTTAATGTTCGTTCACGTCTCACTAAAAAAGTTGTAGGAAATCCAATTTAATATCTGCAAATATAATAATAAAAATTCCAAAATGCATAGCGGTAAACATTGTATCAGAATTCTATTAGTTTCTTCCAGTTCAAGCAATTTTTTTTGTGAAAAACAATTTTAAAACTTCTTTTGTACCTTTATAAAAAAAAGGATTTTGACTCGTTTCAATAACTTATTTTCTAGGTCAAACATTTCACAATTGCTTACTACCTTATCATCCAATATCGGTTCATGCCATGATGACATCACTAATATCTCTTACTTCTTCCTGGTAGGCCATAAACTCCTGGAAAAAATAACAGATTTTTACGACGTTTTATCACTTACCGCGAGGAGCTTTTACTCTCTCATCGAATTTTCTTTTGTTTTCAAAGATTTTAACACCCGCTTTTCTTTTGACTAGTCCCTAACTTTTTTTTAGTTTTGTTCTTTAAATTGCTTTTTTTCTGAGATCTTCCTTGTTTAAACATTTGTTGTGGCCTTTTTCTTTTCATAAAAGTGTATGAAGTTTACTGAATCGCTCGTAAACTCACGCAATTGCAGTTGCAGGAGACAAGAAAACCGTGAATTATTTTTCAGATGAGCTAAAAAAATCGATGTATCAGGCGTAATACTCTTAAGAATTATTTTTGAGACAAAAATATTGCCTGAGCTCCGACATAGTTTGTTAAATATATGATATTTATGAACTTCGGGAATGTGCATAAATTTAACGGTTTCTATTTAGTTGTGTAAGACTAGTTCGTAATTGTTTTCTTTTCTTAAAAATAAATTATTAAAGTTTATGGAGTTTTTTTACTGATTTATTATACTAAATATATTGTAAAAAATGAATTGTTCTACTAGCATGAAAAATATTTGCATTATTTTTTAAAAAATTTTCTTAGTTTATGGTTTAATATTTAGGGATTCAACATTATTTGAATTGTTCAACATTCTTTCCTGTGGCTTTCAAAAACGGATCTCTGTAACATTGAATCATGGTCAAATGACGAAGATTGTGACTGAGTCAGCACTAACTCTTCTAAACTTCTTTTCTAAACCAGAGAGAGATTATTTGACTCGGATTTAACATGAAAAAGTGCATAAATTTCCTATAAATTAAACAGGACATATGAAATCCAATTAAACTATATTTAGAAAATGCATAACATTATTTTTTGTTTTATTTAAATAATTAAGTTGGTTACCTAAAACAGGCTTCTAAATTTGTCTGGATATCTTAAGAGAAAAGGAGAATTAGTCTGGAAAATTGAATGATTTTTTTCACGTTTAAATAAAAAGTTGTTAATCTAAGTGAAGTTTGCGTTTAAAGCTGTAGGTATTAAAAAAACATATACAATGAGACAGAAAAATGATAATCTACTACAAATTCAAAAGCAACTTCTACTCTTTTCCCACATCAATTATGAGGTAACACATCCATTTGTCAGCTTAGAGCCCCGATTTGTATAAACAACTCAACAGTTTAAGTCAATAAAACTGCTGTTATACCGCACTGTGCTCTTTTTCGTGATAATTTGCCAGTAATATCTTATGAATTGAGTGCAGATGAGTAATCTTCTGAACCCAAATTTGAAATATTGACACCAGTTTTTGCAAGTGCCTTGGCTACGCCCAGCTGCTAATAACATTGAGATTATTTTTTTAAAATATTTTCAAAGTAATTTCTTTTTTGCTGCCATTGCTTTTCAGGGTCCATATAATCAGATTCAAATGGTTTAAAATTAATAAAATTGTTAAATTACTTAAATAGCTCTTAGAATTATTAACACATTTGAAAAAGAAGGAAATTTTTATTTAAATTGATAAAATAATAAAAATGTATGCTTGTGTATTTATTCTAATCCTATGTATGATAATATCAGATCCAGTTGCCACCATCTTAGTTTATTTTACTGATCGTAACGTAACGTATTAAACCGTCAATGGTGCTATTTTGGGGTGAACCTTTTTATATTGAATCATGGTCAGACATTGAGGAAGACGCTTAAGTTGGCAGTCACTCTCAAAATTTCAACAGCACACCAGTGGGAAGACGTTTGTCCTCGAAGGATCTAACGTGCACTTTATCTTATTACATGACAGTTCTTAAGTGAGATCGTATCTCGAACCTGAAACCTTCCAATTTTGAAGCTGAAAACTTACCACCAGGCCACCTTGGTCCTTGCCTCCATCTGAACGTGGCTCATTATTGTGAATGCTTAATATATGATTATGAAACGAAATCTGAATCTAAATCATTAATTCAAAACATAAAGTACGTATTTCTCTCTGTTATATTATACTTCATCTCTAAAATGTGACATTTGAATTTAAAAATATATATATATAATGTAGATAGTACGTCATCACATAAATAAAGCAACTGATTTCTGGTAACTTCATCTAATCCAAGTTAAGTGTTTTTAATCAGTAGGCTAAATAATCAGGCTACCAAGTATTTCCAGCGATATGAATACATTCCACGTGTCATTCCTGATAATGTCCATTTCACCAATCACACATATCCGCTTGATAAAGTCGACCGCTTAAATTACGGAATTAGTTCATCCGTATGTACATCTCAAACCAGGTATGTTTTCCCCGGAGATAGAGACGGCGATATAGACAGGCGTATCAGAGAATCCATCCCAAACAGATTGGTTAATTTCGGGCCGAGTTTTAACACGAATTACGAACTCATTGACGCCATGTTTAATGCAATTGCTGGCAAAATTTATAACCAGGGGTCAGCTCGCATTTCCGGCCAACCGCATTCTGTGGTCGAGTTGACGTGGATGCAGTAGGCCGATGTCTGGTCAGCCTCAGGTTCACCTGTCTCTCGCATCAATTATTTTCACCGTAAACAGGGATTTGGAATCACGATTGGGACTGTCTGTAGGTTCCATTAATAGGCTCTAATCTGGAAATTTCGGTATGCCTACCAGTATATATTTGCTCTACATAACTGATAGGTCTGTAGCCATTACAAATTTAGTTTTTACTCTACCTAATGTGCTGATTGGCTATGGAACCCAACAGACACGTCTGGATACGACGCTCAAAAAAACCATAATTGATATTTTAGGATAAAAATCTATGAATTAATAGCAATTTATGTTATAAAATAAGATAGACAAATTATGTTTGCAAATTTCTTTTGACTTACTTATCAAAGACAGTTTAGCCAAAATTATTCATTATACATTTAATGCTATTATTTGGAATGTGCTATTCCGTAAATTCTTTTCAAAATATCTTATTTAGTTTTTACTCTACCTAATGAGCTAATTGGCTTATGTAACCAGACAGACACGTATGGAGCCGACGCTAAAAAAACCATAACTGATAGTTTAGCATAAAAATCTATAAATTAATAACAATTTATGTTATGAAATAAAATAGACAAATAATGTTTGCGAATTTCTTTTTCCTTACTTATTAAAGAAAATTTAGACAAAATTATTGAGTATACTTTTAATTCTTTACTTTTAATACTTTTAATTTAGAACCTATTATTACATGAGCTTTTTTCCACAATAATCTACTTTGCTGAATTTATTAAATGTCAATGACAAAATCATGCAGTAAGTTTCAAAGCTTTAACAAAAATCTAACAACAAATGACGTCAGTTATTCAAAAATTGTTTAATATTAATCTGTTTAATCTAACTTGTTTCATGCTTTCTTATGTTCAAAAAAATTTAATGACAGAACTGTAATGACAAACTATGTTTGAATTAATTTAATATGTAAATCGTCAAATTTATTAACGTTTCTCTAATTATGCGTTTGAGAAATAATGAACAAGCCATTTAAGTTTTTTTGTTCGAATATATTTAATTATTTAGGTTGAAAAATTAATTATTGAGCGTGGTTTTATACTAAAGAAAATAATTAATGATGTCTTAAGTACCACACTATTACTGAAGAAAACTGGAATAGTTTTTACATGAATATTTTTTAAATTGCCTTTATTTTTTCATTATTTCACAAAGGGTAACGTTTAGTTAGGCAGATATTATGGGAGTTCCCTAATTTATTTTCGCGTAATTGTGTTCGAAGATAATTTCATAAATATAAGATTATCTAATTAAAACTATCTAATTATTGATACTTCAAGCCGGAACAAGATATGATTTTAAAGAATTCAAATGAATAATCGTCAATAGAATTTATGAATTAGCAGGTACCATTAAATTTAACAATAGAATTTAAAATATTTTGCATTTTATTCTTTAGATCTTTTCTTTGGGTCATTAGTAAATCCATACCACTGTTAGATATTGTTCAATAAACCATATCTAATAAAGTTTGCCTAGATTGAAATTGGAGTTTTTAAGATAAGTAACTACGATTAAAAATCGAATTTTGATTAAATATTGTATTCTATTCTAATTTCTGTTTGTGTCCTTTTGTTTAAAAAAACTCTAAAAGTTATTTTCTGTTCTTATTTTAGCAAGTATCTTTCATATTTATATGTGCATCATTTGTGTTGTTACTCTAATATTTTACATCTTTAAATGCTATCCTCTCAAATTTTAACTTTTGATAAATTTTTTGTTCACAAAACTTCAGAAGTTAGCATTTTTATGTATATTTTTAAATTTAAATCTAGCATAATATTTATAAACATGTTCTCAGTTTCCTTAATTACAAAATGATCAATCATTTCATTAAATTTTTATAGCTGCTTCTTGATCTGAAAAGAAATGAAAATTTCGTCTTATTTTTCAATCACACTCCTGCATCATCAGCTTATTTCTTAGCCCATAACATTTTTATCTCTAAAATTTTAATGAATCATTTGATAAACATCTAAACTTTATTTTATTTTATTGTGTACCTCTTTTTAGAAAACAAATATATCCCAATTCTCAAAAAACTTCTTTCTTTTAAATGATAATTTTTTTGCCTTTAATAGCTTATTTTAATCATGTTATTATGTAAAAATATTCTAAAATGCAGGTATTTTATGACGCTTTTAAAAATATACTTCCAAAAATAGCTGTGAGATATCTTAAGAGATGATTGCTTTATACACTTCCAAGCGCTATACTTTTCAGTATAGCGTTTGGCAAACCATTCACAGCAATATTTTTCTAATGTATTATAATTAATTATTTTAGCTGACAAATGACTGAAAATTCCAAAATTTAAATTGGAAATAAATTTTACAGAGCAGTTTTGCGTGCTTTTTCAGGGTCTTAGAGATTATATCATTTTCCAAAAATCTCTTAAATTTATATTTCACTAGCTATAACCAGCGACTTCGTTCGCGGGGAAATTTTGATGCATATATATGAGAACTGATGGTCTAATCAGCATCGGCAGTGGCTGTTTAAAATTGCCTGAGAGCTAAACGTCAACTCCGCCCATCAACGCCTGGTTGCTGCGAATGTCCTACAGGCTGTAGTTTAACTCCTATATACTCTATCGTCCCATACTATTGCACTGGTACAAAAATATTCCAAGGCAGCTGTTTTTAGTGATGTTGCATATTGAGGTATCTTTGCTTGCAAGATTAAGCGGCAATTCGAAAACGGAAAGTGCAGTCCTGTCACCGTTAAGCAAAATTGTAGCAATGTCCGCGGAAACTACAGCCGGAGTTATATTGTGGCTCTTGCGGACAGGAGATTGTCTACAGGGATATTGGGCTAACAGGAGATTCAGCCCAAACGTTTTATCCGTACCACCTGATACGTCAAGAAAGAATTATCCCGCCTTTCCATTACTTACTCGGTTCAGAATCGTTTCGCAGACTTCACGTTGCCTGGGAAGTAATTATAATGAAATTGCATCATTGACTTGCGCATCTAAAACAGAGGTGTCGTAGTTTAGCACCTTCATAACTTCACTTTAATACCCCTTTTCGCCGAAATCAGCGATACATTTTCCAGATATAGAAATAATTTTATCCTCAATTTAATCTCGTTTAGTGATAAGACCATTGTGAGTGCCATTCAGCCTATGTATGATATTTTCTGATAAAGCGTACGTGTATTTATCCCACAGCTGGAGTGGGTTTGATAGTTCACAATCGCTCACAAAAATTTCAAACATGTATTCTAGCTACTTTCATAGCTGGAGCTTTTACTTCTCTTCGCAAGATTAGACTTGCGTTTACTGGCCATTTCGAAAAACTATCAAATAATGACAAATAAAAAAAAATTTAAACTAACCTAAAAATGGTACATTTGAAAGTATAAGCAAATGCGAAAAATATATAACTAACATAAATACAGTTTAATTACAAAAGCACACAACTAACCTATAAACAATTTATTTATATTGTATACTCGAAATAAAACAAAGCAGCACATCAAGTCCATGTTTCATCAAAATCAAGTCAAATTTGTTTTATTTATCTATCGAGTATGAAAACACAGTTTTCAACAATCACGCGTTAACTTTCAACGCCATTTGCCAAATGCCTGACTTTCCTACGCCAGTTGGGGTAACGCAATGCAGACTTTCCTTTATTCTGTTTTATTTTAATTTGAAACGTCAGAATGAATCCGAAAGATCGATTAATTAACTACATTTGATTTTAAATATATCAAATTCTAAGAAAATAAACAGCATCGTTTGAAATAATCGATCGAAACCATTCTAAGCCAAACCTCATTACTGTTGGGAAAAAAAAAACTTGGAGTGTTACTCATCTATGGCGGGATTTGATCTCAGCGTTTGGGCTCGAAAGTTGGATTTTAGTTAATAAAAAATAAACCGTTCAATTAACCGGAATAAATAGTAGCCTGTGTTTTATTCTAGTCTATAATATAATAATTCCAGTCTTGAAAAAAAAGAATTAATGCGAAATTTTTTTATAAACTGTGGGAATCATCTGCCTGAAATTTTATTACATTCTCTCTAATGAAGATCGTATTCCCCTGTCTTCATATAAAAATGCAGATAAAGTGAGCCCGTCAGTATATTCTATAGCCTCACTAAATCTCTACATTCAAATAGTAGTTGCAAAAGTAGGCCTTTAGAGTGAATTTGGCATTTTTTTCTGAATTTGTTAGGAGAATATGTATTTACGAAGCCTTTTTCTCAACCGATTGATGCCAAAATTTGGGATATAGCTGTAGGAATCACTAGTACAATAGAAGTACTGTAGTAGGAATCCCCAGATAACATTCAAGTCAATTAGTTTAACATTTATTATATTTAATACATAAGAAAATACCGACTGATATACAGTAAAAGGCAAAAAATTAATAGGATTCTGTTTTTAATATTTTAAACCTGTGTCCAAAATTTTATTTACTTAGCTGTAAGCGATTTATAGTTATCGAGCACATTTGTCGACTAACATTTAGACAGATAGATCTTCTGTAAATGGGTTTTGCTCAAAATAGAATAGGAATTAACAAATTATGCCGTTAAATCCACATATCAAATTCTAGCCTTCTAGCTCAAAACATTTTTGAGTTAATGTTTTCACAAACGGACAGACATACAGGCATAAATCTAAAATTATATCACACTTTCTATTTTTCTAACTTATGAAATGTGAAAATTCGTCAAAGTCTCGAGTTAAATTTCTTTTGTCGATTAATATACTTCATCAATATTTCGTGAGCGAAGGGAAAAAATGATATATTTGCTGATCAACTCAGAAAAAACTTACTATCCTTTTTTAGACTCGTAGAGGGAAACATTATTTATACCAAAAGTTATATCAACTTATCCCTGCATCAAGGCATAGGGGTAGCAAGGCATAGTCTTCTCCGTGATCTGGGCATCCTGGGTTCGAGTCCCTGTTCGGGTATGGTTGTTCTTCCTCTGTTCTATCTATGAGAAGTGTGAATGTGCCTTCCTGTAAAAAAGGTGTAGTGCAAGTAAATGAGTAATGCGTGAGTGACAAAGTTGTATTAAAGCAAGGGACACACTCTATCTGCTGAAATTGCTGTCTTCGTAACATCAGCCTTGTCCAATGGGAAGGGTCATAAGAAGCAACACAACACAGCAAAACTGTAAAAATGCTGTACAAAAGTTTAGAAAATTTAGTTACGAGAATCGTAAACAGATGGTGCTCTAATCACAATGCCCATAGACGCTTTCAGAGTGACGTCAAAAATGAAAAATGACTCGCAATCTGACTCCTTGTGACTTCTTTCTGTGGGGAGCATTGAAAGACACTGTCTATAGAAACAATCCCGCCACTCTAGTTGAGCTTTAATCGTTGATTGAGGTTGCATGTGATTCCATTTCCGTTGAGGCATTGGAAGACGTGATGTCAAATTTCATTGTTCGATTACTCCCCTCTTTGTTTCGAACGGTGAACATTTTGAAAAAATTGTATTTTGATTGAAAAGAGTGCATTACTTTATTGTTTTGTTTTTAATACTCCTTTCAGCGAAAGAGTTTTCAGCGCAGAGTGCCATCTATTAACGACTTTTGTTGATAAATTTTCTAAATTTTGTACACTATTTTTACAGTTTTTCTAATAAGCGTAAAGTTTACCACATAATTCTATCTATCTTTTTTGTAGAGATACTGAATTTTGAAATCAAGGCTTATTCGCTTATCGTCCTGTACAATCAAGTTACTATTGCAAACTCAAATTTTAAAATTGAAGTGAATTTAAGCAAATTGATTTTAAATACTTATTTAATTGTTGGATAAAATATAAATGTCAAAATGCCCGCTGATTTTATTTTCGGTTAAGGAACTCAATGTTTTATTTTTGTACTAAACCTATTTTACTTCCTGGAAACATTTAAAAAACACCTTACATAGTAATCTTTTAGTGGAACTTATTAATTAATAAAAATATTACTAGAATATAAATATATATAATAGAATATATATAAAAATACTCTAGAATTTGAGTCATTACATACAACAATGATGCGCAGTGCTGGAGGTACAGATGAATATCGTATGTGATTTTAGATGATGGAAAATAATTATTATTACACATTATTTTTAATATAACAATACAAACAATATACGCTAATATAAAGCACTTATGCTAGCAGAACAAAGATAGATATATCAGCTTGAAATGATGCGAATGTTATAATTTTAATAAAACTGAATGATTTGGCTTTGATCATAAAATGCTCATAAATTTTTCAGTATCCAGATTCATTATTGTTCTCTCAGCCAAAACTTCGAATGAGTATCAACTCCTATTCTTTCAAAATTTAACCTCTTCTTTTATTCATGAGATCGTGCATGTGTCATTTATTTAAATAAAACCATCTTTCCTCACAATGCTAGCTTTTCAACCTCAAAGCTGATTCTAAATAACGGAACACAACATTTCTTAATTTGGCTTGTAATACCATCAACCCTCGAAACGGATTAACGCCAATAGGTGTTTAATATTCATGAAACTTCAGTCTATTCAGCAATTCATTATTTCGTTGGCGAGAGCGGGAACCATTAAAGATTCTTGGCATCAAGGAAGCCAACTTCTTTATGTTTCGTAATTGCTAAAATGATCCTTATTCTTATTAGTTTGCCAACCGAGAGATTGCATTGGGGTAATCGACTCGGATTACGAGGTTTATAAAACGCGAAATGTGATTGGCCGAGAGGTTAATGATGATCTAGAGAAAGATTAGCTTTCAGCCATTGGGAGGTTTCATAAAAAATAGTTTTTTTTCAAAAAAAAACAGCAAAACGAAAGATGTTGTTTTGTAGGGCAGAAGTTTTTCTACAAGAATGTATGAATTTTTTAATAGGGCTTATTTAAAAATTTATATTTTCTCCTTATTTTAAAATTTCTGATTAAGGAACTTCTAGTAAATAGGATTTTTTTTGCATTTAAGTCTATATGTTCTGAAAGAAAAATGTGCAAAAAATGTTAATTTAAAGTTTTAATGAATTTTCAAAGGAACTCTCAACAATAAATCAGGAAATTTTTGTTGTTTCATTAATTATTTTTTTAAAGATTGTGTAATTAATAGTGTGCTTGGCTAATATTCTAGTCGAGATATCTTGCAATTATAAGCCAGTCAGTGTAAAACATTAAGTAAAAAAAATATGATAAGATAAAGATGAGATTCGAATAACATTCAATAATTTATTCATAAAAATATTGCTAATGCTTTTTAATTTTGTTGTCTAATGTTGAAGAAATTTCTTGTGTTTTTTTCTGAAAACTTTCGGTTAAAAACTTTTTTAATTTATTCATAAAAAGGATTCTGTTGCCGTGGCATAATTCAAACTGTTATCTTTGAAATTATAGACTAGTCAGCTATTTTTCAAATTAAATCGAAAATATCTGAGACTGTCTATAAAAGTCTGTCTGTAAAGACTTGTCTATAAAAGAAAAATATTTGAAAGTTGATAACATGAGAAAAGGGAAAGAACATGAAAACATTTTTCTTTTTTTCAGCTGGTACAGAAATAAAATCTATTATTTTCATCTGCTCATCAGATTAACTCTCATTATTAATTCTTTTTTCTAAAATAGTGATTGATGAATAGGAAATAGAGAGAAATTGATTACGAGGTGATTACGGTAAAAAAGGAAGTTCCTTGTGCGATTAAATCCTAATTATTTTGTGTAACAAGAATTGAGTTTATAAATTAAAATAATGATGGAGTTGGATCTGTATAACTAGTTAAGTTAAAATATGCTGAATAACATATGTATATCATTTTTTCGTCTTTTTAAACTTATGGAAATCGAGAAGTAATCTATTCTTTTTTTATGTATTTATTCTCGGGCTAGAATAGGCAATCTCTTTTACAACCTGGCCCTTCAGTAGATTTTATTATTGGAAAATCTTCATTTTTTATCACACTTATGTCATCTTGGTATGTCGTATATTATGATAAGGTTGAATATCTCGATACTTCAGATGAATTAGATATTTTTTGTGTAGATGTTTCATTTTATCTGCCATGGGTGAGCAAATTATTCATCTCAGAACCATTCTTAAAAATTGATCAGATTAGAATTATGAAGAAAATTACCTCTTTTAATGACTAAATACACATAATGAATAGAACGGCAAGAATTTAGAGAGCCAAACGGTGAATTAAATTATATTACGCTACAAAGAAGTTAGGAAAAGTGTGTATTGCTAACTATGGGCTCATGTATTTTTGTTGTCGCTGCTTTCTGTACTTGGTTAGATTTCCATTTAAATTTCATTTGTATTCAATCATTAAAGAACGTGTTAAAAAATTATTGAATGAATGAATTAGTGAATGAATGAATTGTTAGTTATAAAATTATAAGAAATAAAAAAATGTGGTGAAATTTTTGCATTGTCTGAAGCATAACTATTTTGCTACATCGAATTATGTAGTAAAACATATGCATAATGCCGCAATTACTAAACCTTTGTTACATTTAAACATGCTCTATCGGAGGAACCCCATATACAGGAGGGACAGTTATAAAAGCTCGTTGTTTATCCCCATGATCAAACCAGTGAAGTACTTATTTGCTTCTATCTGTTGCATTAGAAGGAATTAATTGTTCTTACCAACTAACGATTTTTTCAAGTAAAATGTTAGCAATTTTTCTCATACTTGGAAAAAAAATTTCTGAATCGTAACGAGATTACTACAACTAATAAGATTAATAACATAAAAAACACTTTCTTTTACATAGAATATACATATACATATTTGACACACACACACACACACACACACACACACACACACACACACATATATATATATATATATATATATATATATATATAATGATGAGTTAAGTTGCTTTAAATTTTAATTTTTTTTCCTTCCAAGCTAAAAATTCTTACAAACGAAAGGATTTTTCTGGTTGCTCAATCGAACTAACTACCACATAACAATGCCAAGCTCGATGCAGTTCAGCCTGTATCAGGTTTATTTAATTCCGCTCTTTCGACTTCGAGCATTCAATCTGGATATGGCAGACATAAAAAGAGTTCGAAAACCCCAGCAGGCGATTTTTTCCATACCGTTTGTTCCATTCTATCCCCTCAGAGATCGTTTAGCACTGGGTCAGTAAAAAACACTGAGGAGTAGTGATCGGTTTTTTAAACGAGCGAAAAAACCCTTCGTGTTTGTTACATTAATCTTGATTTTTTTTCGTGATTGAACATCAAGTACCAGAGCAAGGAAAGAATCAAGTTTAAAATCAATCAAAATTTTCAAATACGGAAAATATTTAATAAAATGTTTTAATATATAGCTATAAATATCAAATATTATTCATAAATTGTTGACCAGATTTGCTTACAATGAAGACGAATGTGTCTTTGTGTGTTAGGTTTGCTTGTTAGTCTGTTTGATCTAAAGCTACTAAACATCGGAATAGAGATTCTATTTATGCTCAAGGGTAAGAATGTACACCTAATAGATGTTTTTTACATTTTAATTAGAATCTGGATAACTTAAAGTTTAGCTAAATTTTTGCCTTTCTTTTACGATAATTTGTGAAAATGTGGCTGCGCAAAAATTATTTTTGGAAGTTATCTTTAAATTCAAAATAGTATATCTTCAACGATATCAATTTTTAACTTATAAATTAAGGTTTTATTTTTAATAATTTAACAGATTAAAAATATTACTTTGTACTGATGACTTAGCAGCTCAAAGCTTTGTCTGGATTCGTCAGCACCGTCATTGGACTCCTAATGATTGGAAAAATATTCTCTGGTCTGGCGAGTTACATTTCCAATTGTATAGGGTGAATAGCCATGTAAGAGTGTGGAGGAAACTCCAAGAATCCATGGAACTCTCACCGAATTTGAACATTTGTCAATATGAAAGTAACACATTGATAAAAGCAAATTTTCCCACACACATATAAGGTGTGTCTGCAGGTTAATGTTTGTCCTTCTTTTTTGTGAGTTAAAATGTTGATTTATATGCTTAAAACATTTTTAAATTATTAAAAAAAATTTTACCTTTGCATGTTAAAAATTTGCTTTCATCAGCGTGTTGCTCTCATGTAGACAAAAGCTCAGATTCAAAGATATGGTAGGGGTTCCATGAATTCCTAGAGTTTCCTCATTCCCATGTAAGGATGTACCCTTACATGATCATTCGCCCTATGCAATTGGAAATCTGACTCGCCAGACCAGAGTATGTTTTTCCAATCATTAAGAGCCCAATGATGGTGCTGACGAGTCCAGGCAAGGCACAGAGCTTTTTGCAGCTGAGTCAACAATGGTACACGAGATGGTCTGCGGCTACTAAATACCATATCAATTAGGTTAATTTGAACTGTGCATACGCTGATACATGTTGATGCCTACATTCAAATCTGCAGTAATTAGAGGAACTTTTGAACGTCTATCTGGTGTAACTATACTTTTCAGCCTTCGATCATGCTGTTTGCCAAGGTTTTTTTTTTTTATCTCGTCACTGTCAGATATTTGAAATTTTACCAGAAACTTGATGATCGGGATGCATTCTTGAAATGGCCGTTCGCGAAAATCTAAATTTCATTGCTATCTCGGAAATGCTGTGCCACATCTCTCGTGCGCCAGCGATTAGCCAAAGTTGAAAATCATTTAAATCTTGATAATTTGCCATTGTAACGAAGAAAATTGATTTAATAGTCTTCTGGAACACCTCTTGTCTTACATGCGCAGTATCGGCAACGTCGCATTATGCTGATTGGTTGAACACCTCAATTATTTGCATACGACCTACTATACCAGTTTTTCTGACTCTTCAATGCACATTTGCTTGCTGAATTCTGCGATATATACCGATTTTTTATGTTTCATACTTGTATATTCTGATGCTCAGAAATTAGAAAATTTTTAGCGGATAAGTAAAAACCTTTTCAATTGCCTCAAGACTGTCGTATTTATTAGATAAAGGGCTTATTCATCTCGCTCCCTTTGTAATATACAAAAAACACATTTTATTCATTAAGTTGCACTGAAAACTGTTATTTTTGAAAACGAAAACTTTTTAAAATCCATTTATACTAGCGGAAGGGTTTTTCTGAGTCGCTCGCTGAATCAAACTAGCTAACCCTGAACAGTACCGAGTGAAGTGCAACGCAGTTTGTATCAGATTTATTTAGTTCCGCTCTTTCGAATTCGAGCATTCAAGTATAGAAAGAAAAAAAAAGAATTTATAGAAACCCCAGCAGACGATCTTTTCCGTATCGTTTGTTCTCTTCGATCCAATCAGTGATCGTTTAGCAACGGACCAATAAAAAACTCTGAGGAGTAGCGCTAAGGTTTTCAAACGGGCGGAAAACAGTTTCTGTTTTTATCTTGGTTTTTTCCCTTCTCTTTGGGTCTCAAGTTGTACTACAGAAAGAAAAGGGTCAAGGTTTTAATCAATCGAAATCCAGGCTGACAATTTAATCAAATATTTTGCTATGTAACTACTATAAAAACTAAATAATATTGACATAATTATGTATTCATTTGAATGTAAACGTCAAATATTGCCTAGAAAATCCTTTACCATGTTTAATCCATATTTTTTAAGTTATTTTATTGGATATAACGTTTGTTTTCAGAGATGTACTGCATTTCTGTTTCAGTTAAAAGTCGACGAAATAACTTAAGCATTTTGCCAAATCTAGCCTTTCAGAAGTGATAATTCAACGCCTGTACTATGCATAAATAGAAGGAATAAGGATTTAAAATAACAATCGTTTGGTTCAAATATTCCCATTATAAATTTGACTGAGACAAATTCAAGTTTTTAAAAAATAATCTCGCATCAGAATTATATTCTTATGTCATTATTCAAAATGTAATTTCATAGAAATAAAGAATAAAGTGAAAAATTTTAACGCATATAAAAAACAAAATAAAAATTCATATAATTATATTCTCCATTTATTACAAAATTTTCTTCCATCTAGGCTAATAAGGAACATGAATGTATGTGCATTAGTATTGGTTCCTATAGAGTAAACCATTTAACCTAGAGCCATCAAAGGTATGTAATTTAAAGTATAAAACTGTGCCACTCAGAAAACCTTATAATTAGATTTCTAATTAGTTAAAAATGGAACGATAAAATTGTGATCTTAAGTTTTACCACTATAGGTTTTGAAAGTGTAGTTGCAAAACTTCTTATATCTTAAAATTCAAGACATTGTTGCTCTAAAATTCAAATAATTTTCATTATTTCATCAAATATTTAATAGCGTAATTTTTTCCACTGTTAAAAACGAAAAAAAAAAAAGTAATAAATAAAACGAATTTAATTTAGCGTTTGTACAGTTGTTAACTTGATTTAAAAACTGAAGTTACAAATACAGCGAACGTTAATAAACGGATGAATTTTATTTCTTAAATAATGCTACAATGTCATAGAGCTGGTCTCCATTAGGGAAATTCATTCATGCAATGAATAGAACATATATAATATGTTAGTGTGTGTGTTACAATTCCCACTTTTTATTTAATTACTTCTAACTCTCACTCTAGAAAACTGATTGCATTTTCTCGAGCCCTCAGTGAAAAGATACAAATCTTTAACACCCTTTCATCTTTTTAAAAGGTACCTAAGACTCCCTAGCTTAAGTCGACACATGGTAAAAAATCCCTATCAGAATCTCATAATAAAATCACTGAACAGGCATATTTCTGTTTGCTCTTGTGTCACGGTGTATACTGAAATCGCTATCGTTTCTTCCCTGTATAATATTTCTCTCGTGTTAAAATGAACTGAATTTAAATTCCAAAAGTTTCTTCTTTTCGGTGACGTCTCTGGAAAATTTTTATAATATAAAGATTATAGAAAACCAATTTGATGTTTGACAATTTTGTGGGATTATGGGCATGAAGTTTTATCTAAAGCATGCAGATGAAATTATATGAACCAATATTGACGATTAATCACCTGGTGGCTAAAGGCGATAGTACAATTTAAAAATTTTATTTTCGAGAGAATTATCATCAAATTTTTCATGCATGCTCTCAAATAACGTTGTTATCCTCCATTTCATCCCTAATAAAATTTTGGATGCCTATAATCCTCTAATTATTTTCAGTATCCCGAACATAGAATATTTTGCATCGTGCTATATTAAAAAGTATCGATTATAAACATTACGTGCCGTGTTTTCAAATGCATGAAATCAAAATTTATTTAAATCGTAGCGTTATGTCTCATCACGTTTACATGCATGAGAATGCAGCGTCACAGATGGACAATACTTTGGTAAGTTTGGTACGAAATTTAACAGAAGTATTCACAAAAAATACTTAAGTTTACTTATATAAATCATTGCGTTTTTGAGTTACAGCTTTTATATACATTCGAAATTGCAGCAGACCAGTGGCCAATTCTTCGATTAACTTTATTTAAAATGTGATTAATATTTATGCTTTGACAGCAAAATCTGTGTATCAAATTTATTCATCTTTAAATATTCAATTTTTGTTGTTATATTATTCAAATGTACCAAGGAGACTTCAAATGAAAAAAAACACCTTTCAAAATTTGATAAAAATCACAGTTTTGTTAGTAAAGAGCACTTACGAAATTTCATCTCTTTAAATTAGAGCGTTTTTGAGTCCCTGTATTCAAAAATAGATACACGTAATTCCAAAAATATTCGGATTAGGAAATCGGATTAGGAAAGCAAAGACGTTGTAACATTCCCCGTTCCCCTTTAGTGATAAAATATTTCCGCCAGCTGTGTTGCCTTTGTGTTTGCTAAATACCTTGAGATAACCAGATGTTGCAGATGGTCTCCTTTCGGGACCTGAGACATCTATAGCTTAAAGAGCACACGTGGACATTCGTCGTCCAGAAGACAGTGATAGTGCTTTCAGAGACAATCGAACATCCAAAAATGGGGATGCCAAATTTCCTTATTGTGAGCGGACCCCATGTCCCAGGTTTTTCGGCTCGCCTTAATTACCTTCCGACGACGGACTGGCGCCATTCGAAATTACCCTTATAGTGGAAATGACTGATCGGAAAAGAGGACCAGTAGCCACTGAGGAAGAGGAGGCGGAGACTGTCGCTGAGATAAAATATGAAGAGTGTTTTTGTAAAGAGAGAGAGAGAGTTTCTGGGAGACTGCTGGAGTATGCCCACGAGTCCGGGAGACTTGTAGCGCCGCCTGAAATGATTGCTGACTGACCAACCCGTGAATTGCCAGTAGAGTTGTGTTTACGATTTAATGGAGAATAATCTTCAAGTAAAACCCTTCAACTTGGACGGTTGTGGTGTAAATAGCAACTATTTAATCAAGATAAGAATGATTTGTTCTTTGTATATATATATAGGGCTGTAAAATAAAGTAGTGTCTAAAAATTCTGAGTATTCTTTGATCTATCGAGATCAAGACTTTACAACGAGGAAATTCAAAATTTCAAATTTGATTTTCTTTTACGATTTTAGTTATGATATTTTGTATACATTGTGTCAGAGAAAATAATATTATTTTTTTCCTGAAAACTCTGTAAAAGCAGAAGGGGTATTCAGAAATTTTATTTTTATTTCTCATTCTGTTGGAAAATCATTTTCAAATCTTTCGAACCGTTTATAGGCAATTTTTATTTCATTATCACCAGAACAAGTAATAAATTTATGTGCATATTTTTATACTTCCTCTACAAACGAAAGCAAAATATTTTGAATGAGAAAAACAAAAATTCATCATTTCAGAACTCGATAAAAAAAATTATATTTCAAACATTATCGTTACTATCAATTTAATCGGAAGTGATAAATTGCTTTTGGTTTTTGTAACCAAATTCAAGAAAACATGAATTTATATTTCTATACAACATCTACAACCGAGAAAGATAATATATAAATATATAATATGCAATATAGTTGCATATTTATATATATATATAATATATAAATATGCAAATCCGAGATAATATATAAATATACTTTCATGCTTTGATAATTTTTCAGCCACACTGAAATTCAGTTTCGTGCGAATCTGTAGATGATAAACTTACTGTTCTGATCTTTTGAATTCTTTATATTTTCCATTGTAAATCTTTGATATTAATATTCTTATATAATAACTGCAGTGAAAAGTATATATATATATATATATATATATAGAATGCTTTCTTTAAATTGACACAACCAGTGCATAGGTATTTCAAGTCAAACATTGCATTTTGTATTTTAAGGATGTCAAGTAATAAATTTTGTCTAGCATAAATGAAAACTAGTTTGGTGTTCATAAAAGTAGTTTCTCTTTGATGCTTAGACGGACTTCATTTTGGTGCCTCTTTTTAAAATTTTGCTAAATATAACATCAGAAATATCACTTTTTTAAGTTTGTAGCTAAACTTTATCAAAAGAAAGGAATGAAATTTTTTTTTAGCTATTGGAGTGTTGTTCAAAATGTGTGAATTAAAACTCAAATTAATGTTTAAGAACTTGGACTTTGATCTATTATCTTCGTTTTAAGGCATCAAATTTTTGTTTCATTTTTCAATCTTTCTTACGTAAATTACGTCTTTTTTAGAATGATATAATGTTCTAAATTTTTTACTAGAATAATGTATTTTTAATTTGGACACTAAAGTACTCAGGTGCTGGCGTTTCAAATATTGCGAGATAAACTTTAAATGTAGGTTAGGCAAAGAGAAACAAATCACTTTTACAATATAACATGAGGAAACAAATGCTAAATGTGACTGCGGTAAGTGCATCTTTTTCTTTGATTATCACAGAATGATTTAGAAAAGTAAAATAAATAAAACTGCGTGTAGTGATAAAAGTGTTCATAGTAAAAACTGAAGTACATGTTGCAAATATTTTTGGGAAAAGCACCATAGAATGCTACAAAAGGAAGAACTTTAATAATCATAGTTTTGATTACATAGTGAAATATTTCGTGCATTTCAAAGAATAATTTATTTTTTTTGACCAAATGTAATTTTCATTAAAATAATACGTTTGGATGAGCAGGTGGTAAAAATTAATTCTTTGTCATCTTTTCTTAATATCTTTTTATCCTTTTAAAAAAATAACCCAATAAAATATTGCATATTGAATCGATAACGACAGTTGCTATAATATCATTTAGCATTATTTAAACTTTATCTGTATTGTCATTTTTAAATAAATAAGTAACTATAGTTACATATATTCAAAAGATCTAAAGCGTAGCTTTTGAAATTCTTAAAAACTGAGCATTTTGACATAACAGCAACAAATACTCCGTTTGTATGGACTAACATTGAACAATATCTTGTTCAATGTTAGTTCATACACAAATAATTCCAAGTTAAAGAAATATAGTAAGCGTAGAATTCTTTTTATTTAATTAGATAGGTGAATAGAGATCAAGCTAAAATCAGTCAAAAATAGGGTATCAAAATCCTTTTTCAACTCCTAACATCTGAACAATTGCAGTTACAACCAATTTGTCACTGCAGAATCGGAATGTAACCGATTGTCATGTGGGGAAGTTAATATGTGTCGAATTAAATAGTGTTAAGACTAATATTCGACCCTGAATGTGTTTATGAAAGCATCTTTATTTTCTCGCATACGAAGTAGAGAGAAGGTATAGAAATATCAAAAACTTGGAACTCGAAAATTTGACGAATGTTCACGTTTTAGACTCTTCTAAGTTTGAAAAAAACATCTTTGGAGAATGACCGTCTGTTTGTCTGTGACAAAAATAACTGAAATACGATTTCAGCTATAAAGGTGAAATTTCAGACTGAATTTGGTGATGGTCTTTACGCCAAATGTGCAGATGTCTATCAAATGTTGAGTGAACTCTTTTCAAAAGAGCTTCAGCTGTCCGAATAGAAGTTATCACGATAACCACAGAGAAGGAGAAAAGTAGATCTATAAAATACGGTATAACTCAAATAAGATTTGACCTAAAAAGAGGAAATTTGAGACGATGAATTTGGTGACGGTCTTTACACCAAATGTGCAGATGTTTATCAAATGTTGAGTAAACTCTTTTCAAAAGATGTCCGGCTATTTGAATATAAGTTATCATGATAACCACAAAATGAAGAGAGGTATATCGATAAAATGAGGTACACAAATTTAATATCTATACATCTATCAAATTTTGACCAAATTCAACGGTGGGTTGATTTAATACGATTTGTACTTTCAGATATCCTGTAAACGCGATGATTCAAAAATTCATTGACTTAAATATATCAAATTTAGAATTTTATTTTTTGGTTACAAATGCAGTTTTGAGTCAGATTTTTTGCTTCAGTCTGTTAACAGAAAAAGTTAATATTTCGTAAATATTGTGTGCTAGAGATAAATAATATGTGGGTGTTTTTTTTTGCGTAACAAGTTTATTAGATAGTATTTGGGAAGATAGATAACTTCGAATGATTTTTTCTCTAAATAAAACAAGAGAATACGAATAATTTAGGAGTATGTTCATTTTTTCTGACTTTTTATGTGCTTCTTCAGAAGTGTATAACTTTTAAGACATTTTGGTTGTATTTACATTCATAGTGACAACTTTAACACGGACTCAAAATGACCACTACAAAACAAATCTATTGTAGTATACATGCCTTTAATATTTATAATTTTAAAACTGAAAAAGGAAATTATTATACTTCTGACTTTAAAATTTTTATAGCTGACTGTTAGGTTTAAATAGGACAACACTTTTAAAAGTAAACCTGAAACGCAACACATAAAACAAGCTCTAAAATTTAAATATTTATCTGTAAATTTTTGATTTAAATATTCCAACACCTTCAAGCAAATCTAAAAAGCAACATATACAACAAACTCTAATAATCCAGGTGGATTTGAAGATAGCAACACTTAAAAGCAAACCTGTAACGCAACGCACAAAACAAACTCTAAAATTTTAATAACGTTCTGTTACCAATTATCTTTAAATAGTGCCACACTTTCTAACAAATCTGAAACGCAACACATGCAACAAACTCTAAAATTTAAATAACCTAGTGCAACACTTATAACCAAACCTGAAACGTCATACAAGCATACTCTAATAATCGAGACGAGTAGAATATGAGGAATAATTTCTCTGTCTCCAGAATGCAGTGCAAGTGTGAAAATCAATGCCAGCGCAACAATTTTATTCAACTTCAAAACAGTCAGTACCAGTAAGGCAGAATTAAAACTCAGCAAATATTTAATCTGTAGTTTTGTTTGAAGCCAGCAACTGAATAGGCTGAAGCACTAAGCGTTATTCTGCCACCATTCATTCTCCTCCTATTTTATGCAAACATTCCAAAACAGCGATTCCAATTATATTCGCCATTCGGAAATGCTTTTTGATTCCGAAAAGCGACGCGACATACTGTTCTAAAGAAAATCTCCGAAATGCGCAAAATATCTTTTCACTATTGTTTGCTAAGAATTAATGAGTATTCGTCATATGTATAATTATTCAAAGAGGTGTCGTTCATTCACTCGCTTCTGAATGTGAATTAATGTCAGTTATACGTCTAAATGATAACTGCAGACAAAATTTCGGATGCAAAAACATTTGTTATGATTCGCAAGGAAATCCTGTTTAGAGACTTTGTAGCATAAAGCTGCGAAAGGAAATGCTTATTGTATATGCATTTAATTTCTTGCTTATTTATTAAGAGTTTTATTTTATAAAATAGCTAATTTCAAAGTGAATTCTTTTATGCATTTAATTTTTGAATCTCCGTCAAAGGCAATGTAAATATGTTGATGCTGTATTTTCTTGAATATAATGATTAAAATCAACTGTGGATTAGCAAATTTTAATAAATTTCACAGTTTTAAATACTGTCATTTTGTAGTGTAGTGTATTCGTTAATCTCGTTTAAAATAGTCTTAATTTCTGATAATATTTAAGATTAAGAGTCGTTAAACTTAAAACTAATCACGATATTTTTTTAAAAGAAAAATCCCATATATTTTATTTATGAGATATATCATGAAATAATTTTTTAATATTATTTTTTTTCTCTAAACGTCTATTTAAATAAAATGCCGATAAGGTGCAAAGTTGGATTATGTTGTTGTTATCCCCTTGCATTGAACTCCATATCAAATCAAGTTCAAGAGATTGGGGAAAGATGGATGCAGTAGTTTCCGAGGGTAAAGACCTCTGAGCACCCGAAGACCGAAATCTGACCTCAGCTCTATGAAGATGATCCCACTTTTTACAGAGTGTGGGGGCTTTTTCAAATCACAGATAGCTCGCAGGGTAGAGAACAACTGTTCCCGAAGCAGAACGTGAATTCGAGACTCTTTCATAGTGGGAAAGACGCGCTACTCCTAGGTCAGAGTGCCGGCTAATTGGATTATTAAATAGGCAATGGTCTAGGTGCTCCAAAAAATACTAAAATCAAAGTATCAGTCTTGATTCAAATCAATCAAAAGGTCTGGGTTTCATTTGCAATAGTTAAAGTAAAAAGTAACAACATTTACAGTATATAATAAATTATAACAGTATACGAATAAAGTAAATGGTACGGATATTCAATTAATCACTCTTAGAGAAACGGTGCCGAATTTTACAATGATATCCGTACTTCTTGGGTGTTCGGTATAGTTTCATGAAATGAGCCTTTAGGATTCTTAATTAAATAATAGAATTAGTAATGAATCATTTGAAAAATGTCTAATATTCTTATTAATATCCTGGAATTATATTGTAAAACTCTATTTGGACTTGGTCACACATGGATGAATTAACTGAAATGCTTTATATTGAGTTTCAAATCAAATTAATTTATCAATATAAAATATATACATGAGCAGAAAGTACATCTGACTATTATCAATATAAAATATATGGATATGTGCATAAAAACACAATGAGTCAAACCTGTCCGTCTAAAATACCAATTCTAATAAATTTAGGAATGAAGAAATTTTTAATAGAAAATAAAATATTGCAACTGTGCGATTTTTCTTTGAATTTTTAAACCATTTTCATTGCTTCACCAAATATTTATTCGCGGTGTGATTTTATTTTTGTTTTTGAGCAAAGAAAAATTTTAAGGGCTCTCTGATATCATTGATCTAGATTACATTATTAATGTAAAGTATATGTTGGTCATTAAAGTACACCTATGACGTATATCAATGATTAATGGTTATCAATGATTAATGATGCTTTGAGGGAATCATGAAACCCTGTTATGAGAAAAAAATTGATTTTAAATAATGATACATTAAGTATTGATTGAAATTAAACACTTCCTTTTTTCGGTTTAAAAATTACTCGCCATATACAACTTTATATTAACTAAAGTAAAATTAGCCAGTAACTTAATCAAATCTATTTTCTAAAATATTTCTGAAACATATGAAAAGAATGTTACTAGAATAGAAAACAAATGTTACTGGCATATGAAAAGAAACTTAATTTTCCAATTTTATTCATATTTTCCAAATTTTTACTTAAAGTGTTTAGGAATAATGAAATCATCTCCTTCCTTCGAGGTTAAAATTAGTCAATGTAAGTGCTCTCCAAAGAAAAAATTATGACTTAAAGGCGAGACATATTTCTTCATGACTGGTAACGGTCATTATCCTGAAAGGGATCTTACGTCTATTAATAGCAATAAAAGAGTTTTGAGAACCTCCCCTTTTAACCCACGCAACGTTTGCCAATACATGCGTTCTATGCTTGGTTTGTTTTTAACAATTTAACTAGTACCATAGGAGTTTCTTAATTCCATGCATTGTCTGCTGTCTATCTTCTGAATTACGGAAATTTCAAAATGCTTGCTACAACTCAAAGCTTTGATCAAAAGATCTAATATATTAACTGAACTATTGAACTGAATAATTCACCTAATTATGTAATGATGTGGTCTAAATCAGATTTAAAAAATGTGTTTTAAACCCATTTTATAATGTAGCCATGAATTTATAATAAATTATCAAATATCTACAAAGCTATTAACAGATACAATTGTTAGAATTTGTTGCGATGAGTTTTAGTTTGCTTAGCGCTTACAACAATGTCTTTTTTCGTTCATTAATAATTTGCAAAAAGTGTTATGTAAGCTTTTGATTTAGAATAACGATTCAGACCTTCAGTTTTGGGAAAAGCACTTGTCGTTTTTGCATTAAAGAAAGATTGAAGATATTTCCAATAAAAATTCTTATGAAAAGACAAAAAAAAAATCGATAGCATACTTTCAAACAATTGTTAGCAAATGTTACATATTTAAAAATGCTATCTGTTATTACCATGGGTATAAAGAGAAATTAAAAAACAAACATCATAGCGAATTCCATCTCCAAACACCTAGTGGACACATGAACAGGAGGAGTTCGACATCAGCTGTCCAACCGTATTTTGTTGGTGAATGGATAGACAACGACGACGATGAAACGAAACTAGACATGACAAAAGGAATCATAACGAAATTAGATGAGACGCAAAGGAGAAAAAGAACGAAACGAATAACTTTAGATCGAGTTCAGTCTTCTAATCTCGTTTCGCAATGCCTCGTATCATTTTGATTAATTCTTGATTCATCATATTTCTTTACAATTCCGCTCGTTTAGAAAAAAGAAGAAGAAGAAGAAAAAAAAAAAAAAAACTGAGAACTTCGAATAGAATTCATTTATATTATCTCGTTTCGTTTCGTTTTGATTAGTTCTACCTCGTCATATTTCGGTAAAATTCCATTCCTTTAGAAAAAGAACAAAACAGAGAGCTTCGGATAGACTTCGTTCTTCTTGTTTCATTTCGTTTTAATTAATTACGCTTCATCCTATGTCGTTGCATTTCCATTTCTTTAGAAAAAGAACAAAACAAAAAATTTCGGATACAGATAATTCTTCCTTTCTCGTTTTGATCAGTTAAGCTTCATTCTAATTCTTATTAATTCTGGTTCTTTAGAAAAAGAATAGAGCGGAGAACTTCGGATAGAGTTAATTCTTTTTTTCTCGTTTCGTAATGTCACCTCCCGATTTGATTAGTTTCGTTTCGTCTTTTTTCTTTGCAATTCGTTTATTTTAATTTCATTCCTAACATATCATTTTGTTTAGACCCGTTTCTTTACGTATCCAACGTACAATTCAAGCACAGTAAACATTTAAAAGAAGGTTGAATCTAGGACCAATTTCACATCTATTGTAGTTGATATAAAAGAATTTTGAATACTGTATACTTTCATATTCTCGATGAAAATAAACAACGTAGAAGTTTAAAATATCTCTGTTAACAATTCATTTAACTTTTTCAAATTTTGAATTTCTATGTAGGTGGCACTGCTTAGTGAAAATATTGTCCCAAGATTCCGTTATAATTCGCAATCTAAACTATAAACTAAATGTTGAAAGACAAAAAAAAGTTAAAATAAAAATTCAAAAAAAATTCTAACGCATGCTAATACCTATTTAAAACTGCTAACAATTATTTTACTTATTGAAATTAATTCAATTTTACTTATTGATATTAATTCAAAAATATTATCCATTTTACTTAGTATAATCATATAACTAATCATATATCATATAACTAAGAATTTCTTCTAGATAACTTATCATTCTATACAACAAAAATGCTATCCCTACTGATATTTTATAACAAAATTACCTTCAATATGAAAATTGTAATATAAATATGGATGTAAAATATAGCAGGGTTAAATATTTTCCTTACGTAATTCTAAAAATTTCAGTGAAAACTTGCTGACGAAATAATTCAAGCTTGAAATTTTATTTATACATTTACATATGATTTAATATGTTTTCTATAAATGTTAAGAAAATGTCAGAAATATATTTTCTTTTTGATTTTAAATGATATATTGGGGAAAATACCAAGAAAAGGAGGAACTGCCTACTTCACTTTTAACTTTTCTCTAATCTCAATTCGTTTATGATTTTCCGTAAGCAAACATTTTCCAAACTTTTTATTGGAAAGTAATATGCAAAATAAATTTTAAAAATGTAGCACTCTTTGTGGCAAACAGAAAAGGTCATAACCAAAATGATATTTAAGTTACAATGACTTTAAAGATTTACAGTTTTGTATGATAATGAACAAAAGTCAAAAAACAAATACAGTACAGAATTATTAATGGATGTTTTTATGAAAAGTTTTCTATATATCGGAAATTATTAGCATGAGAAATTGATTAATAATCGAATCTTTGGCCTAGTACTTTGTATTTAATCTCTTTTAATAACCCAAGAGAATGTTATTTCTAAGTTTGCTGCTGGAACTATTAAGACAAACCTATTGGCATATATCTGCGAAATTTTACTCAGCTTTTATTTGAAGAATTGGAATCCATACATCGCCGAGCTATTATTTAGAAGTTTTAGTTAAAAGCAAAATAAATGAAAATTGGTATTTAATGACAATTTTTTGTGCTCAGAAAATATTACAGCACAAATAAAAATTTTCATCATTTTAAAGTTTAAAAAAAATTCATATATTGATATAAATTAAATTGCCCTGAAGATGCCCTTTTGACAGTTCTATAAAAAGTATTTTTTGAATAATCTTCAGCAATGGATATAAATATTGCTAAGTGATTCTAGTCAATTCTAAATATTTAATCACGCACTTTTGTTTATTATTTAAAACTAAGAGAAATGCTTTATGGGTTATATTGTAAGTTTATAAAAGAAATCATAAATTGAAACTGCATTGCTATGAAAGATAGCGAGAAGCTCTAAAATAAATTATTCACGCGCTAAAAATATCCTTTATGTTCTTATGATATCGTTAATATTTTTATGACGCCAGAAGATGCAACGCTAAGAGAGAGATATAGAAATAATAAAAAGAATCGCTGTAAATCTATTGAAATAGCATGAACCTAAATGTCAGTTATATTTTGATGCTTAAGATTACTTTGTTTAAAGAACCTTGATAAGAAATTTGGAAATAAAATAAATAAGAAAGCTATGTATAACAAATTTGTTTAAAATTGAATATAACCAATATACTACATCAACCAGTTCATAGCCAAATACTGCTATTAAATTAAATAAAAATTTTGCATTTATACATCACATAATTAGAATCGTCTTTTCTGAGAAAAATTCTTCATAGATGTGTGCAGCAACTCAGTATGTTGCAAATAGCTGTAAATAATTTTGACAGTATGTTCTAAAATTATTTTTGTCTTTGTTTACAATAACACTGTATGTTACACTGATTTTATATCAATTGGCTCTCATATTGCTTATAAGTCACTACTTTATGCAAATTGATCTTTATTTTCGAATCGAGATTTTAGAAGTAATCGTATAGCTTATTGGCATAAGCTGAAAATTTCTGCGTGAGTTCAATCAGAAATTGTATAAATCAATCAATTATGTAATTTTTTATACAAAATTGTTGAATAGGTTGTATAAATTATGTGTATTTTTAGTAATCATAAAGGTTTGTTCAGAATTTATGAATTCCATTAAATATATTCAAAACTTTTGTCTGCGTCAAATTATTGAGAATGTAATTAAATGTATAAAGAGTGTATTTGAATGTATTTGAATCTTCGGCTTATATTATTCTTAGGAACAACATTGCCTATTTTTAATGTCTCATATACAAATTACACAAAGAAAATAATAATAGTCAGTAGATTTTACCACACTATTTTCGCAAATTTCGAAACTGTAGACCTTGTCATCCCAAAAATACAATTTCTGAAGTATATCTGTTTATCTGTAAACGCAAACCTCAAAAACATGTTGAGAAAGATAAGATTTCATATGAGATCCCAACATAAAATTTGTAAATTTCTATCAAAATTTGAATGAAACTGTAGTCCTCCAGCCCCATCTGTTTTGTTTGTTAACATAATAGCTTAGGAACACTTTGAGTCATATGGATTTTAATATAAATACAGATTTATCAGCTCAATAGTAGATTCGAATAATATTTTTAACCGAGCATCTGAAGAAATAAGCCATTTGGTGGTATTCATATTCGCATACATGTGATTTTATAACTTAAAAACGCAACTTACTTTTAAAAAAAAAATCAAAAACTATCTTGTTCGTGTCGATAAAATTACATAGAATTACATATGCTCAAGTATTGTTTTTCCTCATAATATGAAGCACAAAACGGGCCATACTGTGTGACTATACGCAGTCAACAAGGGGGGAAGATGGGCTCCTCACTCATGCTGACCACCATATCCCTCGATGGTCTGACTATTTACCACTACACTACCCTAATTCCATTATATGCTCATAGAAGAAAGGTCGGCAACCTGAGGCTCTCCAATTACATCCGGAAAATTATTAATTTGCTATCAAAACCCTTAAAAAACAATAATATATATATTTAAGTATCTAATTTTGCAACAAATTCTTAAATTACAAATCGCTTTGCTTAACAAAATCATGATGTGATAACTCAATGAACTAAATTTTAAAATTTAAGGAAAGAGCAACAGAGTCTACACTTTTCTGAAAGAAGTAGTTTGTTTCAAAAAGTAGATTACTTCCTTTTTTGAAGACATGGAAAGCGATAAATTACTTCAAATCTGAAGCCATAGCGCGATAAGACCAATGCAACAATTGACACAAATAAGCAACATCTTTAAAAATAAGAAGGGTCGATTTGCTAAGAGTTTTGAGCAATTTAATACAAACAAGTGTACTATCGCAAATCCTCTACACAAATACAAATGAGATCAACATTGAGCCATTTGGAATTGACAGTGGATCACTTTAAATGCAGTTGCTTGATTTGAAAACCAAAGACTTTTGAATGGCAAGTTCATAGAACGCAAGAGCAAGTTGGAAAGAGTCAGAGGTCCATAAATGCATGCACATCGCGGAGCACAAGTGGACAGCTCTAAAAGAAATTCCGCGAGTTGAGGCCCTCATATCCCTCGCACAGCATAGTTTTTCAAATTGCTACAGTGATATAAAAAAGTTGGCATATGGAATGCTTGAGATCTTCTGGTCGACATATTCGTGACAGCAAGTTCTCTTGCATTAATACAATAAAAAGCAAGTATAAAAGTCAACTAAAAATAAAAATTAGAGTCGTACTTGAATTTAAATATGAAGCAGATTTAATCAGTCACTCATAAAACATGCTAACCAGTGGTGCCATTGATGTAACTATCTATATTTGTGTATCCATACATGAATAAAGATTATTCTGTATATAAAGGCATTTATTTTAAATCAAAAATCAAATATATATAAGAAAATTCTATAATATTAATCCAAAATTTTTAGTAGCTCTTTAAAATATTTATATTTTGTAAATTGTTGCTTTTGGTTCTTCCGTTTCAATAGGTTGCCGACCCTTGTCAAAAAAAAAATGGCAGAAAAGAAACTTCTAGACTGCCTAAGTTTATAAAAAGGAGATACTTACATTTTTTCATTTATTTTTGAACAATGAAGAATTCTTCACAAAAAAGCAGGAATCAAGTATGCTCAGTGTTTTAAAATTGTTTCAAAAAAATATGTCTTTAGATAAAAACGCTTTGTGTTTTTTAGATTATATAAAGTATAAAGAAAATAATTTTTTAGCTACATCGACACTATTATTATTATCGACAGAAAATTCTTAGTGATTAATGCAATAGTTTCCCATGTGATGTCATTCTTTTTTGGTCTTGTTGGGCGGATTTAATTTTTTAAAAGAAATAATTTTTAGAAAGGTGGATCAAGTTTATACCATTAAAAATGTGTTGAATCAATAAAAAAAGTATTTAAAAAAATCGCTTACGATTAAAATTGAATCGTTAAAACATTGACAGTTGGAATTTTCCAATATAATTTTTTTAAATCAATTCTAAAAAGTGTATTTAAGTCACCAAGGGATAAAAAAATGGCATTCTGAAAAAAATCTAGAGATTGGTGATAATAAAAGACTATTTCCACGGGATATTTATTAACGAATACGTTCAGACTCAAAAATTGCACAACTATTGCTTCTTCTAGTGCATATCCGTCAACTCAAACAAATTTCTTGAAACACAAAAAACAAGTATAAAATACAATAAAAACCTTGAATAAAAATACAATAAACAAATATGTCGAGATAATGCTAGGTTACTATATACATGAAATTCAAGTTTTTCATAACATCGTTTAATATCCCAGTTTAGAATGAGTCAGAACAAAATTTTTAATAAAATAAATCATTTTATGATTTTTATTTACTTATTATTTTTAGAAATATCTGATATTTTCATCTCGTTTTTTTCTGAAATAAAAAAGGGCATTAAATTATTGTTTTGTAGCAATTTCAACTTCATAGATACGTTTTGAATTCGCAATATCCAGATCTTAAGGACATTTTATTATTCATAAATAATTAATATTGGATATTAGATTCAGGGAGCAATATTCAGCTGCGTAAGGATTTTCAGTCAGGAAATAAAATATTTCTCTGTTACATCTATAGATATTGGGGTAACAATTTTATTTTTCTATCAAACAATAATAGAAGTTTTTTAAGGTTTCAGAAATGACAAATTTAATTATTTTTTTATTAATTCTCATTTATTAGGTTGTTCGGAAAGTAATTTCGTTTTTTCCCGGCAGAGGATTTAATTGTATTTTTCGCACCCAATTGCATACTTAAACCGCAAAATCATTTTATGTTTTAAGAGCTGATATAGCAAGGCTTGAGTGTGAAAAAGTGCAGCTGATTCTTCGCTGTAGTTTTTGGATGGTGCCCTTTTAAATATGGAGAGCAATAAACAGCATTTTCGTCATTTTTTTCTTTTTTGCTATATAAAAGGTAAAAATGCTGTCAAGCCAGAAATAAATTAGCCAATATGTGTGGAGAAGATGTGTTAACAGTACATCAGTACCAGAACTGATTTGCAAAATTTTTCCTTCAAATGAGGAGGCCAAAAACCACCTCGATCAGTTTTTTTACAGCAAAGACCAAAACTTTTATGAGCGTGTAATCATGTTACTACCAAAAATATGGTAAAAGGTATTAGATCAGAATGGCAATTTTATAATTTAATAAATAATTTATTCATTAAACGAAAATTTCTTTTCATTTTGACAAAAAAAACGAAATGACTTTCCGAACAACCCAATAACAATTATGATAAGTTTACAATAAAATGAAAACAATAAATTATTTTAGTAACAAAATATTTTCTGGATCAGTTTAATTCTATTTTGAGTATTTCCTCGACTTAATGATTAATATTTGAAATGATTTTTATATCTTTTTAATAGACTTTACCGTAAAAAAAGTGCATAAATACGAAAATACAAAACCATTTTTTAAAAAAATAATAAAATCTTTTCTTTTTAAAAAGTGTTGCTAACAAAAAAGCATATCTTGTTTGAATGACTTACCTTGTTTTAATACCTTGTTGGAAGGAATTTTTACCTTTGAAGTTTTATAATTTACAAATCATAAGTATAAATATTAAAGAGTTATAATGTCCTTCAAAGTGCACTATTAAATGCGGACTTTAAAACTAAATGAATTAATTGAAAATTGGTTTTCTTCAATTTCAAAATAATATATTGTCTCTGTGTACACGCGAATATACAAAATTCGAAAATTCTGTCATATGAGTCAAAAAACAATTTCGATTTTCCATGTTTACAATATACTTAAGAAATTATAAAAAAGTGAAAAAATAGCCATATACATCCTTTACACAAAACGTGCTAAAGGATAGATGTGGCATCTTTTATCTAGAATGTTTCTAAAATTAAGAAGTATGAATACTTCAGCAGAATTGCTCAAAAATCTATCGTAATTTTATTCATAAACACGGCAATCTGAAAATGTCAAATGTCACTACATTTTTCAAACATAACATAAAATACTGGAAAATAAAAACAAATCTAATTTCACACTAAGAACCAAATACCGAAACCACTGCCATTCTACAGATTTATTCGGCTTCAAAGTATTCAGTATCAATAACCCTAATTAAAACTCAGCAAATATTTATCTGGAGATTTGTTTCAAAATTTTGAGAAAGATTCGTTTCTGAATAGTTTGAGGCTCCAAGCGTGATTTCGCCTCTATTCATTCCTCCGTTTTATGCAAATATGTTAAGATGACGTTTCAATTACCTTTTGAAATCGGGAAGCAAATGCGACACCATTTTTGGAAGGAAATCTCCGAAATGTGCGAAACGCCTTTTGACAAGGAATCAATAGTTTGTTCTTCAAATGTGACATTTTTCAGAGAAGTGGCGTTTACACGTTAGTACTTGGATGTAAATTAATGTGTTTATATAATGGACGCATAAATCCAAATCAATCATTTCACTACAAAATATTTATTTTAAGTCATATGGCAATCTAATATGCGTATTCATATTGAAAAAAGTGAAGCAAGAGGCTTGATTTTAGTTTACCAGCGGGTGACCGAGCTCTGCTCGGAGAAAACAGGTATCGAAGCTAACTCGAAGATTTAAATTTTCAATTGTGATTTATCAAAACAATACATGCCATAAGAAAATTTGTGAAACCATTGATGAAAAGATAACCAGTTAAAGTGCACCATTGTAAACTATTCTAAACAAAGTTATAGTTTGGAAAGGGAACTATTCTATATAAAGGTAAAGTAAAGGTAAAGATTGTAGTGTGTTGAAGTTCAGTATTTTTGACAATTTAGAAAAACTAAACATATATACATACATAAGAAACATATTATAAACCTATAA